>CM031373.1:99250949-99768244 GCA_018208015.1 Medicago ruthenica | reverse complement strand
AGTTACGGATAATAGTCATATCTACTAACATCTACTAATATACAAACAATATATAAAAATCGAAGTACAACAAAATTTCATAATCGTTCTTATTAAAACTCATGATCTCTTTAATGTCGATATTTTGAAAATAGTCACGAGTTTTCAAAATTTTATCATATCGACTATCACATATCGGTATAAAAAAATTTTCTTCTGCATATATAAGCATATAAAATCCTGAACGAGTGCGGTTTAAATATTTAACGGTGTTTTAAATATAACATAAAAATATATTTAATAGACACACTCCGTTAATGTTGATTTTTTGAAAATAGTCACGAGTTTCCAAAATTTTATCACATTGACTTGCTTATATATCTATATAAAAATATGTTTTTGCAAATATAAACATTTAAAATCTGCAACGGGAGCGGTGCAAACATTGAACAGTGTTTTGCATATAAAATAAAATTTATTTAATAGATACATTACATTAATGTTGATATTTTGAAAATAGTCATGAGTTTTCAAAATTTTATCATATCGACTTTCTCATATGTGTATATAAAAATTTGTTTCTCAAATATGAACATTTAAAATCTGCAACGGGAGCGGTGCAAACATTGAACAATGTTTTGCATATAAAATAAAATTTAATCAATAGAAACAATGCATTAATGTTGATATTTTGAAAATAGTCACGAGTTTTCAAATTTTATCATATCGACTATCACATATCGATAGATGCAAATTTTCTTCTGCATATATAAGAATATAAATTCCTCAACGAGTGAGATTTAAATATTTAACGGTGTTTTAAATATAAAAGAAAAATTTATTTATTAGACACACTAAATTAATATTGACATTTTGAAAATAGTCATGTGTTTCCAAAATTTTATCATATCGACTTTCTCATATATGTATGTAAAAATTTGTTTATGGAGATATAAGTACATAAAATTTGCAACGAGTGCGGTGCAAACATTAAACAGTCTTTTCATATATAATAAAAAGTTATTTAATACAAACACTACATTAATTTTGATTTTGAAAATAGTCACGTGTTTTTAAAATTTTATGTGCATAAAAATTTGTTTTCGCATATATAAGCCTATAAAATCCATAATTGGTGTGACTCAACTGTTTAACCAATTTTTGTTTATATAAGAGAAAATAAATTAATACAAACATTACATTATTACTCATAATTTTCATTTAATATCTATAAAAATTCTACAATATGAACAATATAATTATTTTTTATATAATTATCGCAATTTTACGTGACTCGTGCGAAAGCCCGGGTCTTTTACTAGTTTTTATTTTAATATTTGAATTTACTCTTATCTATTTGTTATTTGTATTGAAAGACGAGAGTAATTTTGGAAAAAGAAAAAGTCAGCACAAAGGAGCCAAAACAGACTATTTTCTCTATATATAGTATAGATAAGGAAATAACTTTGGTTGCCTACAATTATTCATTATTTTATTTCTAAACACACACTCTTGATAATTTTTCAACTTAAATAGCTAGGATTTATTTATTTTATATTTTAGATAAACATTAATAGTTTATTTAATAAATTACAGGTTATATCACCACCAACAAATTACGAGTCATAATACGGACAATCTTTTTTCTTTTATTACTTTTGAGTTATATGAATTTTTAATAATATTATAAATACTAGCGAAAATACGGTCACTTATGTGCCCATCTTTCCGTACTTTTTATTGCGTTAACGCGTGTAGGTTATCATTGATATTTTATAGAAATTTTGCGTGTAAATTACAAATGATATTTTATATAATTTTTTTTTTATATAAATTAGAATTATAAGTATAGATATTTGTAACTTTCAAATGTAACAAACTCAAAAAAACCATATTTATCTTTTTCAATGACAAGAATAATATAACAAATATAACAAAAATTCTTATATTTTTAATAACACCAACAATATAACATTATTATAGAAAATTTTGTTTAAAGTTATAATTGGAATAACAAAAAAGTCAGCCCAAAATCCCCTCAAAATCTCCCTATTCTCTTTATATATAGTATAAATAACACAAATATTAATATTATTGATAATTTTTTCAACTTAGACGGCTAGAATTTATTTATTTTATAATTTTGGCAGATGTTAATAGTTTATTTAATAAATTACGGGTTATAATATGACTAATCTTTTTTCTTCTTATAACTTTTGAGTTATATGAACTTTTAATAAATATTATATATATGACCAAACACTAATATTATGTATGTGACCTAGGCAACGCCGGACAAATAAACTGGTTAATAGAAATTTTGAGATCATAAGTGATTGAGTTTGAATCCAACAATGTTAAGTCTTTTAAAAGAGAGTTTAACATCAATTACTGTTCTAGTTCAAATCTAACAATGTTAAATCTCTTAAAAGAAAGTTTAGTATCAATTACGGTTCTATTATCCAGTTTTACTATGATTTCTATTCACTCTTTCACCAATTCTTTGAAGCAAGTATGCTGGTTAACCACTCAATCAACATGTTAATGGCATTTTACCACGAACTTGCAAAGATTTTGAACAATTAATCAAAGTCAATACACTTAGGTGAATGTGGGCTGTATCCGCTACTATCGGTGACACTGCTGCTAGTGATGGTGATGTTGGTGACAAAAGTAATGGTGATAAATCAGCTCATGTTGGTGATAAAAGTGATGGTGAGAAAGGTGAAGTAAAGAAGATGCTTTTGGCTATGTCTGAACACATGAAAGCACTAGAGAAAAAGAGAGATCTAGTACGAGTAGGAGGAGACTCCAAGAGAAAATGAGGTTTCAGATGAGCCTAAACTTGACTTAGTGACAAATTCTGTATTGAGCATATTAAGTTATGCGGTACACACCTTAATATTTATACTCAATATTAGTTTCATAATGTGACTTAGGTGAATGTGGCATGTATCCGCTACTATTCCTTGTCTATTCAGCTAACAAACACCCTTCATACACTTTTCAAAAACAACATGTGTACATAACTACTTATTTAATTTTTTGAGAGAGGTCAATTTTTGACACAACCAACGTTCATACACAACATGGGTACTGCATAACTACTTATTTAATTTTTTCTCGAGAGACCAGTTTATGACTTTTGACTCTTGTTTTTCTATTTTTTTCCCTTCTTTTTGCGTAGTCTGATCTTTTAGCTGTTTTCACCCATATTTCTCTTTATAAAATTTTCAGGCGTGGAAGCTTATAACATGATTTGTCACTAAAACAAATGAATTATTTTTCAGACTCAAAGAGTTAACAAAAAGATAAAATACAATCAGGGTGCCTTGAAAAGGCTTGGGTAGCAAACAAAATGTTTCGTGTGTAAAAATATCACCAATATACCATAGAGAAACAATACAAGTGTATGATAATAAACATTAAATATTGATACATTCATATGTCGAAAATAATTGTCAATTTGGATAATATTTGTGTCATGTTTTTCTAGTTCTATTGTTGTTGAATTATTCTTTTATTGTTGTTGGGATTATTATTGTTGTTGAATGATGAGTAATGCTTATAAAAAACAAAAAAAAACGTTAATTAAAAAATCACTTCCAGACTCATCGAAAGATACAAAACCGAATCCCCGTGAGCTTAACTTAGTTGGTGGGACATTGCATAAGATATGCAGGGGTCGAGATTCGAACCTCAGACACCCCACTTCTCCACTTTTAAAATGTGTGAGATTCAACTACTAATCTACTTGACAAAAAAAAAAAATACAAAACCGAAACCATTTTTTGTGGGTTAATAGAATAGAAAACACAAGGAGAACTACTCCCAAACCCATCAGGATACGAACTAAACAAAGTTCGGGAGAACGAAATAAAATAACACTATTTAGGAGATATCTCCCAAAATTATCTGAGCAAAAGTTATCTTCCGAACGCATCGATTTCTAACTCCCGAATGCGTTATTTAGGGATAAAATGAGAATTTTGGGGGGCATAAAAGCAAAAAATGAGTGAGAAGAGCAACCTTCAAAAACTCAAGTACCGCAGAATTGCTACATAGGTCCATCATATCCAAAATTTGTCACCCAATCCCATATGTTCGAACTTGATGAATAACGTTAGTGTCTCCCTCGCCTTAATGGCACGTAGAATAAAAGACAACTACTTTTTTCTTTTCTTATCTAGTCAAATAGTTTAGTGACTAGATTTTAAATGTGAAAAAGTGGAGTTAATCTCTACAAATAGTCCATGTTAGCTGTAAAGTGAGTTACATTTACGGGACACCATAAGTGATAACTACATTCTTATTTCTTTTATATTTTATTTGTCTATATTGTACCATCAACTTATTTATTTATAATTTAGATTTAGATAAGGAAGGTCCATATGCATAAGAGAAATAATTATAAAACAATTAAATATATAAAAAATGTAGATATTAACAAAAAAAACAATAACAATATAATAAAAAGACAACGAAAATAAGAGAGTTGTTCCAACATTTGTTTTTACAAATGGAAAAAACTTAGTTACATGATAAATTTAGTTAACAACCATTCAAAAAGCACCCAAAAATTGGTGGCATTTCACATGGAAAAGGGTAATCATTTCTCACCATGGACAATTGATTTTTACGGTGAAATTAAAGAGGAACACCAATCTTACTATAGTCCATCCACACTATATTTTTTTTTCACACTATCTTCCCCAACCATTCTCTCTCCTCTCTCACCCACCACTTGCAGCAACTCATCCACCACCAACGTCACTGTCATAATAACACTTAGGGGGGTGTATTGAATTAGGATTTTAAGAGATTTTAAAAGACTTTTTTATCATAAAAAAGTATTGTGGTATTCAATCAAGACTCTTTGCAACTTAAAAAAAGTCTTTTGGTATTCAATCAAGACTCTTTATCACTTAAAAAAAATCTTGTGGTATTCAAAATCATGCAAATTTCGAAGGATTGTTTAATAAATTGGATTTTGATGGATTTGATGGGATTTTCTAGTGAAATTTTAGCATGAAAAAGTCTTTCATGAAAACATGAGATTTCTCATGATTGTTTTTTCTTTAAAGATTTTCCTCTCTCTCCTCCCTTCTCTTTCTCCCTCCCTCCCTCCCTCTCTCTCACACACTTTCTCTCTTTCCCTCTCTCTCTCCTCTCTCTCCTTCTCTCTCTCTCTCTCTCTCTCTCTCTCTCTCCCTCTCTCTCATCTACTCTCACTCTCTCCTCCTCTCTCTCCTCCCTTCTCACTCACTCTTCTCTCTCTCCTCTTCTCTCTTCCTCCCTTCTCTTCTCTCTCTCTCTCTCTCTCTCTCTCTCTCTCTCTCTCTTCCTCTCCCTCTCTCTTTATCTCTCTCTCTCTCTCTCTCCTCTCTCTATCTCCCTCATAAAAAAATAAAGTAAAATAAATAAAAGAGTGTGTATTGAAAATATTGTGAAAGATAGTGTGTTATGATAATTTTTTTTCAATGAGTCTTTAAAAATTCATAAAATCTTTTGAAATCTTTTGAAATCCATAAAATCATTTGAAATCCTTTAAAATCTTATGAGTTAAATCCATTGAAATCCAAATTGTAAATCTCAATAGTCTTTTAAAATCATCAAAGTCATTAAAATCCTGCAAAGTTTTTTAAAATCCATAAGACTTTTTTAAACAAAAATTGTCCTTTAAAATCTTAATCCAATACACCCCCTAGTCACTTACCAATGACTTCTAATTGAAAGCCAAAAAATAAATGAAAACATTAACCATCATTAAACTCAAATATCTAAGTCATAAACTTATAACAACTACATTTCACTCAAAAGGTCCAAATTTTTTATACTGGTGTTGTTCTAGATCTAATAAGTTGAAATGCTTTTTCTTCAACAAAAAAATACAAGTTGATCGAAAATCAATTTTACAAATTTTTTAAAACTAAATTATTCATCAACAATCTCTTGTGATACCACTGCCATTTCTGTTAAGGAAATTTTTGGTCAATATCATGCCAATATTTGAAATTAATTAATATATATTTTTTTACAGAAATTAATTCATGAGATATTTATTGAAATTAGCATAGAGTTGTTAATTAATGGCATGAAATTTTCGGTCAATATCATGCCAAGATTTCAATAAATAAAATATAGTGTGGGTAAAATTTTTTGAGTTGTTATCATGAATGAGATGTTGAAGACAAAGAAAAAATATAGCGTAAATAGACTATAACAAGATCAGTGTTTCTCTTTAATCTCACCGTAAAAATCAACTGTCTTAATGGAAAAAGATTACCGGTGTGAAATGTCACCTCAAAAAATTGTACTAAGTTTTATCCTTTACAAATTATCTATTTCCGAAGCATAAAGTAGAGTCTTCGAGCAAAGTTGTTGAACCTAAGTACCAAAAGCCGTGTTCTGGTTCCGTGTTTCATTCCTAAATTCCGAAATCTCCCCATAACCTAGTTCCCGTAACCTTTGTAATCACTATCTCTAATTTAATTTTTGTCTTTCTTTATTTTCCTGAAGATTAGATCGTAGAATAACATTTTGTTGGATTCATTTTTGTTTTAACGACATGACTACAGTGCCCGATCAAGCCACTAGCATATGCCCTCACTGGTAAACACTTGGCTTTCTATACACCAATTATTCATTTACTTCAACGCTAATTAACTCTCAGCTCAAAATTATGCTTAATCAAACTTGTTTTTGAATTATTGATTCTGTTCTGTTCATATTGGAAGTCTTATTTTTTATGGTTTATTTTAGTGATCGGGCTATCCCAGCTGCAAATATTGATTTGCACTCTGTTCATTGCGCTCGGAATCTTGAAAAATGTAAGCTTTGTGGTGATATGGTACCAAAGATACATGCTCAAGATCACTATTTAAACACCCATGCACCGGTATGTGACAATTACTTACTCATTAAGCTCTTATTTTAACCAATTTTAATAAAATGGGCTTCACAATTTTAATTAGGGTTCATCACTGATCGACCAATCTATAATTATAAATCATCCAATCCGACTCATACAGTTATGATATGTTTAATGGGCTTGTTGGAATGTTTGATTTATTAGATCTAACTCATCACTTAGTGACAATAGTTTTTTTTTTTCGCTTCAAAAATTATTGTTTCGTAGAGATAGAAAGGATTTGGAAAAATAGAAAATAAAATAGTAGATTGATAGGTTGGGTTGGGTTGGGTATCGATACACTCAAATTGATTTAGGGACGGGTGGGTTAGTTAGGTTTTCTTCATAATTTTTAAGCGAAACTTGAATAGGAAAATGGTTAATTTGAAATGTCCATTGGAATTTGATCCATTCAGTTACCATCATTAATATAAGCCGGATTGACTAAGGCATGGCATCATCAAATGGTGACTAAGCATCTAGAAGGATTAGATGCTGATTATTTTTGAAACTCTTGTGTATTAACATATAACTCTTGACAGTTGGATATTTTTGCTAGCATCACTTCTTGGGTCAGAAAATTAAGTATCAATGAGGATTGGTTGTGTTCAAGTTTCTTTCTTTAAATTGTCGGAGGTCTGAAACTTGTCTTCCTGAAATGATTCTGGGATATCCTCTTAGTAATTCCCCATTACAAAAATGTTAAATTTTTTGGAGGAGATGTTGTGAATAATCTTTCAGTTGCTTAGTTATTTGTCAAGCAATTAGTGCTTCAGTTTATAGGTTTGGATTTTACAGATTGAGTATTAGCTTTTGTATTGTTTTCTTGGTAGTTTTGTTCAACATGGATTATATATTGTTGGCAAGATTCAATTTTTAGTAATCATGTATGTACTATTTAGAACGGGAATTTGGTGGAAAATTTGCAGTAATGACTAATGTGTAAAATTATTGAGCCAGTCTTATTTTTCATTGTATCAATGTCATGTATATGATATGAAAATTCCTATCAGTCATAAAGGGGAGAAACTTAAAATCTCAACTCGTTATATACGCCGTGCCTAACATAAAAAATTAAAAAAAATTGGGAGTCTGGTCAAATGTCCATAGCTGATTCAGTTCCCCAGGGTGCCTAACAAACTGTGACTTATTGAAGTCGAATTCTGCTTTTCAAAAGAAAATGTGAATTGTGCAGGTTTCCTGTTCATTGTGCAGTGAAACAATGGAGCGCAATATTTTATATATCCACGAAGGTGAAAGTTGCCCCCAGAGGATTGTCACCTGTGAGTTCTGTGAGTTTCCATTGCCCGCAATTGATCTGCCAGAGCATCAGGTGTAGTGGTCTTAAAAAACCTTTGAATTAAGAAGTTTGCATTAATCTATGTAGTATAAGTATAACCGAGGCACTAATTTTAGTTTGATCTTTAATAACTTTCAGGAAGTATGTGGGAATCGAACAGAGATGTGTGACCTCTGTAACAAATATGTTAAACTACGTGAACGATACAATCATGAATCCAATTGCAATGGAATACAAGACAATGCTGCAGGGTCTTCAAGGTAGGAAAATTTCATCATATTTACAGTGCAAGTTTTAGTCTTTCTGAGGATTAATGGATGGGGGTATATCCTAACTATTCTATTTGCGTATTCAAATTTTTGTCCATTTTGTGCAAGTGTTGCATGCATTATTATATTTTCTTGCTTTTGTTCCTGTTAGTTTCAGAGTTAATACTTGCTCAGGTGGTCCCTATTAGGCTTAAGTTGAAATGTGCTTCATATTACTCCCTCCCTCTAAAAAAAAGCACCTCCTTAAGTTTGTTATTGTAGGATGATTCTAGAGAAGAGACTTAAGTACCCGTCCAAAATGAAGTCTATTATTTTTAGGTGATTGGGGTTTGGCAACTGTTTTTTTACGGTTGTTGGAAGCAACTGGTCAGCCGATCCCACTTAGTGGGACAAGGCTTGGTTGTTGTTGTTGTTGGAAGCAACTGGTTAATATTAATGAGTTTTTTCTTATTGCATATTATTTTAATTATCTTTAGTTATGTTCTCTAGCTTACAAGTACAATTTTTGGTCGAGGCTTGATGTTAAATAATAGGGAACTAATCCTTTGATCTGCTTAAAAATGTTGTCACTTTATTGCAGTCCGAGCTACACAAAGGTGGAAAACCACATAAGTGAACTTTGTGATTTTTCGTTGTCTATAATTTGCAGTCAGTGTCATTTCAATAATAATAGTATGACCACTTACAGCTGATGCAGTAAGATGAGTACTGAGGTACATTTTGTAGGAGAGTAGCTAAGAACTGTCATTTATTTATCTATCTTCAGTTCTGAGCATACATTAACTGAAGATTGTTGAAATAGCATGTCAAGTTTAATTTAACAAGTCAAGCTTTGCTTGTTGTGAACTTCTGATGTAATCTATTTTCTTGTGTTAGGATTATGAATTTATGATTTTGGCTACCAAAATTGTTATTCTATTGTGGTCTACGTGGGATGTAAACATTTACTGGAGAACTAATTTAGTGTCATAAATCTTACTTGGAGGACCAAGTTGATGCCAAGTGTTTCTTTAGAGGACTAAAATGGAAGTTTAGTATACTGATATTTATTTTCCTCGTGAGTAAACCATTTACTTCTATTTTTTTTTTCTGTGAAGGAATGAGAGGCCAGCTGAAAGAGATGCAAACGAATCCTCAAAAAGACGTCTCTTTTTCACAATAGCTATAACTGGCATCGCTGTCATAGTCGGATCTATTTTTATTCAGAGAAAGGCAGAGCCCAGCAATGTGCATTAGCAGAGGAGAGGAAACATGTTATGTTAATGTAAATTGGTCTACCTGTATGATTCATTCGTATTCTACGGAAGTCGTATGAGATAATACTTTACTAGTCAGATCGTCATTGTGACTGTCACCAAATAGCCAGTGGTTATGCACTTTTTTTTTGAAAATTATTGTAGTTCTGCATTTGGAGAGAACTACCAAGAGATGAATTTCAGTCATTGATTATAATGATTGCCATTAGCTGTTTATCTTTCAATTACTGCATAGTGTCTGTTGGGATTTAATTTTTTCTGTTTATCTACTCATAAATAAATACCTACTAGATTGTTTGGGAGAACTTATTGAAATATCTTTTCACATGTTTATAAGCTGTTTTCAGCTTATATTTCCATAAATTCTAGCTTAAAAAAATTGACTTTATTTTATCTTTTGTAGTTGAAATAACTTATATGATAAGTGTTCATATAATTAATCTGTTTATCCAAATAGGCGGTCAGAGAAGGAATCACTTCTCTTGTGTTTGATTGAAAGTATTTTTATTGAAAAAACAAGGAAACATTTTCTAAAACAGTGCAGGAGATACATGGAGTTATGGACCTCGAAGTCATACTCAAATTAAAAGTTAATATTATAATTATTCAATATTTTATTATCTTAAAAAGTTTAGTTTGTTCTGCTCATTAGCATCAATCACCCCTTGTTGTAAAAAGAAAATCAATCGGCCAACAAAAAAGCATGCCTATTTTAGGCTAAATTGTATGTTTAATTTTTAGTTAGTTAGGTGAGTTGTAAATTCATATGTAAATTAGTATCATTTTTTTTAATAAT
Organism: Medicago ruthenica; assembly: GCA_018208015.1. NCBI lineage: Eukaryota > Viridiplantae > Streptophyta > Magnoliopsida > Fabales > Fabaceae > Medicago > Medicago ruthenica. The sequence goes on along the minus strand of CM031373.1, from coordinate 99,757,734 downwards.
ATTGAAGAATTTGAAATTTCAAATTAATCTGTCTATCTACCAAAAGAAATTGATATCTGTCTATGGCGATTTTTTCATAAATTGACAAACTAATATTAATTTCCTTATATTTGGTTATTATATAACGAAAAGTGAATGAAAGAGAAGAAAAATAAAGGAAACCAATTAATTTGTCTTAATTTTTGTTTTTTTAATAATAAATAAATAAACTGAACGAAGCTTCTTTTATTAGTCTCTCGATCGATCGATCCATCCATCCATCCATCCACCTATTTTATTTTCCTCTATCTGCTTTTTGTCGATTTTCCGTTATTCATTCGTTTATGCGCTTAATTACACACCCTCAGGTGTGTGCCACGTGTCTATTTTCATCGCACCCCTCCCATCATTTCATCTCTACCGATAGTGATTCATGATTTCTCGGTGGGTTTTTTTATTCATCTGTTTCAACTGTTTTTTCAGTTAATAAACAAGTGAAGTAAATTGAATTTGATTAATATGATCGATTAATTCTTAATCCTGTCTGGCTTAGATTTCTTGCTCATAGAAAGAAAAATAAGGAGGAGGACGGATTCACCATGTCCGCCCCAGGTGTACGGTTACACATCCAACAAAACTATGTAAGTTTACTTTTGCATTATTTACATAGCACCAACACTTCTCTTCAAATATAAGGTGTCTGTCTGACACGTGACACCAATACAATACATGTAGTTAGTTACATTCGATCACCTTATTTGTGTCAATGTGTCAGTGTCGTAGCCGTGCTTCATATGCCTTACCCCATTCATGATCATCTAAGTTAAAATTACTGTGTTGCCATTTAACATGTGCATGTGCATGTGCAGGTGGTGATGGATAATGGCATAGTCCAAGTTACATTATCAAATCCAGATGGAATTGTCACTGGAATACGATATAATGGTGTTGACAATTTGCTTGAAGTTCTCAATAAGGAGACTAATAGAGGGTAATTCTTGTCATTTCTCTCTCCGCCTTTCACACCCACATCTATCTTTCTTTGAAAATGTAATCGTTAAATTAACTGGCAAGTAGGTAACTCATAATTTGGCAATTTGTTTTCACCTTATAAACGCAAGGATGTTATGCGTGGTGAATTTGGTCGACAAATCAAATTTGCTTTGCCGTGCGGACAACAGTGTGTTCTACATTTATGAAAGAAAAAATATATATTATCTTATCGATTGTGCAGAAATTAGAGGGAACTAATCCCTTTTTAAGATGTAATCTGAATTTTATCTTTCAATTGAATGTGTAGGTATTGGGATCTTGTTTGGAGTGCACCAGGAAGCAAAGGAATCTTTGATGTGTATGCCAATACTACTTTCTTTTGTTACTACCTGGATGAGTCTTTTGATATTATTTCGCCATGTCAAATTCTTAATAATGATATCTTCAAATCCATCCACCAATTAGAGTTCACAATTAAAGTGGGAGTGACTGGTTTTTATCTCACACCTGAATATAAATATAAATCGGCTGTCCAATCCCCTCCTTTTTGCTTAACTGTTCTATTGACAATTTTATAAGTTCGCTTGAGGATTGTATATGAAGCAAATTTGAACTTAGTATATTATGGTTCAGGATTAAAGGAACATGTTTCGAAGTTATAGTTCAAAATGAGGATCAGGTGGAGCTTTCATTCAGAAGATTGTGGGATCCTTCTCTTGAGGGAAAGTTTGTCCCCTTAAATATTGACAAAAGGTAATTGGTCAAATTTTGTGAATAATGCGTTTTTGAAGTGGTACCTATTGAATTAATATTTCTGAATGGTCCATTTCAGATTCATTTTGCTCCGTGGTTCATCAGGCTTCTACTCTTATGGAATTTATGAGCACTTACCCGGATGGCCAGATTTTGATATTAGTGAAACAAGGATCACTTTCAAGCTTAGAAAAGACAAGTAATCAATTTTTATTTATATTGGAGATGGTGGCAATGATTTTTTACTTTTGGATATTTATCCAATTTAACAACCAAGTTTATAGGTTTCAGTACATGGCTATGGCAGACAATAGGCGAAGGATTATGCCTTTTCCGGAGGATCGGTTACCAGGAAGATGCCAACCCTTGGCCTACCAAGAAGCTGTCCTACTAGTCAATCCTAAGGATCCACGATTGAAAGGAGAGGTACTTGTTGCCAAGCCAAATACATCGCCTGAGCAATCTATTTTAGGTCTTATGCTCATGCATGCTGCGAGATGTACTTTTACAATCCATGTAGAACAATAACTAATACTGAATTGCATGGATTGTCGTACATGGATTGTTAACAATACCCCTCCTATATACAATTATGCATGCATGCTAAATTGCACAGGCGTGTTGTGAGCACAATCATGCTCCTCGAGTCCACAAATTCATCACTTCTGGACATCTCGGAACCACTAAGGGTGAAATTACTCCTTGCTCCAAAAACCCTTAAAAGATTACTCCTTTTAGCCAAGTTTTTGGAGGCTCGCAGCAGTCATTTGGCTAATCACTTCTACAATAGATAAGGGGAAATGGATTTAATTCATGATTGAATAGTGAATACTCAGAAATGAAACAAAAGTGCGCCTGATTTTTCCCTTAGATAAACACGTAAAATGAAAGTTTATCAACTATTTTCCATTTTAATACCCTCCTTACCGCTCTTTTTTGTGGCTCTTCTCCACCCTCCGGACAAAACTCATTCTTATATGAAGATTTAGGGTAAATGTTTATATATTATCATCTTAAAACTCATTCTCCTAAATTTAATTTCTCAAAATTAATTCTTAACGCAAGGTTTCAGTGTCAACTAAGATAGTTTTTTATGCAACTAGTTTAAAAGGATATAAAAATTATTTCCTTCGCATGGATTGAGCGTGTATGTGTTAGAATATAGAATAAAGGGAGGTAAGATTAGTTAGTTAATTGATTAGTTAGTTAGTATCATGTAATAGGAGAATACAAGGATAGAGAGGGACATTCATATTTGTTTAACATTTTGTGAATAGAGAAGTGACTCTATTGTAGAAGGAGAAAGGGGGAATCTTTGGAGGACAGTTTTCTCTCCTATTCTTTCATATTTTCTTAATAAAAGTGTTGTTTCTATTCAATACGATTTCTGGGTTCCTAAGAATTGGTTTGACCTTCCGTATCTTCGAGGAGTGCCAGTGTTGCTTGAGATGGAGGAAGTGCATAAGGGGAAGCTGCCAATATATACGGGGATTGACCCTACTGAGTGGGTTGCAAGGGCAGTATTTTTTTTTCGGTGCAACAATTCATAGGTTCCATAAGTTCCAATGGGCGTTCATGAGCATGGATGATGCGATAATGTTTTGATTTTGTTATTGACATCAAGAGAATCAAGATTCAAATTAGAAATCATTTTCCATGGCTACGATACGAAGTTTTGGAGCACTCAATGGAGAAAATCATGTTGGAAAATAAAGAAACAGATCCATAATCATGGGAAACAACATAAATATGGGATTAATCAAATATTGGAGGTTATTGACTTACTGTTAACAATGGAGAAGAAAAGCACCAAAATGAATTAGTACCTCTGTCCGCAAGGGTTACAAAATTGATGCAGCGGTGGAAAAGATGGAAATGGTAGCCAAGAAAGAGAAGAGGTAGAGTGCAGCCTAAAGAAAAGGTGGCCAAGATGTGGTGCAGGCAAAAGGGAAGAACGGTGACACAGAAATCAGAAGTGGAAAACAAGCAAGAGAAGGGAAGAAAACAAATCTGAATGCCCCTCTCTATCGTTGTACTCTCCTATTTATACATGATACTTTCTAACTAAACGATTAACTAACTAACTACTTAAGTAAAAAAAAACAACTACTCCAATTTCCCCCTTTTCTATATTCTAACAGTATGAAGTATTCTACTATGTTCTTATTGATTTTGATTGCAGGTGGATGACAAGTATCAATATTCATGTAAGAACATAGATAATCGAGTCCATGGCTGGATATCTTTCAATCCACCTGTAGGATTCTGGCAGATCACACCTAGCGATGAGTTTCGTTCTGGTGGGCCTCTCAAGCAGAATTTGACCTCACATGTAGGACCCACCACACTTGCCGTAAGTGAATGAACTTAGACCATGGTGATAGATTTGCTGCATGGCTATCATACAAGTTGAGATCATTTTACTTGATTATTATCTCTTATAACATCACATGTTTATTACATTGGAATCATCAGATGTTTCTTAGTGGTCACTATGCTGGACAAGATTTGGTACCCAAATTTAGAGGTGGTGAACCATGGAAGAAGGTTTTTGGTCCTGTATATATTTATCTCAATTCTGGATCAACTGGTTATGACCCACTCTGGCTATGGGAGGATGCAAAAATAAAGGTATGCCTAATACCTATGTGTCTCTTGTACTTTTCTTGTTTGGAGGTTGATAGTATAGAACATTTGGATGCAATAAGTTTTAAGATAAAGACTGATATGAAGTGATATTCAGATGATGACAGAAGTTCAAAGTTGGCCATATTTATTCCCCGCTTCAGAGGATTTTTTAAAACCGGATCAACGGGGCAACATTAGTGGGAGATTACTTGTCTTAGACAGGTACAGAGGCATGGTTTTTCCTAGTTTTTTCTTGAGGTTTTTAATTTGCATTATCGGGTGTGTATCTTATTGTTTTGTCAGTTCATGGATACAAGCATAATTTTCCTAACTCTGTTGCAAATCAAGCATAGTGCTAACTACTGCATAAAAAATTGGAATACATAAATGCCATGAATTGAATAAGTACTCAATTGATGAGCTGCAACGAGATTATGGTTGTTCTTTTTTCTTCAATAGGTGAATTTGAGTGAAACATTTTAATTATTTTTAGGTACATCAGCACTGACTTAATGTCAGCAAATGGTGCTTATGTTGGTCTGGCTCCACCAGGAGATGCAGGATCATGGCAAAGAGAATGCAAGGTGTTCTTGCTTCGCTTGTTGAAACCTAGTATTTTAGTTTCATGAGCTGTACTTTTGTAGTTTGTGCTCAGCCGTCATTTTCCCTCTCCATTTGGGAAGAGGACTCCAGGACAGGCCTATTAAACTTCTATTTGCTTTATAGTAAGGGCTAAGTTGACATTAGATATTCCTTACATTTACAGACAACAGTTTAAGCTTCAGGCCAAAACTGTAATAATGTCCCTCTTTACAGATAAGTTAACTGTGCAAACTATAATAGATATTACATTTGTTTTCCTTTTCTTTTGAAAAACATAAATTAAGTGAATCAAGATAATCATAAGAATGCTTTTGTGGATGCCCGAATAATTCCTTTCCAATCCAGAATGTTATATAACTTCCACTCCTTCCAGGACTATCAATTCTGGACCAGAGCAGACATGAATGGATTTTTTACGATTAGCAATGTACGTCCAGGTGACTACAACCTTTTTGCCTGGGTACCTGGTTTTATTGGAGACTACAGATTTGGTGATTATGTGAAGATAACCTCAGGTTCATTAGCTTAGTCAAAGTTAAAATCATTTGCCATCTTGCAAAAAATTTATGTGCTTACTAAACTTGCAACGCAGGTTCTTACATTGAACTAGGTGAACTTGTATATGAACCTCCAAGGGATGGCCCCACATTGTGGGAAATAGGTATTCCTGATAGATCCGCCGCAGAATTTTATGCTCCTGATCCAAATCCACAACATATTAATAAGCTTTTTATCAACCATCCAGACAGGTTAGCTTTGTATTGTCTTTTTAGGGGCATGTTTCTTCTATTTTCCCTATATATTACTACACATGATTTCTCTTAATTTTGAATCTTCTGGTTACAACATGATAAAAATACTGAATTCATGATCCATCTGTGCATTTTTTCTGTTTGCATATGATGAATATATTTCCTTGATATGTCGGTTATGTTTTTAGATCTTCCATTTTTCTCTCAACTTGTAGGTTCAGGCAGTATGGATTGTGGGACAGATATACAGAATTATATCCTGATGCAGATTTGGTTTACACAATTGGTGTTAGTGACTATAGGAAGGATTGGTTTTACGCTCAGGTTCCCAGGTCAGTTTCTTTGAATATTTATTTGCATAACATGGCTGAAGACTATATATTGCTTACCTATGAAGCACGGACTCTGACCGGACACAACACACACGTCGACACTGCTATTGTCAAAAACATAGGACACCGAACACACACTCATATTATGGTTAAATAAAATATAACAATCATTTATAAAATATCTAAATTGAGAATGAAAATTTATATATGCATCTAAGTTGAGCAATTTTTTGTTATTACCAAAAAAAAAAAACTAAAACAAGATATGCTAGTATTTCACCTTCGTCTATCCATCTCCTACCAAAAAACTAAATAATGTAATCAAATTTGAGATATTTAACCCATTTATTAATAACCATCCTTGAATAATGTAGAAGATGAAAATGTTTGTATGAGAGAAAACTTGCATATGCAAAGTGTGTCGAAGCAAAGGTAAAAAGATTTATTTTATGACACTTCTATGAGTTATCTGACACCTGTCATATGAGTGTTGAACACCAAGGCGTGTCAGACACCAGGACAAGCCTAATTCGAAGAGTTTGTGTGTTTCATAGGTTCTTACTTCATCTTAAATAATTGCATTTCTTGAGTTAAACATCACATATTCCCTAAAAAAATTCCAAGGTTGTATAACTGCAGAAAAAAAGCGGATAACACTCTTGAAGGAACAACTTGGCAAATCAAGTTTGAACTAAGTGGTGTGATTCAAGGAACTACATATAAACTCAGAGTTGCAATTGCATCTGCAACATTAGCTGAATTGCAGGTAAACTCCTGTTGTATGTAACATGATGGTATTTCACTTTTTGAATTTCGTGCTGACATGCATACATTGCCTGTGAAGATTCGAGTCAATGATCCCAATGCAAGGCGTCCCATATTTACCACTGGATTAATAGGAAGGGAGAACTCAATTGCAAGACTAGGAATTCATGGACTCTATTGGCTGTACCATGTGAACATACCAAGTTCTCTTCTTATTGATGGCACAAATACTATATTTTTTACACAGCCAAGATGTACCAGTCCTTTCCAGGGTTTCATGTACGATTATATTCGTTTCGAAGGTCCTCCTTGTTTTTAAAGAAGAAATTTAACCTAGCCTTTCGGAAGTAAATAAATGATACAAAATAGCACTGTTGTTTCATCATATTGGAATGTATTGATTTTTCTATTGAAACAATGAAATGTATTTGTTTGTGAACATTGTAATTATACATGTCATGTTATTAATTAATTTTAATTATCCTTTTTATCCTCCTCTTCATTTGATGTTGTGTTGTTGTTGGCAGCGGCTGCAGCATTTATGTGTGTATTTCATATGCACAAATTCATATTTGTTGTTTATCTTAGACTAGTTCATCCAATACTATCCATGAAACAGGCAGAACATTAGTTTGGTGCACACCGTTTTGAATAATGTGGGATTTCACTCGGTATTTGAACCTCTGTTAAAAAAATCAAATACCATGTAACACTTCAAATTCTATGATAACATTTTAAATTTTGCTGTTATACTGTATGTGAATTCTTCGATTTTTGAGGATGCAATGTTGAGTATGGCCCATAAGAATCATTTCGTCAATGGTTGGAAGGCTAAAAGCTGTACATGGTAAACTTTTTTTATATATCAGATATCCTTCCACAAACTCCGTAATTAAGTGAAGATATTGATAATTGCTAGTTGATTTGCCTTTAAGCATTGCATATACTATATATAAAGATATGTAACAGCTTTACAACGATGGGTGTATTTTAAAAAAATTATGTAGTACCGACACTTCTGATCGAAGATATGTCTTGTACCCGACACTGTCACATGTAACTACAATCAATTAATTAATTAATTTTCTTAAATTACTATTGGTGTCGACGTGTCAGTGTTGTGTCCGGTGTGTGTCTGTGCTTCATAAAAAAATACAATTTATGCATTTATTAAAGTTCAATTGTAATGAATTTTCATACATCTATAAATTCGTTTTGAAAAGTGATTGACCGTTTCTTCACTCTGAAGCCTTTATCTAATACACTATATGCACCAAACAAATGTGACGACTAAGTAAAGAGATTCAAAGAATGCTTTGTCTCTAGTTCAAGGAAACTAATAAAACCAACATGTATATAAGTTAAGTATACTATCCAATATCTGTTGGCAGATTACAGAGTATTACTATTAAGCTATTAGAACATGAACACAAACTGTTTTATCCAAACATTGTGCTCAGAACCTGCCCTCAGTACCATATAAAATAAAAGGCCGTGCATTCTATCTTCTCATTATATTGAACATAAATTCTCAGCCATTCTGTGAGACTTTCATTACAAACTTCTCTTGGTTCACTGCAAGTCATGTCTTCACTAGGGGTGCAACTAAGCATTCAAGATCATCATGTAATTAAAATCTTATCTCTATAATGATTTTCTTTCCACATGAATACTTTTATAGCTAGTCAAGTCATCATGAAGCACATTGCTAATTATGTAAAACTCTTGTCTTGATGGGTCTGGCTGAACCAGAAACCAGCTAGTTCGTCGGTTGGTTTGATTCTGATTACATTGCAGTTTGTTTGAATCACATTGAATCGGGGTTGAACCTGTTCAACCAATGATGGTTGGTTCAACCGATTTTCATTTTTCTTTATTTATTTATTTACTTTTTAAATACTTTTTACTTATTTGTCATCTTGTTCAACTGTGATTAAATTGATTCACGCAATTGAACAATGACTCCGAAGTCTAGCTGGTTTGATTTCGGACCCAGTTTTAGAACATAGTTTTAAAAAAAAATGTTTACATTAAACCTTCATGAGTTCATGTGTAGGTGGTTATGGACAATGGCATACTAAGAGTCACTTTATCAAATCCTGAGGGAATTGTCACTGGAATACAGTATAATGACATTGACAATTTGCTTGAAGTGTTGAATGAAGAATCTAATAGAGGGTATACCTTGCAAAGTTTTATATAGTTGTTTTTACAAATCAAGTAACTTTTATGTAATAAAATATTTGAAATTTTATAAATATGTGTTTGCATTGCAACCTTTGATGTAGGTATTGGGACCTCGTTTGGAGCTCACCAACAAGTACAGGAACCACCGGTAAATTTGATGTGTATGTCTATCTTCTCTTGCATTCTTTTTGCTTTATTTAATTTGCAAGACAACTTGAGCCGAAGATTCCACTCTAACAGTGGCATTGCTTCAACCAATGAAGCATTTCCACGTATATAGATATCGGACTGATATGTAAATAATAATTTAAGCAAATACAAGGGGTTAAAAATAGCAACATGTGTTGATGTTATGTCAATATCCGACACTAGGCATCTTTAATGGATATCAAACACGACCCTGACACGCAAATATTATTAGTAATTTAAGAGAATACAAGTGGTTGAAAATAACCATATGTGTTGATTTTGTGTCAACATTCAACACCAAACAAACCTTTAATTTGAAGTGTTGACGCTACAGAAACTTAGTTATGTATGTATGCCGTTAAGTGGCTCTATATGCCCAACTTAATTACAGTACTTTCACATCTATCTTAGTAATTCAAGAAAGTCATATATGTATGTACTTTGAATTGTGATTAATGAGGGCAGGATAAAGGGAAGCACATTCAAAGTTATATTGGAAGATGAGGATCAAGTTGAGTTATCCTTCACCAGGACTTGGGATGCCTCTCTAGAGGGCAATTTAGTTCCTTTAAATATTGATAAAAGGTATGTGACATGACATATATCTAGCTAGCTACCATACATTGTTTATAACAATGTTATTAAAAAGAAGAAGAAAACTAAATAAACTTAATTTATGTGTGACTCTAGGTTTATAATGCTTCGTGGTTCTTCCGGCTTCTACTCATATGCAATTTATGAGCATTTGAAGGACTGGCCTGCTTTTAATCTCGATGAAACAAGAATTGCTTTCAAGCTTAGAAAAGACAAGTAATTAGCCTAAACATTTACTTTATTTTGTACTTTTCATATACAATTGTGCGCGTGTGTCCTCTTTGAATAAAAATATTAACTAAGCGCTTATAACATTAACATTTATCATGCAAGTACTTAGGTATTATAAGTTATTTCTATAAAAAAATATCAAATTATTTTCATATAAACTATAAGTTGTTTTCAAATAACTTATAAGTATAACTTAAAAACAGCTTATAGACATGTCATAAACCATCTCAAACAGGTTTATAATAAAGTGGTTCATGGAATTAATTGGATGGTGTGGACATGCAGATTCCATTATATGGCAATGGCAGATAATAGACAGAGGAATATGCCTCTTCCAGATGACAGAGTGGCACCAAGAGGCCAAGCACTTGCATATCCAGAAGCAGTTCTACTTGTCAATCCAATAGAACCAGAACTTAAAGGAGAGGTACACTTTACATTACATGCATCAGCATCAATGATTAAGGAAAGTCTCTTAACTGTGAGAATATAGATACTTCAATATAATGACAAAAACATAATAGTACAAATTTAAGATATTAGTATTTATCTTTTCCTTTGTCAACTTTGTTGACTAGATTTTTTAGATGACACAAATTATCATGCGTACCTAACGTACGTGTAGGTGGATGATAAGTACCAATATTCATGTGACAATAAAGATAGCCAAGTTCATGGATGGATTTGCATGGATCCTGCTGTTGGATTCTGGCTTATTACGCCTAGCAATGAATTTCGATCTGGTGGACCTGTCAAACAAAACTTAACTTCACACGTCGGACCTACCACACTTGCTGTAAGTGCTTAATCATATCATACACTAACACGCAAGTAATCCTAAAAAAATGTAGAAAAACATATACATATTGTTTTTAGCCAAAGTTCATTTTCTGCTATTGACGTATTTACTTGTTGTATCCTAAGTGTCGTGTGATTTGGGTTTGATTTTATAATCCCTTGTCCAAATCAGGTGTTTCTAAGTGCTCATTATAGTGGAGAGGATTTAGTGCCTAAATTCAAAGCTGGTGAGGCATGGAAAAAAGTTTTTGGTCCAGTTTTTATCTATGTCAATTCTCCATATGATGGAAGTGACCCTATTAAACTATGGGATGATGCTAAACTGCAGGTTCAATATTACTTAAATCATCATCATCATCTATCTACATACATATTATGTTATGTATATAGCTAGATTTTCTTAAAAAATTTACCAAATCAAACTTACAGATGTTAATGGAAGTTCAAAGCTGGCCCTACAATTTTCCTGAATCAGATGATTTCCCAAAATGGGACGAACGTGGCAATGTTTGTGGCAGACTATTGGTTGAAGAGAGGTGTGTTGTTATAAATGTCATAATATTATTTTCTTCTCATTATTTTTCATTGATAGCAAATGTATGTTGGGATATTTTATTTCAATGCTGTCATGTTGACAAACATTATCAATTGATTATATTAATTATTTATCAATTAGTACCAGTAGTCTTAATTGATTCAATAAAGAAAAGTAGTCTTTATTGATCAATGGTCGATATAAATAATAAGACTAATTTTTTTTTTAATTGTAACAAGTTAAAAACCTGTTATCATATCATTATATATATCAATAATTACTTTCACATAAATAGAAGGCAAACAGACAACAAGCTGCGTCGTTGGCCTTTTTAGATGACAAAACCAATCATCGTAAACACAACATTCATGGACCTAAGACTAATTAGATTTTTTATCGAGAAATCTTATTTCAACAATGTAGTATGTTTATTAATTAGTTCCATTTTGGCTTATAAAACATATATATTTAGGTTTATAGATGATGACTATTTATCAGCAAAAGGTGCTTATGTTGGCTTAGCTCCACCAGGAGATGTTGGATCTTGGCAAAGAGAATGCAAGGTGACTTCAAAAAATAAAATATATGTTATAGTCTTAAGTCGTTCTTATTATAATATACCATTTCAGGAACTTTTATTTTATATACATATGCATACAAAAAACTACTAGCTAATTTGTATTTACATCAACTTGTATCAGAATTATCAGTTTTGGGCTAAAGCAGATGATGATGGCTATTTCTCCATTAGCAATATACATGTTGGCGACTATAATTTTTATGCATGGGTGCCTGGTTTTATTGGTGACTATAAATATGATGTAGTAATTAGCATAACAGAAGGTATTAATTCATCAATATATTTTGTAATTATTTTATAGACTGCAGATAATTTTTGTGTTAAGTATTGTGTATTTGGTTTATGTGAAATTAAACAGGTTGTGACATAGACATCGGTGATCTTGTTTATGAACCACCAAGAGATGGCCCAACATTATGGGAAATAGGCATCCCTGATCGCTCAGCTGCCGAGTTCTATGTTCCTGATCCAAATCCCAAATATATCAACAAACTTTATGTTAATCATCCTGACAAGTTAGGATCACCCTTTTTTTTAATGCATTTCAACATAAATTTATATCATCTGATTATTATTATTATTATTGATTAAATGTGTGTCTGAGCGTCTCGCATTGACATATGTGGCTACATTTAATCACTTTTTTTTCTTCGAATTATTATTAGTGTCTACATATTGGCGCCAATGTCATGTCTAACTTCTCTAATTTCACTATTAGTCCTTCGTAGCTTAATTTATCACATAATGGGCAAAAATTCACAATCCAAAACACCGATTCTATGGCATGGACCATGTTTATTGCCAAAGTAAATGAAGTGCATATTGACCAAGACTATTAATATAATTTTTGTAGTTGATTACAATTTACATTTTGCAGGTTTAGGCAATATGGTATATGGGAGAGATATGCAGAACTATACCCTGACAAAGATTTGATCTACACAATCGGTGTTAGTGACTTCACCAAAGATTGGTTCTTTGCTCAAGTTACCAGGTAAATATAAAGGTTTTGCATTATCAACTAATTATCTGCTTTACATTATAGTTGATTTTCCTCCCCAATTTTAGGAAGAAAGGAGACAATACATATCAAGGAACCACATGGCAGATCAAGTTTAACCTTGATAATTTAAACAAAAAAGGTAGCTATAAACTTCGCGTGGCTTTGGCATCAGCTACATATTCAGAACTTCAGGTAACATTTCTAAATTCATTTTGTGTATTGGATTAATGTTAAGAAAACTTCTTATTTCACTCCATAATTCTAAGTTACACCCCCTGTTAGGTTTTACGGAGCAAATTGAGCCAATTATCTTTAACTTGATATTTAAAATTTGGGTCTTGTTAACGAGTGTCTCCGGGGCACTCTTTAAGGATTCCAAAAGAAGAAATTATTTTATACAAAAGTCAAATATTTCGATTTCCAATTTATTGATTACACATATTTTCAAAAAAATTTACCATTTAAAGGTCTTAAAAGAGTGCCCCGGGGGCACTCGTTAACATTTCCCTTAAAATTTTCAAATATTGCATAAATGTATTTGAATTGGGTTTGCGTCTAAGGATACTTTGGACATTTTGTTAATTAAATAGTGTCAAGGGGGTGTAACTAGGATTATGAGAGGGTGTAACTAGTAGTTTAATTTCTAATGTTAATACTACCAAGTAATTAAGATTTCAAGCTTACCTTATGTTTAATAAAGACTCTTATTAACAATTTTAGGTACGAGTTAATGATCCCAAAACAAATCGCCCTTTATTTTCAAGTGGGTTGATAGGAAAGGATAACTCAATTGCTAGGCATGGAATTCATGGACTTTATTGGCTTTACAGTGTGAACATACCAGGTTCTTTACTTGTTGAAGGAGATAACAATACCATCTTTTTGACACAAGCTAGAGGCAATAGTCCATTTCAAGCCATAATGTATGATTATATTCGTTTGGAAGGTCCAGAGACGTCTAGTTTCCAGTAAGAAATTTTGAGAAACTTTCTGTTTTACTATAATATTCAATTAAATTCAAAGAAATAGGAAAGTAAAGAGTGATGTTTCTGATTGTAAGATTTCTTGTGTTGTAAGACAATTAAAGATTACAAATGAAAATACCTTGTATTTATTTTGGATTATAACATGTTACATGTGTATCGTGTTATTTTATTTATCATTATCTATCCATAATTTGAGTATTTGATAGTTAGACAAATCGCAATACTTGTGATATCGTTCTATGTAACATATTCGATGCTATTTTTAAGGTCAAATTTTATAGTTGTACTTGAACGATAGCATGTGTATGAATCAAGTTTCTTTATCAAAGTGATATTTTATGGGTGACAACTTGGGTATCCATCAATAAAAGGTGGGTAACACAACCCATGCTGAGTTGACACCAATCAAAGTTATTTGTTTGTTTTCTATTATTTTTAATATTATATAAATACATTGTTTTGATTAGGCCAACTCAACATGGGTAGTATTACCCACCTTTTATTGATGGGTAAACAAGAATTTCCCTATTTTTTATTTTATTTCATGAAAATTGTTGATTTCAGGAATCACATTAGACTTGGCATGGTGAATTGTGTGCATCTATAGGATAAGATGATTTGAGAGTCGACATTGTTTGTACATTGGTTTATTTTGCTTTAATATCTACTTGTTGCTATATGTATGTTTCATGGACATGATCAAGACAATTATTTCAATTTTGAGAGTTAACCCTTTTATGCTTTAAATGGAAAATTTTCTTTCTTTTTAATAAATCAGAACATTAAACCAAAAAGAAAGACAATGAATATCTCTCATGTCTATAGGATAAGAGAACATTATCTTTCATACTATCACTACAAGAAAACTGCGATTTAGCGTCGGCCAAAAACCCACTCTAACAGGGCTAAAACCGACGTTAACACATGTTTAGCGTCAGATTCGGGAGCAGGCTTAAAAAGTTGAAGCTACTGGATAGAGTCGGATTTTTGGACACCTAGGCTAAAATAGCGCCGGTTACGCCGAGTTTAATCTCGACTCAACAATGAGCCGAGGCTATTATTTCCAACATCCGAAAAGTCAACAAATCATGTAGAGTCAGCCAAACCGACGCTAAATGATTCATTTAGAGTCGGAGAGGCAAACACTAATGTCACTTTTAAGTAGTCAACAGAATTTTAGACTCGGCCCATCGGATGCTAAAGTCAATATTCATAAGTCAACTAAATGTTATAGAGTCGGTCTGGCCGACACTAAATGATTTTTTTTAAAAAAAAATTCCTTCACTTTATACCCTATTTGTCCCATTGTGCTAATAAACCAGTTAATACATCAAATCAGTTGTTTCATTAATTTAGACTTGTAATGTACTCAATTTCTTTTTAAATGAATCTTGGTCAATAGGGAAAAAAATATAAACATTACTAGAATACAATATATTATATTCTCCAAAATCAAAGTGTTTGGTCAAGAGACATGAAATAGGTTCTTGAAATATATGGCAACCTGACACAAACTATTTCTGTTACTTGCTTCATTTTAGCTATAAGTTCCGCTATTCCCATGTTATTTTCCATTGTGAGATTAAAGCACCAAACTATAGTAAGCATAAGAAATGAATAACACAAACAAGGATTAGTAAAAAAAATTAATATCAAATATTTACCACTGTAAGTATCTACTAACATCAAAGAAACTAACAAAGACAAACTTAGAATACCAGAAAAAAGGAAACTAACATAGATAAGAAACTAGTAACATCTCATTCATAATATTGAACTAAATTAAAATTCGTTACTCATAGCTTAAAATTCATTCACAATATTTTAAGTACTTTTTTTGCATAGTAAGACATGTTTTTGAGCTTATAGCTTATGTCTTATAAGCTCATTGACAAACCCATTAAGTGAGTAGTACTTCATACTTAATTAAAATTGCAACAGTAATATCAGGGCATTACAAACATGTATCACCTAATTAAATTCAATCCACAAAATTTCTTACCAAAGCAAGCCAAACCCATTCAGCGAGTAAAATTAACTCCAAAAAACAAACCAAGTTGAATAAAAAACAAACCTATCCCCAAAACTATTTATCAAAATTAAAGTCATCGTTATCAAGTCAATTGAATAATGCTAAAAAAAATACTACTTCTCACAAAAGAGAGGGTATATTCTCCGGTTAAAGACATGCATTAGATCGGGGAAAAGACATTACATGAGGAAGGGGGGTTAAATTAACAGGAGAGGTAAAAAATGAACATGTTTTTTGATAATGGATGATTTCATACCTGACCATATACTGCCAATGTATCAGTAAGAATGAAAACAGCTAACCACACTTGCATGCATATTTGATGTGCAGCCATAACTATTGGACCATGACGATCAGCCGTTGACGTCCCCAATGTCAAGGTTGTAAGAACAGCGAGTGTTCTTTCAAAAATGAAACCACCTATAGCAGGCCACATATCATAACTGAAACAACTACATTAACCTAACAGAAAGCTAAATAATGTACATAGTGAAGTGAAAAAGAGAAATGTTCATGTAAAAATTTCGTTTACAATCAACGAGAAAGATAATGCAAGACAAATAACAATGATGCAAGATAGTTCTGCAATACACATTTACATTTGTTATGGAGAAAGAAAAGTGAATCATAAAACCTCTTTGGCCCAAAAGGGCTTCACCACCGATTATAATAGCACCGCAAATTAAAACTTACGACAAACAAATGAAAAATTCTCAACACAAGAATAATAAATAAAATGAACTACAGAGACAAAATATAGCACCTTCTCCCTCATCCTTGTGCTCCATGCACTATATATGGCTCTATTTAATTTGGGGAGGGAAAACTTGTATCTTGGAAAAGAGAGAAAAATCGAAGTGAAATAGTGGTGATTGAAAGAAAATGTAAAAGTTCCTTTTGCAAATAATAATAAAAAAAAACTATCAAGAGGAACAACCAAGAATCATCAAAGAAGGTGGTTGTGTGTGAAAAGGAAAAGATAGTTATTTGCGTATAGTGTAGTTATGAAAATAATTGCTCTCGTAACCTTTATACATTTGTTTTGTATTAAATAGAAAAACAATGATTGTTTGAAGCCGAGTCACATTACAACCTAGAAAAAGACTTTAGTGATCAATAGAATGACTATTTGATTTTATTTGAAGCCGAGTCACATTACAACCTAGAAAAAGACTCTCGTATAGTTAGTGATCATTTTTGTTTGAATGTAATGTATAGAATGACTATCAGAATTGATTTTATTGAGTGCAACACTTCTTGTGAGGAATGTAATCCTAAATCGTTGACGTTTGATTGGAATTCGTCTAAATATATACAAAAATTGGGGGTACAATAGGGGGAAAATTAGGGAGTTTCGGGGTACAATTGGAATTTGTTAAGCTAAGTAACAATTTTACTTAGACAATCAAGGTGAATTAGCGACACTCGAGAACAACCGGCAATTACTTTAAGATGATGAAATGGCAGCTCGTCAAGCGAACTACAATTTCACTTAGTGAAATCTCACTTACGCTCTCACTATAAAAAAAGCTCATGTCTTCTAGGGGTGGACAACGGTCGGTCTCGAACGGTTTCAGGCCAAAAATACTAAATCTGAAGGAAACCATGGCTGAAAAAACTCAGTCCACTTCTGTCCGTTAAACTCTACGGTTATGTCGGATGAAGGGTATGTCGAATGTCGGTTTCCAATGGACTGGCAAAGCGGTTCTGAATCAATAACAAAATAGATCTCGGAGAAGAAAAATAAAAAAAATCTTAGAAACATCAAGAGTAACAAATATGAAAGAAAAAACCCAAACGCATCTTCAATATATATTGTTGAAACAACCATACAATAATTTTTGTAGAAGAGACAGATCTAAACATTTATGGTACTTTGTCCCTCTAACAACTTGATGAGTTTCGAGACTGATATTTTTCGATGGCAAAGAAGTTTTTGTTAGAAGGAGAGAGAACTTAGGCAGTACAAAATATGCATGCAGAAGATGATGATGATGATGATGATGATGATGAAAGATTGAAAGAATTGAGATAGAATACTAATGAAGAAAAGAGAAGGTAATTTGAACATTATGAATGAATGAAAAAGAAGAGAGAGTATGTACTCTACCATTGAAAGTTATTTGTGTATAGTGTAGTTATGAAAATAATTGCCCTCTTAACCTTTATACATTTGTTTTGTATTACCTAGAAAAGCAATGATTGTTTGGAGCCGAGCCACATTACAACCTAGAAAAGACCTTAGTGATCAATGCTTGATCACATATCTTGTGATATATGCAGAGATGACTATCAAAATTAATTTTGTTTGAATGCAGTGTATGGAATGGCTATTAGAAATGATTTTATTAAGTGCAACACTTTTGTGAGGAATGTAATCCTAAATCGTTGACGTTTGATTGGAATTTGTGAAAATTACATTTTGATGTTGCAATTGTTTCATATCATGCATTGATCCATTCATAACATAATTTTTGGTCTTTGAAATTGCATTTGAGGATCATGCAAGCTTGGAAAAAATTGTAACATTGAGTGTTTGATTGTTTACAAACGATGATTATTCTTTGTGCACTAACGTTGTTTGAACCTCTGTTGTTAAAGCGAAAATGTGGCGCGGCGCAGCCACCCCAAAAATTGATGCGGCGCGGGATGCGGGCACGTATCAGGCGCTATTTCGGTGACACAGTCACTAATATATTTAATACTAAAATAGTGTACTGTTGAAAAAGAAATATTAAAACACCTTAAATATTACTCAAAATTCATAATTTGAAATAAAACCCACAAGGCTTAATAAACCTGCAAGTATGTACTTATTTTTACACCTTTAAAATCATGAAAATCTTAAAAGTAACAAAACCACTAAAACATCAAAACTCAAATAAAAGTTCTAAGAATCATGAAAATCTTCATCATCACTTCCTCCACCACTAGAGTTGTGCTCCTCTTCATCCTCTTTCTCTTCAACCTCTTCCTCTTCATCCTCTTTTTCTTCATCCTCCCAATTAACATATTCTGACTCATGAACAAATTCTAAAAGAAAAGTGATGAAGAACCCGTTTATGTTGATATGTGCAATGAAGGGAAGAAAAGAGATGAAACTTGAAACAAATCTGTGCGATGATGAAGAGAAGAGATGAGGAGATGTGTGTTTAGCGGCTGCAGCTTTGTTATGACTCAGAAGAGAAATAATTAGGGTTTCGAAAATGACCAAATAGACCCTCCAAATGGTTTTAAATGAAGGACAATCTGGTATTTTACACCCGGAATTAAAACTCGTTCGCTTTGACCTGCTTTCTGCCCGATCTGCTCTGCAAAATGCATCCGATTCGACCGCTTCGCCCATCCACTCCGCTTCAGAGCGCTAGGTAGCAGATTGCTCAAAATCGCCACGCCGCGCTGCGATTGCGGCGGTGGCGCCCACTATTGACAACAGAAGTTTGAAACATGTTGTAATTCTTTTTAATAGGACTTTTATTTGACAATAAACAAATTTCTAAGTTGGAGAGAGTTGACAAGTTTCCAATTTACCCAATTTTTAATGTAGTTTTATAAACACTTCTTAAATTTGTTTGATAGAAAACAACTGCTTTTCCCCCAATTATTGTATATATTTAGTAAATAGGTTTTGAAATATGAAAAATGGTTGCTTTTAGATCTTTTCTTGTGTTTATATATTAAACAGAGTGAATACTTAAAGAGGAAGAGCTATCAACATCATTGAGCAAAGAAATGAAGAAATTAGGGCAGGCTAACTAGCTAAGCGGGCTGCATGCTAACTTAGAGAAGAAAATTAGAGAGTTTTGGGGTACAATAGGGCAAAATTTGCTAAGCTAAGTGACAATTCTGCTTAGACAATCAAGGTGAATTAGCAACTCCTCAGAACAAATGGAAATTACTTCAAGATGAAGAATGGCAGCTCGTCAAGCGTAACGAACTACAATTTCACTTAGTAAAATCTCACTTACCCTGTCACTACAAATAAAGCTCATGTCTGCCATTTGAAGAACAAAAAGTGCGAATCAAAGTAGAGTTGCATAAAGGAATGAGGTGTTCAAGCATTGATTTTATTTCATCTCAATTCTTATCAATTGTGTAAAGCTATCTTGACAATGAGTAGTTAATTCTCTCTTTTGTTTGGATTATATGTAATTAATCATACTTTTTTGTATTTTTTTTATCGTGATGTTCTTAATTCTTTTATGACATGATCAATCATGAAATAATGCTTTGATTTAAATTGTCATTGGAAAATGCCTTTTAAATCTCAATCTAGGATAATCCTTTGTTGAGCATGCTAAATTCTATGCATAAATTTAGGTTTAACAGTTACACACACTATCAGATAGTTAATGCTATCATTTTGGATTAATCATCTGAAATATGATTGTTCTCTCGTTATTATTTAAGAATAAATAATATTTGAAGAGCGGCGAGTGATATTTATTGGTAACTAGAACATATGTAACTAATCACGAGGATGCATTAGAAACTGGTTAATGACCTCTTATCTCAACAATCTCATCTTTTTAATTAACTTCTATAAATTTTTATTGCTGTTTATATTTCTTGAACTTATGTAAAAACAAACTCTTGCAATCATTCACTTAGAATCACAAAGTCTAGGTGAATACGACAAAAATTATCCTTACTTTTGATTCTGCATGCAGACACCATATAACTAAAATATATGTGAATTTGTTCATGGTCTACTTGTAGCTGAAAATTATTGGGAATTAATTTTAATTTCTAAACAATAATAAATATTAGGCTAAAATGTGTTTTTGGTCCCTGCAAATATGATGCGTTGAATTTTGGTCCTTGCAAAAAAAACTTTTAAAAAACGTCCCTGCAAAATTTTTTATTTTTTAAAATAGTCTTTGAGCCCACTTTGTTGCTGATTTGGCCCATTTTTGTTTGTGGCAGATGGTGACTGTACTAACTTGAACAAGTGGTGCACATGTGGCATTTAACTTATTTTAAACATTTTATAAATCATTTTAATACAAGTAAAATTAGTTTTTTAAATTTAAAAATAAATTTAATTAAAATAAATATATATAAGAATTAGAATTAACAGTATTCATTCTATCTCTTTGATGGTATAGAAAAGCAATGCAAACTTGAAACCAGAAAAGCAATTCATTCATCTATGGTTCTTCACTCTTCAGGTCTCTCTCATCAGTTCATCCATCACCCATCATTCTCTCATCAGGTCTCTGTTGTTAGTCAAAAGTAAGTATATTTTTATATCGTTTCCTCAGGGACTAATGCGATATCATAAACCGTTAAACATCGATTATCATTTTAAGTTAAGGGTTTTAATCAAGCGTTTGCTATAACTATTCGACTTTAAAGACATTAATAAAAACAGAGAGTAATAGGGCATAAAAAGTGTTAGGATCAAAGTTCGTCAATCAAACATCGATTATATTCTAATGATCATATATATGGATTCTAGCTTTTCTTATATACGATATTATCACGTATCACTCGTCAACATCATTCGTGTCCAAATGACGTTGTGAGATCGATCGTATCGTTTAATCGACGATGTCTCAATCTATTAAACGATTCGAAAGCTTTACGTTCAGACACTTTGTGTGATTATCAAAACCAAATTCCATGTCTAGAATTTCTTATTTTGATAGAATATTATTCTAAACCTAGATTCAAAAGTATTTTTCAATATCAATTAAATCAAACATAATAATGGAAAGCAAGAATAAACTCAACGATATATAAAAGGCTAGAATCATATATTTGAAAGATCAAAAGTTTACATCTAAGATTGATTGATTACCTATAATCCCAACAAAGGAGATTAGCTGTTCATTTTCATGACAACAATACAAAAGTGGAAAGGAAGATGGAGATCCAAAGCTAAGACTTGATTTCTCAAAGTTTCTTAGTTAATCTACACTTAGATCACTTTTGCTCAATGAAGAATGCCTCTTTTTAGCCCTATTCTCTTTCTGGAAGTAAAAGTTAATGTTCAGAAAATGAGCTAAAAGGCTTAAATACAAACTGATTTTTATAAGGCTCGATACAACGATGAGTTGGTCGCTGTAGTGATGGAAGATTTCTTGGCCTTTGGGTTTGCTCCACGTCAGCAAAACGGGGTTCAAACCGCCCTTGGTCGCTATAGCGACCAGATCCATCGTTGTAGCGATGGAACCTTAATTTCTCCCTGCCTAGGCGCGCTGTAGCGATGAATCCTCAGTTTTTCCCTGCCTAGGCTCGCTGTAGCGATGCATCCTGCGTTGTAGCGATGAAGCCTTATCAATTCTTCATGTTTCTTTGCTCAGTTCCAGGTCCTAGCATGAAATTTCCTGCACAAATAGATGGGGTAAGACATAGGATCACTAATTTGACATTTGATCATTAATTATGAGCTTATCCTATGATAACTTGCAAAACAAGTAACATAAGTGCCTAAAAATATATCAAAAGATAACTCTTTCTGGCACTTATCAAACTCTCCCCAACTTAGCTTTTTGGTTTGTCCTCAAACCAAAGAATCAAAAGGAAATTTTCACGACTTTGGACAAAGTTTTGAGCATGGCAAAAAAATCTAAAGTTTGAAGAAAACGTTTATCAGATGAATGATTCAACTGTGACTGCGCAGGCAAAAGCAAAGTTTCTCATTAAACGAGATATATACTATGAATGTGACATAAGTCCTAAACACAAAATTCTAGCAAATAACATGTTTATTTTTGAACCACACCTAACACACTTCTTTGAAAGTAAATGAACAAATTGAATTCAAATTGTGCGAGTTTTGAACACTCATCCGACAAATCTGCTAACATCCTGATTAAGTTATGTGTTCATCCAATTATCATTTCTAAAAGCACAAAAGCATAGATCACAAGGTCTTTGAGGGTTGTAATTGGGCTTGGTTTCAAAATAAATGTCATATGTGAGAAAAATTGAATTCAAATGGTCAAGCATAGAGGAACATTCTTTCTATTTACACAACTTCCTCCTTTTTCATAATCAACCCTTGGTGATTTACAAGTATTACTTTGATCTTGACAACTTTTTGATTTATTGATTTTTTTTTCTTTTTCTCTTTTCTTTTTCCTGGTTTCTTTTCTTTCTCTTTTTCTTTTTCTTTTCTCTTTTTCTTGTTGTCAAGATCAATTTTCACAATTCACCATTCCTTGACATACACGACCTCCCTTTTCTCCCCAACTTATTCAAAATGATACCCTAATTGAATGTTCCTTTATCAATAGGCAAGGGACAAATAAACATGATGGTTAAGGGTTCAAAATGACGGTAAAATATCAGAATCCATTAGTGAGTTAACTATGAACTGGATTTTGAAAAACTTGGGCAAATTCACTAAGCATTGTGCTTATGAATATTGACAGTTCATAGTTAAGAATTCTGATTCATTAGGCTCAATGGGGTTATCAAATACTCACTTCTCACAGGATAGGCTTTTTGTGGTCAAGTGTTTATTCTCAATTTAAAAAAAAAATGCCTTGATCATTTCTGTGCTTTCATACAATTTAAAACAACTTTTAGATTTAACATAAAAGAACCGAGTTAAACAAACATGCCAGTCTCCTGCATATATACATAGACTTTGAGGATTTTTCACATTTAGGCAAGTTCTAAATGGTTCAAACATAAATATGTTCTTGCGTAAAACTGAATAAGATAAATTTGTGTGCAAAGTACTCATTTCACATTCAAATATACACCTAGAAAAACAAGAAACGAGTACCTTAGCTTTGAGCTTTGTCACAAACTTTCTATCATTATCACTCACCTGATTCTTTGCTCAATGCTTTGGCTTTCAATCAAGCACTTAACTTTTGAATTTTTGATTTTCTTTCTTTCCATTGTTAGATAATACCAAAAAAATATTTACCAAAATTTGAAATAAACATAATATAATATAACATATCCAAAATACATCAACATAAACAGAAATAAATACTACAAAGCAAATGCAAATTGTTCAGATTAAAATAAAATGAAAGAAAAATAAAGGAAACACAGCCAGCTCGCAACAATCTCAATCAGACTCCATCTGATCAGCAGCTTCATGATCAATGCTCCTTGTATCCTCTGAGGAGTCATCATCATCATCACCACCAGCTGCACTCACTCCACCAGCTGCAGTTACACTCGCCCCTCCGGAATGAAAAGGCCTGTCCACAGGCCATGCAATATGCTGCTGAAAGTAGTCCGGGGTCCACGGTGATTGGCCTGCCTGATACATGTGGCTCTGAATGGTGGTCAAAGCCATATGGTTGGATTCATTCTGATCCCAGGTGTATGTATAGGCAGCCATAAGGCGAGGGTCCCAATCCGAGAAATTTAGCGGTGGAAAGCTCGGGGCTTGAGGGACAGGAGGAGGTACAGTAGAAGGTCCAGCTGAAGGGGGTGTCTTATATGAGCAATACCTATTGATGTACTTATCATCAATAGGATTTTTAATCTCCTCATCAACCTGACTAGGCATGTGGATACGTGCCTTCATACAAAGTCCCATAATGAGGCCAGGAAATGGTAGTGGGCACTTTGGTTTGGCAGGTGGCACTATACCACTTTCAGCAACAATCCTAATCTCATTTGCAATGATCCTCGCAACATCAACCTCTTGGTTGCTGAGGATGTAGTAGAGAAGAGGTGTGACATCCAGTGTGGTGGAAGAAGTGTGACTTTTGGGCCGGATGTTGTAAAGAATGAGTGTAAGGATAACCTGAGCCGGAGTATTCATGTCTTCTTTAAGGGCTCTAAACGGTTTTCCTGAGGCCTGGCTTATGTCATACGTCTTCCCCTCTTGAAAAATTGCCTGTGCAATAGCTTCATGGTCCCAATTCCCCCTAGCTTGATGTTTGTGGAAGGCACACAATTCGTCCGTATCTATCAGGTCATCGGGATCGCTAAGATCCAGCGGGTTGTCTTGATAGGAGCTTATGACATTTCTATCAAATTGGATTGTGCGCCCTCGGACATAAGTAGTGAAAGTGAATTCATCACTTGGATCAGCCGGGATGGCACTGGCATAAAATTCCCGCACAATGTCATGGTTGATTTTCTTTGGAGGGTTAACAAGAATGCCCCACTTGTGGTGGTTTATCATTTGAGCTATTCCTTGGTATTTTCCTTCTTCAGCAATTCTGAACTCTTTCTCTGCCCAAATCCTTCGGTTTGCAAGCTCTGCGTAACGTTCCTGGTTACGAGGGCTGAGGAAACGGCTGGAATCGTGAGGTGTAGATGGTTGGGGTCTTGCCCTTGAAGATGAACCCTCCACATTCCTTTGCCTTTTGCTTGAAGTTTTAGGTGCCATTCCTACAAAAAATAGAAGTACAAAGACAAAAATATAGGAATGCAAGTTAGAATAAGAATGAAAAAATTTTAATTTTGGTTCTGGACACGATCGCTACAGCGACGAGACTGCTCGCTGTAGCGATGAAACCCAGAAATTGTTCATGTTTTCTGGGCTACAGCGAGCAGTCTGTGTTGTAGCCATGAAAACCCAAATTTGAAATTTTTCTGAATTTTTTCAGTTTCTAAACAACTTGAGACACGAATAATCAAAGGTAAAGCTCATAAAAATGAACTATAATCAGCAGAACTTCCTAATCATCACATACCCATTTTTATTTTGAATTTTTACAAAATGGGTCAGTTTCAAAAAAACGATTTTTAAGAGAAATGAAGATGTCAGGCAAGTTTGTTTGATGATTCTATTTCATTTCTAACAGCCTAAACCAAAGATTAACATGGGTAAGCTTCAAATGATTAAATAAAATTAAAACCCTAATTTCAACTTCTGAAAAATCCACAGTGCAATCATAAAACTTGAAAAATTACGAAGTAAAAAGAGAGAGCTGCGAATTCGTACCTGATAGAGATGATTTGCAAGATGGAAATGGAATAAAGACTTGGAATAAAGAGATTATGCACGAAAATTGAAAACTTTGCTTGAAAACTTTGCTTGAAATGTAATGTAAATTGAAGATAAAGTGAAAATGGAATGAAAATGGCTTAGTTTACTGATTTAGTGAAAAGAAACGGATAAGAGAAGATGAGTGGGTGGTTGGGTGGAGTTAAGGGGGGTTAGTGGCATTGGGTTCTGTACTGAAATTTTTTTTCTGTCATCGCTACAGCGACCACCCGTCGCTATAGCAAGCGAGAGTCTGAAGGGTCATCAGACTCTGAATCAGAGTCTGAGGCTTCAGACTCTGAATTTTTGGCTCGTCGCTATAGCGATGGGATTGCTCGCTATAGCGACCATGACAGTAAACAGAAAATTTTGATTTTTACTTGTGCCACTAACTCTTCATGCAAAAATGGATTAAAAGGACTAAATTACAATTGAAAAAGCAACATACTTACAAAATTGGGGTGCCTCCCAACAAACTCTTGTTTAACGTCATTAGATCGACGCCTGCTTCATGTTTGATTATGGATTATTGAGTGAAATTGTCGTCGTTTGCTGATCAACTTCACCGCCAAAATATGGCTTCAATCTCTGTCCATTCACCGTCCAGATTGCTTTAGTGATAGGATCTTCCAACTCCACCTCTCCATAAGGCTTGACTTCCTTGATCATGAACGGGCAGGACCAATTTGATTTTAATTTACCCGAAAACAATTTCAATCTTGCGTTAAATAACAAAACCAATTGACCGGGCCTGAAGTGCCTTTTCACGATCTTTTTGTCATGATACCTCTTGACCTTCTCTTTGTAAAGCTTGATGATTCATATGCTTGATCTCTCATTTCTTCTAATTCATTCATTTGAAGCTTTCTCTTCTCCCCCGCTTGCTCTTGGTCAAAGTTTAGAAATTTTAGCGCCCAAAACGCTTTATGCTCCAACTCTACCGGCAAGTTGCACGCTTTCCCAAATACCAACTGAAATGGTGTGAAACCCGTAGGAGCTTTGTATGCGGTCTTATAGGCCCACAATGCTTCGTCAAGTTTCAATGACCAATCCTTCCGTGATGATGATACGGTTTTCTCAAGGATTCTTTTAATTTCACGGTTGGACACCTCGGCTTGACCGTTGGTTTGTGGATGGTATGGTGAAGCGACCTTGTGTTTAACTCCATAGTGCTCAAGTGCTTTTGCCAATTGTGAATTGCAAAAGTGAGAACCACCATCACTTATGAGCACCCTAGGAGTTCCAAATCGGGAAAAGATATTTTTCTTGAGAAATTTAACCACAGTTTTGCTATCAGCTTTTGGGGATGCGATTGCCTCTACCCACTTTGACACATAATCGACAGCTACCAAAATATATTCATTGGACAAGGAGGATGGAAATGGCCCCACAAACCCCAACAATCAAAAACTTCGACTTCAAGGATACTTTGCAGAGACATTTCATTTCTTTTTGAAATTCCTCCTGTTTTCTGGCAACTCTCACAACTTTGAACATGATTATATGCATCTTTGAATAGAGTGGGCCAATAAAAGCCTGCTTGAAGAACCTTTGCTGCAGTTCTTTCACCATTGAAATGCCCACCATATGGCGAATTGTGACAATGCCACATGATGTCTTTGGCTTCTTCTTTAGCAACACATCTCCGTAAGAGGTGGTCAGCTTCTATCTTGAAGAGATATGGTTCATCCCATACATAATGAGTAGAGTCTCTGAACAACTTCTTCTTCATTTGCCAAGTGAAATCCTCCGGTATGAACACCGTCGCTTCATAATTTGCCATGTCGGCAAACCACGGTCTTTCTTGCACCGCTAGCAACTTTTCATCCGAAAACTCTTCAAGAATTTCTTTCTCATTCTTAGTCACCTCATTGTTCACCAACCTTGAAAGATGATCAGCCACAAGGTTCTCAGTCCCCTTCTTGTCTTTAATCTCCAAATCAAACTCTTGAAGTAACAGCATCCATCGGATGAGTCTCGGTTTGGAGTCGGGTTTGGTAATTAAATACTTTATGGCTGCATGGTCAGTAAATACAATAATTTTCGAACCAATAAGGTAACAACGAAATTTTTCTAATGCGTACACAATGGCAAGTAATTCTTTTTCTGTGGTTGCATAATTGATTTGAGCATCATTTAAAACTTTACTTGCGTAATGTTTGGCATGAAAAATTTTGTTTTTACGTTGACCTAACACTGCGCCCACCACATAATCACTCGCGTCGCACATAAGTTCAAAATCAAAATTCCAATTCGGTGCGGTGATTATGGGTGCGGAGGTCAAATTTTATTTCAAGCATTCGAAAGCATTCAAACAATCATTGTCAAATTCAAAGGACTTATCTTTGTTGAGCAAATTGCTCAATGGCTTTGTGATTTTTGAGAAGTCCTTGATGAACCGCCGATAGAATCCGGCGTGGCCAAGAAAACATCGTATGCCTTTGACATTGATGGGAGGTGGAAGTTTACCAATCACTTCAACTTTCGCCTTGTCAACTTCAATACCCTTTGAAGAAATCTTGTGACCAAGGACAATCCCCTCAGTAACCATAAAATGACATTTCTCCCAGTTGAATACCAAGTTAGTTTCCTTGCACCGCTTCAGTACAGTGTCAAGATTCTTCAAACACAAATCAAAGGATGAACCGAAAACGGAAAAATCGTCCATAAACACTTCTATGCTCTTCTCAATTAAATCAGCGAAAATCGCTTGCATGCATCTTTGAAATGTTGCTGGAGCATTACATAACCCAAACGGCATGCGTCGATATGCAAAAACTCCAAATGGACATGTGAAAGCTGTCTTCTCATGATCTTCTGGATTCACCGAAATTTGATTGTAACCAGAATAGCCATCAAGGAAACAATAGTAAGCTTGACCGAATAGTCTTTCAAGCATTTGATCCATGAATGGTAGTGGAAAATGGTCTTTTCTCGTAGCTTTATTAAGTCTCCGGTAATCAATGCGCATCCTCCAACCGGTGACGGTTCTTGTTGGAATGAGCTCATTTTTCTCATTCTTGATCAACGTCATACCTCCCTTCTTAGGAACAACTTGAACCGGGCTAACCCAAGTACTATCCGAGATCGGATAAATCATGCTGGCTTCAAGTAGTTTGACAACTTCCTTTCGGACTACCTCCTTCATGTTTGGATTTAACCGGCGTTGAGGTTGCGCTACCGGCTTGTAATCTTCCTCCATCATGATCTTGTGCATACAATAAGATGGACTTATCCCTTTCAAGTCGGATAGTGTCCACCCTATCGCTTCTTGTTTGGACTCGAGAATTTCCACCAATTTGGCTTCTTCTTTGCTTGATAAGGAGCTACTAATGATAACCGGTTTGATACCCTCTTCTTCAAGGAAAACATACTTTAAGTGCGATGGTAGAATTTTCATCTCCGGCTTTGTCTCTTGAACATTGGATTCATTCTTCAATTCCTCAATTTTTGCTTTGTGAGGAGGAATTTCCTTCAATGAATCTAACTCCTTCAAACACTCTTCAATTTCTTTCTCCTCTTCCGCGCCTATGACATTTAGCGCATCCGTCAAAACTCTTTCAAGTGGTGTCAGCATATGCAGCTGCTTTCTTGCATCCATGATTATTTCATCAGTTGCATCCATCTTGAAACATGCACCTTTATCACGAGGATGCTTCATGGCTTCATTAATGTTGAAATGGACTTCTTCATCGTCCACCCGGACTTTCATTAAACCACCGTCAAGATCAATCATCATTCTTGCTGTTTGCATAAAGGTCCTTCCAAGAATAAGTGGTACATCATCATCCTCCGGAATATCCATCACAACAAAATCAATGGGAAACAGGAATTTATCTACTTTTACCAAGACATCTTCAGCTATTCCCAGAGGACGTGTGACAGATTTGTCGGCTAGTTGCAACGTCAGATTTGTATGTTTCACAACCAAATCACCAATCCTTTTGACAACAGAAAGCGGGATTAGGTTGATACTTGAACCTAGATCAATTAGTGCTTTACCGACATTCACATTGCCTATTGATACCGGTAATGTAACTTTTCCCAGATCTTTCTCCTTCCTTGACAATGTTCTTTGGATGATGGCACTACAATTCCCATCAAGTTGAATTGTCTCCTCATCATTGTACCTCCTTTTCTTGGACAAAATTTCTTTCATAAATTTTTCATAAGTAGGCATTTGTTCCAAGGCTTCCGAGAATGGTATATTAATTTGCAATCTTTTGAAAATATCAAGGAACCTTGCATATTGCCTTTCTTTGTCTTTCTTTGCTGGAGTAGTTGGGTATGGCAAATGGTGAGCTGATGTATTCTTCACGGATTCTTGTTTCTTGCCTTTCTCCTTCACCATATCTTTACTTTTCTTCTCTAACTTATCATTTTCAACTAACTCCTTATTTTTTTCAACTACTTCATCCTCTTTATTTTCTTCCTCTACTTCTTTCTCACTTCCTTCTTCATAATCTCCCTCATGCTCTTCAACAACCTTCCTCTCAACTTCAAGATTATCCCCTACCTCCTTACCAATCACCTTACCACTTCTTGTTGTCATTGCCTTGCAATGCTCTTTTGGATTAGGTTGTGTGTTGGCGGTGAAGGTTCCTCCTTGTTGAGTGGCTTGTGCTAATTGTTGTGCCATTTGACCAACTTGAGTTTCAAGATTCTTGATTGAAGCATCGGTGTTCTTTTGATTGGCCATGGACATTTGCATGAATTGATTCAATGTTTCATCCGTACTTTGAGAACGGTTTTGATGTGGCGGATATTGATTGAAATTGTTGTAAGGTTGTCGGTTTGACGGACCAGCATCTTGTCTCCAGGGTTGGCCATAGTTTGGGTTGTTTCCTCTTTGGAAATTGTTGTTATTGCCCGGATATTGTCCTTGATACTGATTCGGTCTTTGTTGATTACCGACATAGCTCACTTCTTCTGTTGGCGGTGGACAAAAGCCCGTGGGATGATCACCTGAACAAAGCTCACAAGATGCGACTTGCTGATGCCTTCTTTTTTCATTCTGCATCTCTTTCAGTTGTTGCGGAAGGTTATCCATCTTTCTTGTGAGTTCCTCCACTTGTTGAGTTAACAGCTTGTTTTGTGCTAGAATGGCATCATTAGTTCCCAAGTCGAGAATACCAGATTTTCTTTGTGAAGGATTTCTGTTGTGTTGAGCTTGATGATCATTGAGTACCATCTTTTCAATAATTGCTACTGCATCTTCTGCACTCTTTGCCATCAATGAACCACATGCGGCTGCGTCAAGTAAAAGCTTCGATTGTTGTTGCATTCCATTGCGGAAAAGATGAATCTGAGTACGATCATCAAAACCATGGTTTGGACACTTTCTTAGCATTGACTTGTATCGCTCCCAGGCTTCACAAAGTGTCTCACTCGATCCTTGAGAAAAAACGGCAATGGTAGTCTTGGCTTCCATGAATCTGTTTTGTGGAAAGAATCTTTCGAGAAATTTCTCCTCAAGAGTATTCCAATTTGTCATCACTTGTGGTGGTTGCTCCAAGTACCATTCTTTAGCTTTTCCAATCAATGAATGAGGAAACATTCTCATGAATATGGCTTCTTCCTCATTTTCAGTTGCTCCCAAAGTTCCAGCAATTTCATAAAACTTGGTCAGGTGTTGAAAGGGGTCCTCATGATCTAAACCTGAAAACGGGTTAGCATATAAAATCTGGAGAATCCCAGTCTTCATCTCTGTCTGTTTAGTAGTCCATGGAGACTTTCCCAGTTGAGAAAGACCTCGAGGGCTGTTATGACATGGCATCCCACTACCACCAGAGCTTCCGGATCCTTCTCCTTCTCCGGCCATAGCTATTTCTTGTGTTGAAACTAGTGAAGGAATAGAAACAGAGGTTCCTTTTTGTTGCCTCTTCTTGGCTAGTTGCCTTTTCTTTCAGTTTTTGCTATTATTTCTCCGAGCAGTTCTCTCTATCTTTGAGTCAAAAAGCAGTTGATCTTCCTGCGTTTTACCTCGCATAAACAGAGTTTGAAAATCTAACCAAATAGATTAGCAACAGGATGAAAAAAAATGGTATTTATATACATAAAATTAATATTTGCAAAATTGCTTAAAACAATAATTTTTGCTGTAATGATTATGATATCTAAGCGTTAATCCCCGACAACGGCGCCATTTTGATGTTAGTCAAAAGTAAGTATATTTTTATATCGTTTCCTCAGGGACTAATGCGATATCATAAATCGTTCAACATCGATTATCATTTTAAGTTAAGGGTTTTAATCAAGCGTTTGCTATAACTATTCGACTTTAAAGACATTAATAAAAACTGAGAGTAATAGGGCATAAAAAGTGTTAGGATCAAAGTTCGCCAATCAAACATCGATTATATTCTAATGATCATATATATGGATTCTAGCTTTTCTTATATACGATATTATCACGTATCACTCGTCAACATCATTCGTGTCCAAATGACGTTGTGAGATCGATCGTATCGTTGAATCGACGATGTCTCAATCTATTAAACGATTCGAAAGCTTTACGTTCAGACACTTTGTGTGATTATCAAAACCAAATTCCATGTCTAGAATTTCTTATTTTGATAGAATATTATTCTAAACCTAGATTCAAAAGTATTTTTCAATATCAATTAAATCAAACATAATAATGGAAAGCAAGAATAAACTCAATGATATATAAAAGGCTAGAATCATATATTTGAAAGATCAAAAGTTTACATCTAAGATTGATTGATTACCTATATTTGATCTGTATTTGCTTGTTCGATTTGTGCCCTGGGTTTCCTGTTGTTGTTGCGTGAAAACACTGTCTGTTTTGGAAATAGTTTGAGGTTGCTGAAAGTTGGGGGAAATTATCAGTTGATTAGAATTTTATTGGTTGGAAAAAGAAGATGATAATGAAGATTGATGATGATGATGATGATGATGATGATGGCGGTGGTGGTGGTGGTGAAGGTGATGAAGACTTGAAGAAGATTGTTCATTTTTTTGGATTTTCTCCCCTTTTTTGTTTTTATAATTAATTAAAATTAATTGTTTTTTTTAATTTCATAAATATATTTTCTGATTTTTTAAAATATTTTTTAATTAGTTAAAATAAATTAATCGCCAAGTGGATGACACGTGGCAAACATTACATAGTCAGCATCTGCCACATACACAGAAATGAGACAAATCAACAAGAAAGTGGGATCAGAGACTATTTTAAAAAACAAAAAAAAATTTACAGGGACGTTTTTAAAAAAAAAATTGCAAGGACCAAAACTCAAACTCGCCATATTTGCAGGATCAAAAACACATTTTAGCCTAAATATTAATGCAAGTGATGAAAATGTAAGAGATATATTTCAAGAAGTTAATTGATTCCTGACTTCCTGTCCCAAAAAAACAAAAAAAGAAGTTAATTGGTGTGTTTAGATTCTTGGAGATGGAGTGAAACTACTTGAAAATATGTGATAACTAATGCTATTTTTCATGAATCAAAGTTATTTTTCTTTCCTAAAAATAGGAGGACTAGTGAAGATCGAGTTAAAATATCCTTAAGTTTGAATGCTCATTTAGAGATATCCTAAAGAGAGGAGGATGTGATGTTGGTGATCATTTATTGTGTAAGATGTGGTGTTGATTATCCTTCTATGTAACTATTAAGTGAGTGCTCTCTTCGTGGTGTGCTTGTGTGTGTTCGTCAAAGATGTTTGAATATAAGTATAAATATTTAACGTGTGCGGTTTTTCAAACAAGAATTAGTTGCTCGTAATGATATTAGATGCCAACTTTCACTACTCTGCAACTAGCAACATCCGACCGAGTTTTAGTCACCATTTTACAACTTTTTTTCCTTTATTGAAATCATTATTTCTTGGAAAATTGATCAAAATGGAAGACTAATAATTAGATTTTTTTTTTTTGACAAAAGACTAATAATTAGATGATCGTGGGTTTAGCACAGAAGGAAAGAAAGAAAAAACATCCATTGCTGAAATTAGTTATTGCATTGGTGAATAAAAAGTGTCTACCTTTTTCATTGCAAGCAACTGCAATGAGTAAGTGCGGTATTATAATGCCCCTGAAACATTAGTTAAAAAAACAAAAAAAAGTAAGTTTTGTATTGAAAATCACATTTTCTACACTTTTAAACATATATGATGTGACATTGTGATTCATGGCTATTATTTATATAATAAATAAATAAATATTTGTGCCACAAGCATACGACGACATCGATCGAAAGAAAGAAGACGACAACGGTCGTTCATGGTGAAGAAAAGTGAATGGTCGTTCAACATTGATTCCTCTCTAATATGTATTACATTGAGTTTTTTCATTCTTTTTAAGGATTTTGTCATTGTTAGGGTTGACAATCAATAGTCGTTGTCCAATGTGGTTGTTGTTGGTCATAGGCGTGTTTTGGCGCTAGTGTGTTATGCTACATTGTTCTAGTTTGAGATGTGTCTGCTTCGGTTGGTGAAAGGTCTTTCGGGTGAGCATCTTGGTTGGGAGAGCTAGGATTTTTTTGCTTTTGCTATATCGTTTTATCGAGTTTAGAGCTTGATATTTTGCTTGCTTCAGTTTAGAGCATTTATAAAATTTATATACTTATTTTACACATGTATTCAATCAAATCACATCAAATATAAATTTACACGGATATTTCATAAATTAAACTAAAAATGTGGGCATCATGTGGATTTAATTATTTTGTCAAAAGAAAATGATGTACTTTAATTAGATGCATGTTTGAAAAGGTTTGCATCCTCAATATATACAAATTAAATGTTTATAATAATAATACTGACTAATTAAACAAATTATTAATAAGTCTATCTTGTTAAAAAAAAAAACACTTATAATTTCTCTTAAATTAGTACTATGAAATAATGTAGCACGAACCCCACTTTGTGACCTTGTATTATGGTAACTACCGAACCATATAGGCTATAGCGACCCGTGAGCAACTATGGCAGGTAGTAACAAATAAAAGTCCAACAAGAATTAGATTATGGAAAATGAATTGGTAAAAAAGTAACAGGGTTGGTCGGTTCAACAAGATTCTTCCAAGCATTCTTTCACATGACTATCTTATTAGTTAGCCTATCGTTACCTTCGTTCCTCCATTTTATCTAAATGATTTAGCTTGCTTAACCGAATTTTTATTCCCTCGATTACCAAATCAAGTTCCTAATTTAGACTCTTGCTTCTCCTTCTTCCAACCTGCCACATGCTTCTCTTGTCAAACCACACCTAATAGCCACCACCTTCATCACCAAGTCAAGCTGATATAAATATTAAGTATTAGTTGTTCAAATACAAATTTACCACTCATGGTTTATAGGTATTTTTTTTTATAAAGACATAGAAACAATTTATTGTCTAATTATTCATAGTCCAAAATATAATTTTAATTAACAATTCAAATATTATACTTTATATATTCTGAAAAGTGTATCAGATGCAAAAATGTGACTGAGTGCATGTATCTTAGGAAAAAAACATGAAGGTTTTTGGTCAAAAAGATCATTAACATTCTTTTATTTCTTTGCCAATAGAAGATTCACTTTTATTATCAATTAAAATTATGTTTAATGTTTGCTTTCACATGCAATTCCTTAAATTTGATTAAATGTGCAATAACACACTTTCTATAAACTCAGGGAAAATCAAATTTCATTCTCCTAAAGCAATAGAAATACGCTTTTGCAGAAAACGTTTTGATGAAGTTTGCTTATATGGAGATATAAAGAAGCTGTTGTGTCATATAAATCAACAAATTAAGTCAAGGAATCTAAAAGTAATATTTGTCGTCAATCAAAGTTTTCATAGAAAGAGAAGAGATTGAGGTTGAACAGGGAACAATGGACTTCCACAATCTTTTCCTGTTTTCGATGTTACAATTCACCTTGGTTCTTGGTTGTAGTTGCACTAATCCAGGTTTGTTCTCTCTTTTTCTTTTTTATATTTTGTTACCAAGTTCTCACTGATACGAGGTTTTCAATGACTTTTACACGGTTCTTGTGTTTCATTTTATCCGCATTAAAAGAATAGCTGCACTAGAATTTAATCTATATTATGAAAATAAATACTATTAGCTGAATGGAACATTTCATGTGACTAATTTATAGTATGTAATCCCCAGGGGTGCGATTGGATATTCAAGAAAACTATGTAATCCACTTCTGCCATGGCTTCTTTTTAAGTACATGTTTTATTTATTTTTATTTAAATGTGATCTTTTAGGATAACATTTCTGAATTTCTATGTAACTCAATTTCTTTTGCGGTATATAAAATATGTTGTATATTTTTTTTTTGTTCTGTTTAGGTGGTAATTGATAATGACATAGTCCAAGTCAATTTATCAAACCCAGAAGGATGTGTGACTGGAATTCAATATAATGGACTCGATAATTTGCTGGAAATTATTAACCACGAATCTGATAGAGGGTACACCAACTTAATTTCAAATATCACTGGTTTTTATTTTTATTTATTATTTTCTTGTTCTTTTGGTTTATCAATCAATTACGAATGAAATTGTAGGTATTGGGATATTGTTTGGGACGAGGGTGGGGTAAAAAGAACAAAAAAAGGTGCAAAGGGAAAGGGTAGATTGGACAGGTATGTATGATTCACGGACCTTGTCTTATATATCAATTGTACCAAAATGAATGACGAATTATGTTTGAAAGGCTGGAAACCACAAATATGACGGTGATAATGGAAAGTGAAGAACAAGTAGAGCTATCTTTCACTAGAACATGGAATTTATCTCTTGAAGGAAAGTTTGCGCCACTCAATATTGATAAAAGGTTTCTTGGTTCATTTCTCTCTGCTTTAGGAGCAAACTTTAAAGTTTAAGTAAATAATAATAATAATTGATGATGAATAAAAATGAGGAAAATCTATACGTAGGTTTATAATGCTTCGTGGTTCCTCTGGATTCTACACGTATGCCATTTACGATCATTTGAAGGAATGGCCTGCCTTTGATCTTGACAATACTAGGGTTGCTTTCAAGCTTAGGAAAGACAAGTAAGGTTTTTATTTTTTAGACTTCGAAAATTAGAAATAGAACCACGCATTCAATTGTTTTAATATTTATATGTGGTATTTTTTTATTAATTGAAAAGGTTCAATTACATGGCTATAGCTGACGATAGACAAAGATTTATGCCTCTGCCTGATGACCGGTTACCGGGAAGAGGCCAAGTTTTGGCTTACCCAGAGGCTGTCCGCCTTGTCAATCCGGTGGAGCCAGAGTTCAAAGGAGAAGTATGTCATAGTATATATATATATATAGTTTGAATTTGGGGTTCTTTCTTAATTTTATTGCATTGATGAATAAGTGAGGGAAAATAATTTCATTTAATAAATTTATTTAAATATACCTTTAATAAATAACATTATACTACTAATTTTAAATGTATAAGTTTGTGAAGAGAGGGAAATAGTACCGATGGAAATGTGACAATTGTATTTGAAAGCAGGTGGATGATAAGTATGAGTACGCATGTGAGAGTCGAAGTAATCAAGTTCATGGTTGGATTTCCATTAATTCATCAGATTCCACTGGATGCTGGCTAATTACCCCTAGCTATGAGTTCAGATCTGCTGGGCCCTTAAAACAATATCTTGCTTCCCACCTGGGGCCCACCATGCTCTCTGTGAGTTTATTTATTTAAATAAAATAAAATTGGCGGGTTTTATTTTCTTATTTTATTTATTTGGGAAACCACCCACGTGAATCAGGTATTTCATAGCACACATTATTCAGGGGCAGATCTTATAATGAAATTTGGAGAAAATGAGCCATGGAAGAAAGTCTTTGGGCCCATATTCATATACCTTAATTCCATCTCTGATGGTTTTAGCCCGATCAAGCTTTGGGAGGACGCCAAACAACAGGTTAGGCGGCTATGCCACACTCAATTATTAATTAAGAGTACACACTTTAAGTTTTATTTAATTCAATTAAATTTAAAAAAAATACATATTGCAGATGGTGAATGAAGTTGAAAGCTGGCCCTATACATTTCCTGCTTCAGAGGACTTTCTCTCATCTGCTCAACGAGGTAAAGTTGAAGGTAGATTGCTTGTCCGAGATAGGTAGGTATCATATTACCAACTTTTATCACATTATGACTCAAATATATTTGTGGTTGAAACTGATATTTTTAAAAACGGAAAGAACCATCCAGTTGTATTGGAAATCAACTAGTTAAGTCATCGTTATTTGTAGTCTGATCAAAATAGGTTGAACATTGAACTTTTTTTTATTAACGGTTCACTGCTAAACTTGTATAGGTACATCAGAGATGCATTCGTCCCAGTCAGTGGTGCTTATGTGGGATTAGCGTCCCCAGGAGATGTTGGATCTTGGCAAAGAGAATACAAGGTAACCTTTTAAATTAGTGATTTCCTTCTTGTACCATTTGAATAAATACTACTACAAGTATAGGGTCACATGATATCTGATACCTTTTATTATTTCGTAACAGGGCTATCAATTTTGGACCATTACTGATGATAAAGGCTATTTCTCAATAATTAATGTACGTCCTGGTGACTATAATTTGTATTCGTGGGTCACTGGATTCATCGGTGATTATCAATATAACAATACCATTAACATAACCTCAGGTAATGATTTATGAAGTTTTTCCAAAGTTCCAATTCCAAATGATACTAGTACTACTGTTGTTCTAAACTCAATACTCATTAGGTAAATGTGTGACATAGGTTGTGAAATTAATGTGGGTGAGCTTGTTTATGAGCCACCAAGAGATGGCCCTACATTGTGGGAAATAGGCATCCCTGATCGCTCAGCTGCTGAGTTCTATGTTCCTGATCCAAATCCCTTGTACGTGAACAGACTTTATGTCAACCATTCAGACAGGTATAAGAGTTGTAGAATTGCACAATGTACATTTTTTTTGTGTTTAAATCAGAGATTAATCTACCTCATGCGTTGATCTTTTTTATCCAATAATATTATTAATCTCGCTAATGCGTTGATTTTTTTGTCCAATAATATTATCACTTGAGCCTTATTTTTAAGAAAACATAAGGAAAAATTTTATGAGCTAAATATATAATTGACAGGTTTAGGCAATATGGCTTGTGGGAGAGATATGCTGATCTGTATCCAAATGAAGACCTAGTTTACACTGTTGGTATTAGTGATTACAAAAAAGATTGGTTTTTTGCTCAGGTCACCAGGTTTGTTTTGCCTTTTCTTTTGCCAATGTCAATCAATTAGCCTTCATCCTGACTCTCTCCCACACTTTTATATAAAAAAAATAAATAATTGGAGAATGAGAAATTATCATTAATTAAAGTGATATTAGTGATCATTTAACAAATGTTGCCGAATATTTTTGAACTTCGTCTCTTAAGATTACAAAGTCAACCTATTACTGTCATCTCCTCACACTGATGAACTTTGTATCATGCATGTTTGCACAAGTGTTATGGCAAACTGGATCCTCTCTAATAATTGTCTCAATTAGCTTCCCTTATTGATTTGCAGGAAGAAAGACAACAACACATACCAAGGAACCACATGGCAAATTAATTTCAATCTTGATTCTGTGAATACAAACAGAACCTACAAATTGCGACTAGCTTTGGCATCTGTACATTATGCGGAGCTACAGGCATAATAGTTATTCTTTTGATATGAAAAATAATAGTAGCTAGTAACTACACAAGCCTTTATCTTACTAATTACATATATTTTTCTTTGATTTTGGAATGCTAGATTCGCATAAACAATTCAGATGCAACAAGTCCACCTTTATTTTCAACTGGGGTTATTGGAAAGGAGAATACAATAGCGAGGCATGGAATTCACGGGCTGTACTGGTTATACAGCATTGATGTACAAGGCACTCTTCTTGTAAAGGGGAACAATACCATCTTTCTAACGCAAGCTAGCAAGGATGGTCCTTTTGTAGGAATTTTATATGATTATATTCGTTTAGAAGGACCTCCTTATATACATTTTAAAGATCAAAACTAAAGATTCTTGTAGAGAATATTCATTTGGAAAATATCGTATTTTCATTCAACTCCAATCAATAGAAAATAAGTTATATATTGTTTAGCATATTGATATCAAATGATAGATAAAATTAGAAAATCTTATGAGAGTTCCTCAGATTCTGCTAAACACGACAAATGCATCATTATTTAATGTATAGACACCTTAATTCAAATTAAGGATTTACTCTCAATTTTGTAAAAAAATTCTCATGCTTTGTCCACCTTGTATTTTTATTTTTAAGCACAAAAACCCACCTTTCTCAACAATAACTTTGGTTTAGTTCACAAATTATCTAATATAAGGTGGAAAATACTTATTGTTACGAGAGAGATTCTTAGCAAGAAACGCAAAAATCTTATATGATAACATGTAGCTCTTTCAAATAATAATATAAGCCAGTACCCCATTTATAGTTAGCTCGAATTTAATTGGTCAAATCTCATATTTTCTTGCATTCTTCTCTTTCTTGTATAAATTCTTCATATCGAATGGCATTGTTGGCTACACTTTTAATAAAACTATCGTGAGGTTTAATCAATTTTAAATGCGTCAATTCACTCACCTTTTTGTTCTTCATTCAGGGAAAGGAACAATCTTTTTTTGGTGTAAATCGAGTCTCTTCAGGGCACAAGCGGAGAAACTAATCTCTTGAGTCTCCAATAAACGACAATCTCTTTCTAAAAATTTTAACACTACTATATTTTCAAACTCATGTTCGAACTCATATTCGAACCCAATACCTTTATTAGGCTGCGTTTAGCTTGGGAAAGCAAGGTTGCTTCCCACCATGGGAAAGCAACCTTCTAACCCTTAGATTATTGAGGAACACGATTTTTATCATGGATTGTCTACACCAAATTTTTTTCCTTTCTCTTTTACACTCTTATATTTTTGTTTAGATCTGGAATACACGATTTTTATCATAGACTGTCTACACCATATTTTTTTCTTTTCTCTTTTACATCTTATATTTTTGTTTAGATCTGGAATTTTTTTCTTTTCTTGATCCGGAAACAATTGGTCGGATTTTCTCGCTTGCGCGTGCCCGCGAGCGTGCGCGCCCGTATTATAAGAGTGACTTAGAGGTTGAATTTTTTCACGATTTTTTGCAGGCATGTTTAGGACATAAAAACAACATCGCCCACAAAAAAAGAGAATTTTCCGACAAGAGACGGATTAAATATGAATTTTTTACGCGCCAAAAACTCAAGAACGCGAAATAACAAAACATGCACCTAGAAAACGAATTTTGAGCTGGTTTTTTGCAGACACCTCTATAAAAATACATATAGAGGATCTGCAAAAAACCAGCTCAAAATTCGTTTTCTAGGTGCATGTTTTGTTGTTTCGCGTTCTTGAGTTTTTGGCGCGTAAAAAATTCATATTTAATCCGTCTCTTGTCGGAAAATTCTCGTTTTTTGTGGGCGATGTTGTTTTTATGTCCTAAACATGCCTGCAAAAAATCGTGAAAAAATTCAACCTCTAAGTCACTCTTATAATACGGGCGCGCGCGCTCGCGGGCACGCTCTAGCGAGAAAATCCGACCAATTGTTTCCGGATCAAGAAAAGAAAAAAATTCCAGATCTAAACAAAAATATAAGAGTGTAAAAGAGAAAAGAAAAAATATGGTGTAGACAGTCCATGATAACAATCGTGTTCCTGATTAATCTAATGGCTAAAACTAACATTTCCCATGGTGGGGAAAAACTAGCTTTCCCATGCTAAACGCAGCCCCTTTATTAAGTTAGAAGAAATTTGTGTAATCTCTTCTAAGTGTTGATGGGTTAGAAATGAACCATCTTATTTTAACATTTATTAGAGAAAAACTATACCAAGCTTTAAAAGATTGACAGCCTCTTTCAAAAAAAAAAAAGATTGACAGCCTAAAAATAAATAAAGGGATTTCGTTATTTTAGCTTGTGTGATGGATTTAATTTTTATACACACACATATATACAGGGATTTGCTAATATACACCCACTAGTTTTTATGTGGGAGTATTTTAGCAAGTTATAACTAAAAAGTTGATAAATACACCTTGAGGTGTATGTTGCTATAACACACCTTCTAAAAAATAAGTGGGTGTATGTTAGCAACTTCTATAGGCATTTGCTAGAATACACCCACTTATTTTTTAGAAGGAGTATTTTAGCAAGTGATAACTAAAAAGTGGCTAAATACACCTAAAGATGCATGTTGCTAAAATACTCCCACATAAAAACTAGTGGGTGTATATTAGCAAATCCTATATATATATATATATATATATATATATATATATATATATATATATATATATATATATATATATATATATATACACCGCCAATGTAAAAAAAAATTTACACATGCATTCAATCGAATCACATCACATCATAATGATACTTTTTTAGGTTGGTTCCTAAAATATCTCTAAAAATATTTACTTGACGTGATTTAATTGGATGTACGTGTAAAAAGATTTTATACCATCAACACGTGAGAATTAATCTCTTGAGCAACTTATGTTTTTGTCAAATTGAATTTCATCATCTATATCACTTATGGTTTGGTCTGTTTAACCACTATTGTTATTATCTGATGTAATACCCTTTTAGGGTTGTATACGTGGTTGCTGGGTCAGGTTCATCTCCCCCACTTTTTGTACCTTTCTTTTATTTAATATATTTTTCTTAATTCCATCATCTATATCATATATTTTTTTTGTGATAATCCCTCTTGCCTTGAGATGGATTGGTTTTCCCTTGTAATTCATTTTGATTTGGTGCTAATTCTAATTCAAAGATAAAGTGAGTAAAACATAAAATGTTCAATTTTTGTCTTTGGAAACCTCTATAAAAATACATATAGAGGATCTGCAAAAAACCAGCTCAAAATTCGTTTTCTAGGTGCATGTTTTGTTGTTTCGCGTTCTTGAGTTTTTGGCGCGTAAAAAATTCATATTTAATCCGTCTCTTGTCGGAAAATTCTCGTTTTTTGTGGGCGATGTTGTTTTTATGTCCTAAACTTGCCTGCAAAAAATCGTGAAAAAATTCAACCTCTAAGTCACTCTTATAATACGGGCGCGCACGCTCGCGGGCACGCTCTAGCGAGAAAATCCGACCAATTGTTTCCGGATCAAGAAAAGAAAAAAATTTCAGATCTAAACAAAAATATAAGAGTGTAAAAGAGAAAAGAAAAAAATATGGTGTAGACAGTCCATGATAACAATCGTGTTCCTGATTAATCTATATCATATATTTTTTTTTGTGATAATCCCTCTTGCCTTGAGATGGATTGGTTTTCCCTTGTAATTCATTTTGATTTGGTGCTAATTCTAATTCAAAGATAAAGTGAGTAAAACATAAAATGTTCAATTTTTGTCTTTGGAAACCCTATCCTTTCTACTTTCCTCCCTAATCTAAAATTAAGCTCTGTTTTGTTAAAAATTTGTTTCTGTGGTTAATGGGGTGGTTGTTTGGATTCTTTTTGTAATTTTTGGATTGTTATGTGTTATGCAGGGCCGATTTTGAGGGGGTGCAAACAGCTCTATAGAGCTGGGCCTCCAAAATTTTAGGGCCCAAAATATTTTTTTTAATATATCTCATGTGAAATATTAATATATACAAATAAAGTGGTAAATGTTTCAA
The DNA here is from genome assembly GCA_018208015.1 of Medicago ruthenica. Lineage (NCBI taxonomy): Eukaryota > Viridiplantae > Streptophyta > Magnoliopsida > Fabales > Fabaceae > Medicago > Medicago ruthenica. The sequence continues at coordinate 99,714,215 of CM031373.1, read as the reverse complement.
ATCCGCTGAAGTGTCCCAGTGGTACCAGATTTTGTTTTCATTCCCTTGGTTTTGGGTTTAACACCCACAAATCACTTTTTTCTTCTTCAATTAATTTTTTTTTCTTTTTTTTCTTTAATTAGTTTTTTTTTAGTATGAGAGGACCTCGATTTAGGCATAATTTATCATGAATTTGAGGCTCGTATGTTCTATAGACTCTCTCTTTTTCCTCCAGTTCATCTCAACTCTCCTCAACATATTGAATTATATATTTACAAATAAAAACACAACATAATTTAGTTGTGTTTTTATTTTATTAGGGGAATATTTTTATTTGAGAGTCATACCTTTATTTTCATAGGAACGGCCCTGGTGTTATGGTTTGAAATGTTAATTTGATTTTGTATGTTGAAACTTTAAAAAAATGGGAAAGTCTTTCATGAACACAACCCCAATTAAATATTATTTGGGCACACTCACGTAAAACTAACAAAATTAAATAAAAAGTATTTAGTCACGTCAATTGATATATTGTAATTTTATTTTTCTTTAATTTTTTTTGGATTTTGTGTGTGTCCAAATATTTTTATTTGAGTTTCTGCCCAACCAAATGTGCCTCTAAAGAAATATGTAGTTTAGCTACGATTCAATTGTGACAAGTTCCATAAATCTTTTTTCAACTATTCCAATATACAATTTTGTCTATAGTAAAACTTAACTCAAATTTTGTACCCAAAAAAAAAAAAACTAAACTCAAGTATTTGAAAATTTAATCAACTTCGAACAATTTTTGCTTCCTGAAATCATTTATGGGGGTAAAGACAAAAGGGGAAAACTTGAAATTTTTGTAATTTATAGTTGTAAATTGAAGCAAGCTATGGAAGTTCTTGATAGAATGGTACAAAGGGAGTGTTATCCTGATGTGATTACGTACACGATATTGATAGAGGCGATGAAATTGTTAGATGACATGAAGGTTAAAGGATGTAAACCTGATGTGGCTACTTTCAATGTTCTTATCGCTGGTATTTGCAGGGAAGGTGGGTTTGATGAAGCAATTAAGTTTTTGAATAACATGTCATCTTATGGTTGTGAACCGGATGTGTTTACCCATAATATCATTTTGTGTAGTTTGTGTGGTACAGCTGGAAGATGGAGGGATGCTGAGAGATTATTGGGACAATATGACATGCTTCGTAAGGGTTGTTCTCCTAGTGTTGTTACTTTCAATATCTTGATTACTCCCTCCGTCTCAAAATATAAGCAAAAGTTGGTCAACAAAAGTTAACGTATTTGGTTCAAAATTTGTACCAAATACATCAACTTATGTTGACTCATTTTTGCTTATATTTTGGGACGGAGTAGTAACTTTTTGTGTCGAAAAGGTTTGCTCGGTAGGGCCATTGATATCTTGGAGAAGATGCCAAGCCATGGTTGTATTCCCAATTCCTTGAGCCTCCTACATGGCTGTTACATTTTTGTGCGATTAGATTTTGTTAGATCCATTATGTTAGCGACTTCTTGCTCTGAAACTTGTATTGTTATTGTGACATGATAGGTGATAATGAAAATGCATACTAGTATCAGTTTTATTTTATTAGATTAGAAGGTGACTGTAATTTATTTTAGACATATTTAATTCCAGTTAGTGAATCTTATTTTGCTAATATATTTTGATTACTTGACTGCTAGGATCACCAAATATATAACATGATTCGGTGCTTTATTGTTTCATGATAGGGAACTGGACCAGAATTAAAAGAAAAAGTGGAACGCAATGAGGTATATCTTGAACAAGGAAGCTTGTGACTTGGACATGGAGGATTCCTTCATAGTAATTATTTTCATGACTATTACCATCATTAGTGTTATCTTTTTTAAGTTGGTCTGAACCTCTCCAAGTCCCTCTAACCAGCTTAAACTAAGTACAGCATCTGCTTCCCTAAGGTCAAATGAAAGGAGATAGTGGATTATACCATAACATTGCATCTTCATTCCCGCCCCTTTGCATACTCGATTTGAATCTATTTATATCTATGTCTTTTGTAGAAAATGTGCAGTTCTAGCCATTTTACTACTTTTTTGGCTATGAAATTGAGTAACCACTCTCAATCAATACTACTTTCTTTTGATCTCAACCCTCGATTTGAATTTTTTTATTTGATTTTATATTAGGGTATGTCCTATGTTTCATGCTCTTCATCCTTGTTTACTCCATCCTTCCATGTATCATTCTCTTAGGGCAAGGAAAGGCTTAACGTTGATTTTTTTTGTTCAATTTGTTGGTTCCAATATCAAAGACGTTTATTAGTCTATTATATTTATATTACAAGCAAGTAATGCAATTTTGTATATTTGTAAGTTCTTGGTTGGGATTAGGTTCAGTATGCAGGATTTTAATAAATAGTCATTTTCCAATTACATTGTGTACCGCTAAGTTAAATGGTACTTGAATGCAATTGTCCTGTTAATGTAAGTTTTGATATATGACTTTAAACTACTGTGAGCTGGTTCTCTGATTAGCTTATATTTTCGTTGCTGAGTCAATTGTCAAGTTGGCCGCTCATTCTGGGTCATTTTGATCCAACAAATATTCTTTTTTGGAGTTTATTTTTGCCTCATCAGAGTGTCATTAATTTTAGTAACCAAGTTCAAAAGCAGCTGAGGTGCATCGGTAGTCATGTCATTAAAGAAGAAAATCAATTGGTACTCATGGTAACGAGGCATAACTGCTAGAATTTGCTACCCGCATCAAGGGGTGGGCATGGTTCGATTTGGGATGAAAATGAACTGAACTATTTGTTAAATTTAAAATAACTGAGCCGAACTGTTCGCATTTTGAACCGAAGTGAACTGTTTTAAACCGAACCGAACCGTTATCATCGGTACCGTTGAAAAATATAAAAAACCAAACGAAATTGAATTTTAGAAGTTTTTAAAACCGACCGAACGTTTTCGAATCGAACCGATTTGTTTTGAACCAAATAGAATTGTTTCAGTTCAGTTCCAGAATTATTAGCAATGGTTTGGTTTTTTTGGTTTAGTTCGGTTTGAATTTTCTTTTTCCCCACCCCCTACCAGCATGTGCTTATTTTAACCCATTGGCTCGGCAAATGAACCATTGTATTCAGCATGGTCTATGTATTTGAATTCACTACAGTGGAGTTTTGTTGATCACAACATCAGGTGAGTTATGATGATCTTTAGTTCTCTTTTTTTTCGCCTCTTATATCATTTTTGCTTTCCATTACAATTACAATTTACTTTCTTCTTTAATGTTTTCCATGTTTCCGCAAAATCTTCGAGAAGAAATAACAATGCGTTCTTTTCATTTCTAATGTTTTTCATAACAATGGGCTTGCTTTTTTCCGAAAGAGATGGTCGTATTTGGTCCGCCTCTACGTGTAGGTTAGGTTTAAATTGGACGAAAGGTTTTAAGATGAATTGCAGTGGTATGCAAAGAGAAGCTAGATCAGAAACTCTGTTTCATGCATTCACTGAATTTAGAAAAATGAAAACTGAACTAAAATACGATGCAGGGCTTTGCTATAAATAAGCAAGCCATTGACATCACCTCTAACTAACTCAATCAACTTGAGTGTAATTGGATTGAAAAGTAACTATAACTAACTAACTAAAGTAGTTAACAATTACATGAGATGGACAGAAAACTATTCTGTCTCTAATAAAAGGGTTTGTAAGAGATGAATTGTTGTTCATCTCACTGTCTCTGATTTTGGTGATTTTATTTTTTTAGACTAAACGAGATAAGATTAGAAACGACAACATGAGAGAGTTGGAGTAACACTTATAGTAAAAAAGATGGTGGAAAATAGGCTTGGTTTGGATATGTAGAGAGACGACCTATAAATTTTTTTCGTAAGAAGAGTAGATCAGATAGAGGATAGTCAAATTACAAGAGGTAGATGAAGACCTAGAAAAACTATAAGAAAAAAGGAGTTTCGATCATCGACAACCTATAGTTCTACCGCTATCTCTACAACTCTATTCTCAGCCGTTGGATTGATCAAACAATTGAGATATAAAATAAAAAAAAAAGTAAAGTAAGACTCTCTCCGTCTCATTTTATAAGACTACCTTACAAAAATCATGGGTATTAAAAAAAGTTGTTGAAGTAATAAATTTGTCTGAAAAATAAGTTACTATTACTAAATTGTCCTATTTATATAAAAAATATTCCAAGAGAATTGGTAGCATTAATCTACTCAATAAATATTTTTGCAAAAGTGTAAAAACATCACAATATAGAAAATATTTATGCAAAAGTCTAATAATTTTAATTTGCAGAGGTACGATTATACATCTCATAACAGGATGTGGAACAACCAGGTTGTGCATTCCGTCAAAAAAAATAGTTGTGTTATTTGAACAATTATTTCAATGACAACTACTTTTCGTTTTAGTCTCTTTAAAATTTTCATTCGACTTTTAGTCCCTATAAAATTTTTAACAACCACTTTTGGTCCCTATTTTTAAGTCAATTATTGTGTAGCATTTGTATTTTTTTTAAGAAATTATGTAGAATATTGTAAAAATATCTCCCAAAAAAATTAGAATTTTTCACCAAAACATGAATTAAATATGAATTTTTAACCACCAAAAATATAAAAATGTATATTTAATTTATGTTTTATTAAAAAATTCTAAATTTTTTTGGAAGAGATCCTATAATATTATAAACTTTTCTGCAAAATTTTATTCTAAAATATGAATTTTACATATGAGTTTTAGTTAAAAAGAGAGACCAAAAATGAAGAAGAAAAACTTTTGGGAGACTAAGAATCGAAGAAATTGTTTAGAGGGACCAAGACAAAAAGTTGATATTTTTTTTGAAGGAAAAACGTTGATATATATATATATATATGTCGCTCTCACTGGTCGAAACTTCTGGCTCCGTCCCAGACTAATTGCATGTACAAGTAAAAAATTTGGTGGTGTATAAAATACATTTATAATAACATAATAAATTTTCTGAATGAATCCTTAAACTGAATTAGTTTTTTTGCTAATAATTAAACTTTTTTTTCTGAATAGAAATATATAATTAAACTTAATTAGTTTTTTTAAGTAATTAAACTTAATTAGTTATACATTAGTATTTTATTCTTTTTTAATAAAAAATCTTATCATTAATCCCCGTGAGCGGGGACGGGGTATCATTAAGGATAAATAGAAAGAATCAGTTACAGAATATTGGGCCAAAAGCAAAGCGTTCATCCAACTCTCAAACAACAAAATTACATTTTAGCCAGTACATTTCGAAATAACAAAAGTGCAAAACGCCGTTGCCGGGGATCGAACCCGGGTCACCCGCGTGACAGGCGGGAATACTTACCACTATACTACAACGACCTTGTTGTTTGTTTTCCGTTAATTTGCAAATTAATTCCTTTCAAAAATATGATTCAACTGGTTGTCATAAATTATATCAGCAGCCAATATAATAAAGCCAAGGTGTTTGCATTCATTTAGCCCATGACGAGAGTTTTACTTGGTATGTAATGGCAGTCGTATTAAGCGAGGATTAATATGTATAATATAAGTCTATTATTAAAAATATTAAATAATTTAACAAAAAAAAAGTATACGATATAATTGTAATAAAAATACAATCATAATCTACTCAATAAAGAGTTATGAATCAATATTTTCTTCTAAAATGTGCCTTTTCTTATAGATAAGATTAATCCAACTATAAAAAATCTCATTGGTCAAGTTTAAATCATGGCCAAAACATTATTTGTCACACTTTATTTATCATTCAATCGAACTATGCATTATCAAGACTTCATTTCTCTAAAACGTGGGATACTACAATTGTTGGCTACAAAGAAGTAATAATGCTTCAAACTAATACTAGATTTTCATTTACTGTATATGTATGTGGCTTATTGAGGGGAAATGTGGGTCCAAATCAACATGAAAAGACAATTTGGTTGGATTTTTTTTAAGGACAATTTGGTTGGACTTAAGTGGTTAACAATGGCGGATCTTCTCAAGAGCGGATGGGAGCCACGACACCCTTCAATTAATTTATGGATCTTGCTAATGAATGCATCCGAATATTCTAAATTAAGTAATTATTCTTTAAAAATGTCAAAATTTTTAATTTCCAATGCATTGATTATATAAACTTTCATAAAAAAATTACCATTTAAGGTCCTTAACTATTGCCCCCGAAAACTAGTTAACATTTCCCTTAATTTATATATACTAGATTAGGCGTGATTCTTTGATAAATTGTGCATCTTATCCGGTGGAAACGGAGGGCTTATTAATTTTAATAAAAAAAAGTCCTTGGCATAAATCAAACCCTCGCCTCAGGGATAATATTTAAGCAATAATTACCACTGCACCAAATATTATTGTTTTAAAATGCATTTCAAAACCTTATATATATATATATATATATATATATATATATATATATATATATATATATATATATATATAGACACACACACGTATTCTATAGTTTTTGGCACCCCCAACCAAATCACTTAAGATCCGCCAACGAACAAATTTAAGTTGAGAATAAATGAGAAAGTGCATCATAACATATTATGACGGAAGATACCATGTGCTCTGGTACCAAGTTAGAAATTTGGATAAAGATTTTGGAAGAGAGAAAATGTTCAAATATAAATGAATTGTGTATTAATATAATGGTCAAGATGATTACAATACAATTAGACTTAAATAGTCCATGAGGATAACATATGTGCTTTACACCATGAGGTTGTGAAAGAGAAAAAATAAATAGAATGGTAAAAGTGATTATATCAAATGATACAATGAGACCGATATAGTCCATGAGTAAAGCTAACTCCTAGCTATTAGGTTTTTTATTTGATACAACCCATGCTAAACTTACAAAATTAATTTTTGAGGGTCTATATTTTTTTTTTGTCAAGTTTAGGTTATATCTTTACTATATGTGAGACTTAACTTTTTTTCAATACTAACTAATGTAACTAATTTATAACCGACTTTTATATATCTAATAAATTATTAAATAAAGGGGTTTTTTATTTTTAGTCGGTATAGCAAAAGGAAAAATAGACCATACTCAAATTTTGAGAATGGTGGGACCTTTTTAAAACTTCAGCTATCACACAAGGCTGATACTGCCACTCTTGGTTTATCATCCAATTATGTAACAGAAAGCGTATCAATCCTCGCGAGCATAGTTCAGTTGGTAGGGGCCGGAGTTCGAACCCCGGACACCTCACTAGGCTACTTGACAAAAAAACTCGTATCAAACTCTGCAAGCTATACTGTATGGTACAAGTTTTATGTCGTAGGAATATTTTCTTGAATAATGATATTTGTACAACTATTTGATGATAAATTTTGTGACAACTTTCACTTTCTTTTTTTTATTAGTCAAAAACAATAGAGAGGGAAAAATGACGAGATATGATAAAGACCTCATGTGAGTATGAGAGAGAGAGGGTTGTTTCAAAGTTGTCATAAAATAGATGTCAAAATACCATTTCTCTATTTTTCTTTCAACTTCATAGGCTTTGTCTACAAGTAAAACAACAAGTTTTGGATTCAAAATTACAAGTTCGACCCCATTAATGTCTTTGAAGAAACGTAGATCTAAATATATTTTTCATCGCTTTTTAATCTCGAAGATCTTCTATATCATCAATGGGAGCATTATTCTCTCACAATATATTTCTCTCAAAAAAAAAAAAAGAAGGAATATTCTCTTGCAAAAGTAAACCTCCAAATATTTGCCCCACCCGCCATAACATCAAACAGATCAATCCCTTTCTTGCACAATTAGGATTAATATTTCAACCTAACCCCACACGACCACACACCCTTATTCTATAATAACTACAACAAATATTGGAAAATTTACTATTTAGAATGGGGCATTAACACTTGTTTAGTCACAACTTCAAATAAAATGGATTTTAACACATGTAAGTGAACTTTTGATTTAAACAATCTGTATTTCTGAATAATTTTTTTTTAAAGGAATGTATTTTTGAATAATTAATTAACGGCTAAAATATTTGAAAGGTCCATGTAAATATAGCGCATATGGCTTTTGGTCCCTGTAACAAAAAAAAAAATGAAATCCAGCATTGCAAAAAATGTTGTTTTTAAAAGGGACCTTTCAAATTTTTTAGTCTTAATTAGCGTATATTTTGATGTGTATGCGCTAAAATTATTTTTATTTAGAGTTGTAACCAAGCAAGTTGTTCGAAATCATGATCCACGCACACTATTTTTTTCTTATGGGTAAATTTTACTCGGTAAGAAAGTACTATTGATTATGTTAAGTTTATTATTTTGAACTCTATATCTTTGATTAGTACTCATCAATTCACCAACCTAGTTGTCTACTATGAGACTCCATGTACACTGTATTGAGACTCCAATTACTATTTAATTTTTGGAAAATTCTTAGGTAAAATTCATTCAAAATTTGTTTTTATTTCTAATTAAATTAACAAAATATAACATGTCATTGAATAATTTGATGATAAGTACATTCCAACAAAACCTCAAAGTACCATTTTTTTTTTACTTTTTGAAATTAGGGATCTAGTAAGAATACTTGAGGAACAATTTTTTGAAGGAATGAGGAACAATTATTCTCCACTAAACGAACAAGTTAGAAAGTGACATGTTCCCGATTGAGTATTAGTTATAAGCTACTTTCCGATTCAAGAGCCAGCGGTCCGCCATAATCTATAATCTTATATAAAGATTAATGAAAGTATTAACTGAATTACCATTCACAATCTTAAGAGGACAATTATATATTGTGTAAACCAAAAAAATGGGTCTTTTCTCAAGTTATAATATTCTCTACCACACACTTAAAATCCATAGCAAAATAGAAGTTGTGAATAAAAAAAGAGCCCACGAAAGCTAACACTAAGTTTTCATTCAATGAAGCTATCTATCTCAAAAATTAGCTAGCAATGGAAACAAGTCCATCATCTCCTAGAAGAAGCAAAGCAGGTGGAGGGTTGCTTTCATGCTTTGGGCGTCTCAAATTGAAGCTTCCATGGAAGAGGAGAACAAACAACACTTATAGAACCGTTGGTGGTTTTAGGTATGATCCTTTAAGCTATGCTCAAAATTTTGATGATGGTAATTGGGAGGAGGACGACGAAGAATCTTTAGGCCGCGGTTTCTCTGCTAGATATGCTGCACCTTCAGCTAAAACACTCAAGCAATGATATAAGGTTTATAGGAGTGTTTTCGGAGATAACATGGTTTTAAATTGCGGTTATCATTGGGAAAAAAATCATATATGTAAGACAGTTCATGCCTTTTGCTATATTTGAGTCTTTTTATTTTTTGTGTAGTTAAAATAATTATATGGATATAGAAATTATTCATGTTTGATGCATCAATTACACGGTACAGAGAGCACTAGTTAATCTGCACCTGTGTATAGTGAATTTGTGCAACACCAATAGAGATTCTTATTAAATGGAATAAATGCAAATTCTCTTTGTTGTGAACTTAATTAGCATTGGCAATTATTGTTTACTTGTTGTGAACTTAACAACAGTAGTTGCCTTGCCTATGTTGGGGCATCCCCTGTTCCCACAGAAAACGGTTAAATGGTTAAGTAATGGAAACTATTTTTTCTGGTGAGCTTACGTTTTTCATTCATTTTTTTTTTATCAATTACCTAAAACAACTTGCAAGAACACATAAAAAAATGTCAATTACCTCGAATTATTTTGTTGACAAATACTAATATTGAAGAAGCTTGACAAATAATATGTTCTCTCCCGATAATGTCTATCATCATTCGTACGACAAGTTGAGTCAAGTTAAAAATGATAAGGGAAATGCTTTTGATCACAAAAAGATAACTCAATATTGACGAAAAGATGCAATCAGTATATTAATTTTAGCAACTTTATTTCATTCTCTAGGAAATCAACACTTTTTTTTTAAAAAAAAAGTGATCAATTTCAGTCAACTGATATCAGCTTTGTAAAAATTGATTGAAGAGTGTGCAAGAAAAAGCATATCATTCGTATCGTATCCCTCATATGATATTGGATGTGAACCTCTTTATTCTCTCCGACCAATATCAACATAAGACTGCCTCCTTGTTCTACCATGCAATTCTTAATGCTTTTGATATGGCTTTTAACTTAAAATACTTTTTTTTAGTTATAACAAACTTTAAAAAAATTATGAATTTGAGAAAACAATAGATAATTAAGTTTAAAATGGGTAATCTATTTGAGAGATAACGAAAGTTACAAACGATTAGAATATAAACGGGCACAACAATTGAGTTTGATCACTCACTAAAATAATATTTGATCAAGTTCTAGTTACTTTGAACTATCATACCCTTTTATAGTTTCCACTATATACTAGTGACTAAAATTGACAAGACAAGAAAATAATTCAAACAAACAACACACTTTTTCTTATATAACAAACAACATAAACTTTAAACAACTTAATTTAAAAGTAGCAGAACAAGAACTAAATAAATGAAATACATGATGAGACCATCTAAATCAAAATTATATATGGGGACTAATGGTATCAAAATGTAGGACAACCATCAGTAACTATGCCTTTAGCAGTAGGACATGTAGCAAGAGGACAATGTTCATCTTGTCCCCACCAATTCAAGCTTATACCCCCACTACTAACCGTAAAGTATAGAAGAGTAGTCATGAAAGCCAATCCAGCATCTAAAGCAGCAGCAAGAATATAATTGTACCTCTCCCACCAATTCTTACGATATTTGTGGATAAAATAGTTAAATATAACTGCAACAGTAATCCATGAATTGAAATTCACTGTGCTAGCTGGTGGCATATTTGCAGTTGCTCCAAGTAGAACAGGAATGTGAATGTGTGATATCCATTTTTGATTGGGAAAGGCTTTCATAAGGGCCCATAAGATTATTGGGCTAAGTAATCCAATTAGGAAGGCCCAGTTCAGCTTTGCGTAGTTTCCTAGTGGGCCGAAAATTCTTCTTGGCCCCACTAAACCCCATATAACGGATGCATCAAAGAACACGTTGTCATTTGGGCATGTCCATGGACTACCTTCGGGAAGTTGTTCTCCGTGGCATATGTTCTTTATTGAACCTAGCAACCACCATGCCACACCAACATCCACTGTTCCAGCTATAAGAGTACCTAAAATCTGAGGCATCACCATTAGTATTCACATTCACCATCATGAACTATAGACATATATACTCAGATAGAATGAAATATACCTGAACTATGAACATCGACCTTGGTGGGATCTTCATGTAATGTCCTAGCTTGAAATCAGATAGAAAGGAAATAGCTTGAGACATACTCATATACCCGTAGGTCTTGAAGCAAACGTTGGCTATTGGTTTGCCGGGTAAAATCACACCCATAATGTACTCAGTAATAACATTCAAACCTGGAGTCTGTAAACAGAAAAAGGTAGACAGTAAAAACAAAACCATGTTATATATATATATATATATATATATATATATATATATATATAGTGGCAACCCTAAATAAAATGAGAGAATGAAGAAGCGTACGTACGTACCTGATTAGTGGTGGCAGTTATGATGGCAACGGGAAGAGTAAAAATGAGTGCAAGTCCAGATGCAAAGATGAGGGCCCACCATGGCATTTGTATCTCTTCTTTCATGAAAATACACAATGCAAGTGCAAGTAAAAATGAAGTCAAAAGCGTAACATGAAACCACCAATTAGGTATGTCTTTATACTTCTTCATCAATCTTGTGTGAATGTCTTCCTTTCCAGATCGGGAAGATTGAAGTTGATGATATATATCTCTGCAGTTAATAATTTAATTAATCAGCAATGTGTAATTAAGAACTATGCAAAAAATAAAAATTCAGAACCAGTTTATTAATTGATTCTCTTAATAAATAAATTAACCATTACTTACTTTCCATTAAATATGGCAACGTGAGTGAGTGTAGAGACAATGGCAGCGAAGCCAATACCATAGGAAATAGAAAAGAAAATACTCATATTAATGTGACCTTGTTTATGATATGCATCCATATCTATCTCAAACTTTTTGTTCACAATAGCTGTCACATTGTATCTCACACCTTGAGCAGTGAATAGTTCATTAGAGTATATGGGGAAGTTTTTGGCATTATAGAGATTAAATCCCCAATAAGCCGTCGGAATAAGAATGTAAATTAATAAAATGTAGCCAGCAAGGATATTAACTGTAGCAAAGATAGGGGTAACAAGTGGATTCCCAAGGAATGAAGCAATAGTGGTCCAGTCAAGAGAAAAGGAACCCAAACCAAGCCCATTCTTCCCAGATCCAATTTGATGAGCTGTTACTGAATTAGGGAATATCCAACAAACCCATGAAATAATTGATAAGGTGGCAAACAGGTAGCCTGGAACCACATACCATGCAAAGCTGCAAATAAGTGCAATCAAAAAGAACTTCCCTTTTGACATGCGATTCTCATCTTTTTCATGTAAAGCCCTGCCAAATATTTTAGATAGAGAACACATGTACGTGTTATATTTCAATAATGACACGGTGATCATATAATGAAATTAAACAATAGTCAAACCAAATTAATATATTTCAATAATGTATAACTTGATGAATTTATATTTCTCAAAACCAAATCAATTTACAATCTTTTAAATAGGTATAAAATAACACTCGATTAAAATACATACATACGTTTAATCCTATCTCGTCAGCTATGTTATTTTGTTATTAGCGCTTAAATACGTTGACAAAAGTCTATATGATTAGTTGTATGTTTAATGTATGTACCCTTACATTACATACCAATTAAATTAACTCTTATAATTTGCGGTGAACCTATAACTTTTTGTTGTATGGGCAAAAAAAGAGTCTAATATATTTATAAAAGAAAAATATTTTAAACTTTTACAAAGTATAGTTTTATAAACAAAATCCCTCAAATAGTCTATAACATGTAGAATGGAGTTTTCTTTTGAAAATATGATGTATTTTATGTATGCGTATAGTGTTAAAGAAGTGTTATAACTTTCTACATTTATTTGTAAAAAAGATGTTGATTCAGACAACGGGCATCATTTTTTAACGTGGTGTAGACATACATCATCATTTCTTCAAAAAAAAAAAACATAACATGCATCATCATTTCTTATAGTTATCAATTTCAAATTATTTTTGTCTATAGATGGATGACAAGTATCACTAAAAACTCACACATTCAAAGAAAAAAAAATTCTAAATTCAAATTTAGATAACCACAAAAAAATGTTAACCTTAACAATCTTGACATTGTCAATTGAATTAAATTAATCTTATGAAAATTTCAGTTTTTTTTGAGGGAGACAAATTCAATTTTGTTTATAAGTATGGTCTTTAATTAATATATTTTTTTGTTTTTTATATAAAAGAGTTTTTTTTTTGAAAAGGATAAAAGGGTATTTATTATGTAGTACTATTTATTTTGTTGACAGCATATTATTTACTACTAAAATGATCACATTTCTTATACGTAACTTTTTCACACCCTTAATTAATATATTTTTTTGTTTTTTATATAAAAGAGTTTTTTTTTTTTGAAAAGGATAAAAGGGTATTTATTATGTAGTACTATTTATTTTGTTGACAGCATATTATTTACTACTAAAATGATCACATTTCTTATACGTAACTTTTTCACACCCTTTTTTTTTAGCAAAACATCGTTTCAAGACATTGCGTCCATTCTCCCTAAACAAAAGACATTGCGTCCATTCCTTTCTATGCATTTTCAGGGGTTGTATTTCTCATGATGTCTCTATATTATTATATTTTGATTCCTCCGATATATTCTCTAAGCGGCATACTTTGAGACAATAAACATATTCAATTCACACAATTGGTATACTCCTCGTGAATTCAGCTCACACAAAATTTCCCTGCTAATATTAGATGCGCAAATTTGGAGGGTTGTTCAGAAGGAACAAAATCAATAAATTAAATTTAAAACCCATAGGTATAGCATATACTACATATTTATGGTATATCTTAATTAATATATTAATTAAAGAACCGTATTAGGTAACTGTACCTGAACAAAGAGACTTGCATTAAAGTGGATGGCCACCACATCTCCGCCGGGTCCACCACGTACTTCCTCATTATCCCAGCCCATCCATACCCTAATACCTGCATGCAATCGCCTCCTCCGTTGATTTTAGTTCATGCAAATATTGTAACGCAAACATAACCAGTCGCTAGTTGTCATTTTTTTCCAATGATCCTAAATGGAAATATTCTATTGAAAATTGTGTATTTTATCTTATAAAATATAAGATAGAATACAAATGATCGTTATTTTATTTTTATTTTATATACAGACAAACCATAATACGTCGAGTTGATAAATAATTTCTTTATATGTTTTGAAAATAATTTGTAGATAAAACGATGTACGAATAATTTTCATTAATATTGTAAAATTATAATCAAAATTATACAAACAAATATAATAAAATATACACACATGTTAGCATGGTAAAAAGAGCGGATAGACTGACACGATTTCCATTAGTATTAAGAAAGAAATTAACATAAATTTTTTAAATTCATAAAAATAACAAGAAATTGAGAGAGAGAGAGAGAGAGGCTTAATAATTACCTGCGTAGTGAGGACAAGAATCCAACTGGTAAGAAAGGTAATCTTCCTGTAATAAAATACACGAATGATATCAACAATACTGAGAGCATAAGCAGTGCCACTCCCAAACGCAGCACCAGCATTTGCAAACATGGAAATAAGCACATGCTCTTTCACGTTAAAAGGACCCGGGTTTAACGAAAACTCTCTCTCTCCAAAACCAATGATCCGAAACTTTTTTGTAGGAAGCACCTTAGCCATGAATCGACCAATAGGAAGCGTTGCAACCTGAATTGTTATCATTGTAACCGTTAATGGTTGGGTTCTGTAAATGAAAAATGTGTTTATGTAAGAAAGCAACACCACCGAGATAATTCCCAACGTCCACATACGGAACGTCCATATGGGAAGGTTCGGGTCATCGTCGTTTGATACCACCGCCCGAACCTCCTCAATAGGTGAAACATCGTCGTCAATAACACCGTTAGCCATGCTACGTTGCTACGTTACGTGATTGTGCACAACAAAAAAGTAGTATTAATGTATCTAAACTGCAAAAGAAATTATTCATTTGTCTCTCACGCTTCCATTTTTTCCACACTGATTCTTCGTTTTGTTTTTTTGTTTTGCCCCTTCGAATCTGCAATATATATCGGTATTTTTTTTGTTGTAGTTAGTATTTTTGTATTATTTAATGAAATTCTTATATTGAATAGAATACAATCAATTCTATCTTTATTTTCCTAACACGGTGATATGAGTGTGAAATGTGAATAGAGACGTTTTTGATTATGCCTTCAGTTTTCATTTGTAGCAATGTAGACCAGTATCCAGCTGGATAGTGTGTCTTTTTCTTTGAATATTCATTTACTTTTTCTATACGAATATATTTATGTTTACTACTTTTTTGAGTAATTTCTTTGTTTAAAGTTTTTCCAAATTTTATTGACTTTGCATTCATATTTCATTTGTAGCAATGTACTATACCAGTATCCAGCTGAATAGGCTATATTTTTCTTTGAATATTCATTTACTTTTTATACCAATATTAATTTATTACCATGCTCTTTTTTTATGATTCCTTTGCTTAAACTTTTTCAAAAATTTATATTAATGTTTTTAAAGTTTACCATTAAATTTGCAACTGTTTCAAGGAAATATTCTTAATGTTCTGATTTACTCCTACTATAAGCAATTGTTTTTGCCAAACAATTAATTTTTTTTTTATTTCATACAAAAGAAGTGTGTTTCCATAAATGTGTCTCATTGAAAATTGTTAATAGAATAAAAGAGTCCTTACAGTTGAGTTTAGCAGAAGGATTAGATCAAATCTCACAACATAAAGAACCAAAGTTTGAATTTCGACTAAGAGAGTTGTTCACGCATTTAGTGTCCAACGACGTTTATGTAAAATAAAAATGAAATAAAAGAGTCATTTTTTTTACGCAAAAATAAAAGTGTTATTAGAAAATATAAACACCGAAAAAAAAAATTACTCGTTTCATCCCACTATAATTGACATATTTGCAAGAGGTATTTTGGTAGATATAGTAGTGTGATTGTTGCTTATAAACTACTCTTTCTTATAGGTGGCATCAATGTTTTGACCTGGAGCCAGGGGCGTTTTTACCCCCCAGCAAGCCTGGGCACATGCCCGGGCTCAACCCATACTTTCTTTGTATCACTACAAGAAATTTGACGAAATTTGACTTGTAGTGACAGACGAAAACCGTCACTATAGGTTAATATCCGTAGCAAAATGTCGCTTATACATTTACCGACGGCCACGTTAGCCGTGCATTATGCTAACGAATGGCAACGGAATTTAGTCCGTCTAGGTCTGGCATTGCTAGGTGGCCGTCTCCTTACGTTTTAGATATTTACCTACGGACAAAACCGTAGGTAATTCTATGAAATCCATTTAAAACATAAAAGTCTTCTACCTACGGTTTGGACTGTCATTAAAAGTATTATATTTTTTAAACGTCCATTTCATTCCACCATAAATTCTAAAAATAAATAATTCATAAAATTACCTATAAACTTAGTTTACTCAATAAACATTTGAAAATATTAGAATAAAAAATCATTAGGATCTAAAATTGGTTATTATAATCAATTTTTAGAATAAGTTCTTGAAGTGACATTAACTAATAATTCATAATAAATTGTAGAGTAAAAATGAAGTTGGTAAAATCATGTTCAGTTAATTCAATAATGAACAATTATGAATAATTATCAAATCAATTTCTATCAGTAATAAAATCAACTTTAATTAAAATAAATATGAACAATTATATCCCATGAGCTTAGCTTAATTGGCAGGATATAAAAGTCAAACATCTTTTTCTCCCCTCCCTGTCAACTTTTTTTTATCATAGAAGCAGAAAAGAATGATTCGTCTCTCTAATTTGATGAGAAGCTGAGAACTCTACATTGTAAATAAACTAAGAAATTAACTTATTCTTCTCTACACAAAACCAATCAAATGTTCAAAATTCAAATGTTTAATCATATTAGTTGGAGGCAGAATGAGTAAAAGGGAGCCTTTTGGATTTAAATCTCCAGAATGAGCACAAGATATTCAAGTCACTTGATGATGTTGATATTATTCTAACATTCACCGCAAAGAGGCCTCAAAAAGGGCATTTACCTCCTAATTTTATTTAACACACTATTGGTAGGTTATGTTTCATCTCTCTTATTTCAAATTGTACTTTTGTTGACAAAATGACAAGCCTTTTTTATTTCAATTTATGACTATTTATATATTATGTCACATGTGAAGTTACCGTTAAAATTTTGCACAGGCTCTATGAAATTCCTGGCTCCGCCACTGCCTGGAGCCACATTTTTTAGGTATTGTCGTCTTTGGATTCTTGTGCAAGCCCTCTCGGTTTTTCACATGTAAAAGGTGGATCGATAGATAAAGGAGTGTGGGTATTTTATAAACTATTTGATTTGTCTCAAATTAGATGTCATCTTTACTATTTTTCTTTCTTTCAAATTATTTGTCCTTTTTGTTACGTTTATTATTATTTTCCACTAACATACTCTTATTTTTTGCATTTCAATCAACTAACTACTCCACTAACTATAATTAGTATAGGTGTCTTAGCATTTGAAACATATTTACCATTAAAATCAACATTGTTGATCATTTTATAAATAATTGTGTAAAACTCAAAATTGACATCTAATTTAAGAGGGAGTGAGTAGCTGATTAACTTTGACCTTTTTCAAGTAATGTTTGACTTTTAGTGCAGAATCTTTATTATATTTAGTAGTGGTCCAGATTCATTGCACTTATTATTAAAAAAATTATATTTGGTTTTGACTTATAAACTTGTCTCAATTTAATATTTTGATTGCAAGAAATAATTTGATTTCTATTTACAGACAAAATCCCTCACTAGAAATTATTTGACCCTAGGTACAACCATAAATGTGCCTCTAATTTTCACTATTGACCAGACTAGGCTTCAATTATGTACGTCGTATATCGAGGGATGTGTCTATGAGACAAAAATCTAGTGGTCGTCACTAAAAGATTTAACTTCTACCTACACTTTGTCCTATAAAAATCATGAATTTCATATATTCTAAATATTTTTGGTCGTAAGAAAAAAGTGAGAAGAGAGAAATATACAGGTGAAAGAGTGTGAAAATAGAGAAATATAGTTGGTTCAATGTGTTGATTGGTACAGTCATATAAGAGATAGATAAAAGAAATAGAGAAGAAATAAGTGTTGATTATTTTCAAAAGTACCAAAATACTCTTGAATAATAAAAATTTCATCAAAATTAACTAATTTTTTTGAAATTTTATTAATCTAAACTATTATTAATTTATATTATTGAAATTATTATTTTATTTCAAATAATATTTAAATTAATTAATTTAATTTATGAGTTGAATTTAAATAATTAGTTTTACTTACAAATGTCTTTTTCAAAAAATAAAATCATGAAGCAAAAATGAATTCTCGTACTCCCATTGTCTACACTGATTGATCCTCTATTTTTTGACAATATAGACTAATTCATCCTATTTTTTGTTTAACAATATACACACACAAGAAAATACCCTTTTTGACAGGGATGAAACCCTTGGGAAACTACATTTGACAAGAGTTGTGTGAGTGGCAAGATTTCACGTAAAATAGCTCACCACGAACTTTTTGTGAGGGACAAACCCCTATTTAAGGATGTATTAAATTGTCAAGGCTACTCCTAGCAAAAGCCCTATCAAACTTTTGTCATATTCAGGATGTCAGAGTTTTTGCGTGGGGCATATACCTACCAAATTTTAAATTTTAAATTTTTGAAAAAATTAAATATATTTAAAATTTTGATTTTTGTAAAAAAATTATTATTAATAAAAAATAACTTTATTTTAAAAAATCGAATTAATTTTTTAAATTACTTAGAAAAATGCAATCACAATTAATATTTTATCAAAAAAATATTTAAATTTAAATTATTTTAAAAATTGTTGTGAAAAAATATTAACTTTTTTTTACAAGAAATGTTAACTTAAAATTGTGAAAGAGGAACAATGAACATAGCCGGAGCCAACCTACACAAGAGAGGCAATGATTTTGGCAAATGAGGCAGATATGCATTGACAATGTTGCGATTAAGAGAGAAAATAAGTAAATAAATAAGTACCGAAAAATTGTAAAATAAGATTATTAATAAGTGAAGAGAGTTTTTATCACAATATTGAAGCTTTCTAGTTTATTCTTAGTCAAATAAGGAGAAAAATGTACTATGAAGGAAATTGAAGGAAGAAAGAAAGCATAGGAACGAGAAAGAACTGTCATTTTTAAAATTTACGATGGATGAAGAGCGTTGAACATAATTTAAGTTGATTTTGCCCCAGGGGTTTTGCAAGGGGTTGCCCCTCGCATACCAACATGTCAGAATGTTCAATTCACAATGAAAAACGGTCATATTTGTAGTGAATTGGTCAAAACAAGCGAGAAGTTTGTGTGTGTTTGCGAGGGGTTTACCCCTCATAAATAACATTTCACAGACGGTCATTTCGATGTAATAGTTGCAGAGATTCTTTGTCGTTTGCGAGGGGTATGCACTCGGTTAACCTCTGGGAAATATCAGAAAACCTAAATGCTTTGTCAGCTTGGTCAATTGGATTCGAAATTGAACGGGAGGAAGTTTTCTCACCTAAAAAAATGAGGGGTTGGTGCAGATATGCGAGATGTAAACCCCTCTCAAACCCTGACTTCGAATCACATGTCTTCCTAGAGGTATTCATGGCTTTGACCCTCGCAAATTTCCCAAGGGTTCATGCTCCTGACAAATGACAGTTTTCTTGTTGTGATGTATAAAGACTAGTCTGTTTGAATTGAGAATAACAAAAAATAGAGTCTCGTGTTGAACAATAGAGTATACTAGTATGCATGAAGTAAAAAAATAGCAGTGTCTCGCATTTGTTAGTTTACACAAATTGGATAGATTTCAACTTTATATAAAAAGTGCTAAGCATTTTGTGAAAAACACATCAAAGATTGGCGCTCTTCCCAGTTTTCTATTTTATCACTTATGCTCAACATACATTTGAGCCACTAGTTTCTTATATAAAAAGTGTGAAAGATATGTATTTAAGTGAGCTCCTAGAACCCAAGGTAATGACATCTCCTCAACACGACCTTGTATCTCTCTCATGCTTCACAAAGTGTTTCAGTTGAACCATAATAGAACACAACAACAATTCTATTAGCCTTCATTAACTTGTTACATGGAAAGAACCTGCTGAAAAATTTCTCCTAAAGTGCATTCCAATCTTTCATTATCTTAAAATTTTGGTTCACATACAGATATAATTTGGATTTACCTATAAGTGAATGAGGGAACATCCGCAAAAAGACAACTTCCTCGTCATATTTTGAGACTCCCATTGAACCACATATTTTATCGAACTTGACCACTAGTGTCTAACATAAGGAGTTTAAATAAGACTAATCTTCATTTGATTCCTTGGAGGTCTAAATGTGTTTGTAAGACATTTTGGGCTGTTGTGCCCAAAAGTACTTGGAATTTTGCCATCGTTATTTATCTTTATTATTGTGATTGGCATTATTGTTGTTATTGTTGTCCGCACCACCATCATTGTTGTTGACGTTGTCAGCACCATTTTTTTTGTTATGATCGTGGTCAATCATGGTTTCTGGTATTGAAAATTATGAAGAAATAGAAACAAGGATCTTGTTTGTTGACTTTGCTTGGCAGTTACTTTTTTTTTCCCGATTGTTTTATGGTTTCTCCTGGTCGTCCTTTCAATTCAGAATTAAATAACAATTGATCAATTCGACACTTTTTATTGCATTCAAAGAAAATCAACAATCTAATCCAAAAAATGCCAGCACACAAGATGGATAATAAATTGAATATATACGAGAATAAAATAAGTGCAAAATTGCTTAGAATGATATAAATTGTTGCTATGCTAAAATATAATGACACAAGTCTCCAACAACGTCACCGTTTTGATGCAAATATAGCAACAATAAGGGTTTTATCATATCCAAAAAGACTTTGGTTATGTTTAAGTCATTCAATAAATGGCAATGTTCTAAGTTTTGATGTAGTTTGTTCATAAATTGAGGAAATGTAAACAACGGTAAAATTGATAGAAATTAATATAGAGATGAGATTGATGGGTTTCAGCTTCATCAACCACTATCTAATGCATCATCGTGATCATTTACATATATTCTAAATAACATTAAATAAAGATGAAAGCTCGATTGTATTGTTTATATGTCAATTCTTATACTCTTAATCCAATACAATAACGTTTATAATCCGACGTTGTACGTGGTTGTTAAACATAAATCTATCTATTATTATAATTTAGCATGTTTAACATATGATTATCCTAGATCCGTATTTAAAAAGCATTTTCCAATGACAATCCAAATCAAAACATCATTTTATGATTGATCAAGTCATAAAAGCCTTAAGACCAAGGATAAGCATCAATAGTCATAAATAACTATAATATACATAACACCATGGTCAAAAGAGATTCATAAAAGTGTGATAAATTATCATCAAATTCGTCCCTGAATTTTCAGGGACCAATCAAATTCATCCCCCAATTTTGCGAAATATCTCATTCGTCCCTGGATTTTGCAGACGTCCATCAAATTGGTCCCTCCGTCCAAACCGTCCGTTAGTGATGTTGAGGTGTCCTCCTGCATGTTGTGCTGGATTGTACACATGTCATCTAGCTTCCACGCGTACAAGGACCAATTTGATGGATTTTGTACAAAATTCATTTTTAACTTTTCAGTTTTATTTTTTTACTGGTTTTCCCGTTTTACTCCTCTGTTACACATACTTTCATCATCATTTTTCACTCACGTCCATCAAACTCGTCCCTGACTCTTCTCCTTCTCACTAAAAACTTTACAATCTTCATCCTCTCTAAACGCAAGGGCAACATGATTGAATCAAGGTGGAAATTGATTTGAAGGAAGATTTCGTCGTGAAGGTAAGATTTCTCCTATTCTTTTGCGTTTTCGTTTTGATTTTGCTGGAAAAAAAGCCGTTTTTTTTCTTTTATTTTCGTTTTTGTTTTGCTTTCCATTTTTAAACCTTGGTTTGATTTTTGTTTGCTTCTCCTTCATGATACTGTTATGTTTTTGTTCACGTTAATCAGATTATCCATTTTAGGGTTTTTTGTTTAAGACTTGAACATTTGTTGTTTTTATGTTTTGGTTACTAAAATTGATGAAAAGGGACAGATTAACACAGTTTGATGTTTAGGGACAATTTGATTAACACATTTGTTGTAATGTTTGTATGTTGTTGTTTGTGAGTGATTATGACTAATGTTGACTAATGTTGCCAAAATCCATAGGATGGAAGAAAATATTACGCTAATCCTTCATCACAGTGGGGGTTTAGAGCGAGATGAACATCGGAGGCTTCAATATATTGGTGGTGAATTATGTGTTTGGGAAAAAAGGATACGGATGAGTTATGTTTGTGGGACATTGAAAAGATGGTGAAACATTGCAGAGATTACTTCAAAGTTTATAAATTGTGGTACTTGAAGTCGTATGAAGGTGCTGCCTCTGATCTCAACATTTGCTTGAATCCATTGACAACGAATAAGCATGTCTTGGATATGGTTGAAGTTGCAAGGGCTAATGGAAATGAAATGGAAATATATGCACAACATGTTGTGGATAATAATGAGGTTGAACTTGTTCCATTAACTTCTGAAGAGAGGGAGGAACTTGAGAGAGTTATGCAAGAGTCTCTGACAAGTTTGGGTACCACTGAAGGTGATGAAGTTATGAAGGTTGATATATTAACTGTTGAGGAAAGAAATGTGATAGACTGTTTGGTTTCTAGTGTGCATAATAGAGTAAATAATGTTGAAGAAAATGTTGGTGCTACTCAAGGAATGGATGAAACAGTTGGTGCTAATGAAGAAACTGAAGAAGAAAATGTTGGTGCTAATGAAGGAGAAAATGTGACTCAAGAAACACAACCTCAAGAAACTGTGACTCAAGAAAATGCAACTGATGCAACCCAACAAACTCAAGAAAATGCAGCAACTGTGGGTAAAAAAGGAGCAAAAAAAGGAGAGTTAAACAAAGGGAAAGAAAAGAAGGCTTCAACACCAAAGAGAAAAAGACAAGTAAGAAGTGGAAGTAGGACTGGGATCACAATTAATGATGATCCCCCATTGGTGTTTGATTCATCTAGTGATGAGAGTGACTTTGAGGCAGAGTATATGGCTGGACATAGGGACTCTGTCTGTGAGGTTGGTGATGCTAGTCGGGTTAACATTCAAGTGACAGAGGATAATGAAGTTGGTAGTGATAATGACAGCTATGTGTTTGAGGAGTTAAGGAGTCCAATAAGCACTAATGATGAAAATGATGGAAGTGGGAAAATTGTTTATCCTCAATTTAATGAAAGTGCTAGATTTGGTGAGGTAAGCTTGGAACTGGGAATGGAGTTTAGTACCATCCAAAAGTTTAAAGATGTTGTCAAGGATTACACCATTCATGAGGGAAAGCAAATTACATGGGTGAAAAATGATAAGTCAAGGGCAAGGGCAATTTGCAAGCAAGATGAGTGCAACTGGGTAATATTTTGTGGAAGGAATGAAAAGAGAGAAAGTTTCCAGATTAAAACATATGTGGATAAACACACTTGCCCTAGAGATTTCAAGAATAAACAAGCTAATAGGAGATGGGTGGTTAAGATGCTTGAGACAATCTTAAGATTTAATCCTGAAATCAAGCATGGGCAGATATTTGATTTGTTCAAGACTGACTATACGGTGATATTGGATGATAATCTGATTTTTAGGGCAACAAAGGAAGCAAGGGATTTGGTTGAAGGTAGTGAAAGGGAGCAGTATGGTCTTTTGTGGGATTATGCGAATGAGTTGATTAGAAGTAACCCAAATTCCACTGTGAGGATTAATATTATACCAATGCCAGAGTCACCACCCCAACTCAAAAGATTCTATGTTTGTTTGGATGTGTGTAAAAGAGGATTTAAGGTAGGATGTAGACCACTGATTGGTTTGGATGGATGTTTTCTGAAGGGATATTATGGAGGGCAATTGTTGTCTGCTATGGGACAAGATGGAAATAATCAGATTTTTGTAATTGCTTATGCCATTGTTGATGTGGAAAACAAGGATAACTGGAAGTGGTTTTTGGAACTACTTCATACTGATCTTGGAAATTATCAGCAGAATGGCTGGAACTTTATCTCAGACATGCAAAAGGTTTGATGCCCAAACACTCTTTTTCTATCCTGTCAATGTTTTGCATGCATACTGGTAATTTAAGCAATGTTGTGTTTTTAGTAGTTATTTTAGGATCGATCTGATAGTTAGTTACATAATTCAGGGACCATTTTGATGGATTGTTAGATAATTCAGGGACCATACTGATAGTTTAAGCAATGTTGTGTTTTTAGTAGTTATTTTAGGATCGATTTAATAGTTAGTTATAAAATTCATGGACCATTTGGATGGTTTGTTAGATAATTTAGGGACTAAGTTGATTGACTATTGTTGCACTTGGCAGGGTCTGATTCCAGCCATGCAGGAAGTGATGCCAGGGGTGCCACATAGATATTGTATGATGCACCTATAGAGGAACTTCACAAATTAGCGGAAAGATAAGAAATTGAGAGGGGTGGTCTAGGAGTGTGCAAGGGCAACAATTCCCACTCAGTTCAATCGCATTATGGAGAGGGTGAAGAGGTTAAATGAGAAGGCATGGGAGTATCTCAATAAATGGCCAAAGGAAGCATGGACTAAAGCACATTTCAAAGAAAATTGCAAGGCAGATAACATAGTGAACAATGCTTGTGAGATTTTCAATGCAAAGATTGTGAACTATAGAGGGAAACCAATACTGACTTTGGCTGAGGAAGTTAGATGTTATGTTATGAAAAAAATGAGTCATAAAAAGATGAAACTTGATGGGAGAATTGGACCGTTGTGTCCTTGGCAGCAAAGTAGGCTAGAGAAAAAGAAGATTGTCAGCCATAGACACCATTATGGAGCGTGATGTTGAGTCAAAAGTAAGTATTCTTTTTATATCGTCTCCACAGGGACTAGTGCGATACCGTAAGCGATTCAACAATTGTTATCATTTTAAGTTTTGGGTTTATAACTTTGTTTGGTATAAACTATTGGAATTTAAAAGCGTTAATAAAAACGACAAGTAATAAGGAATAAAAGCGTTGGGATAGGAGTTCGTCAATCTAGCCTCGAATATATTCTAATGATCATGCATATGGATTCTTGATTTTTTTAGCGAAATTATCATGTATCACTCGACAAAGTCATTCGTGTCCAAATGACATCGTGAGATCGATCGTATCGTTTAATCGACGATTTCCCAATCTATTAAACGATCCGAAAGCATTACGTTCCGACACTTTGTGTGATTATCAAAACCCAATTCCATGTCTAGAATTTCTTATTTTGATAGAAGATTATTCTAAATCTAGATTCAAAAGTATTTGTCTATAACAATTAAATCAAGCATAAGAATGAAAAGCAAGAATAACTTCAATATCACATAAGTTACTAGAGTCATATATTTGCAAGATCAAAAGATTACATCTAAACTATATTAAGTACCTCCAATCCCAACAAGGGAAGGTTAGTTGCTCACTGTCACGACAACTATACAAAAGTGTAAAGAAAGATGAAGATCAAAAGTTAAGTCTTGATTTCCCAAAGAATCTTAGTTAATCCACATTCCCTTCACTCTTGCTCCATGAAGAACACCTCTTTTAATCCTATTTTATGTCTCAAAATATAACCTAATATATTACAAAATTGTACTGCAAATCCTGTACTCTGTTTTTCCAACCCTCTTGTTTTGTTCTGCTTCAGAACCTTTTATAAAATCTGATATTTTCAGACTTCGCATTTGCGCAGTGCTACTTTGCTCTGCGAAGTCACCTTTCTTCACAGCTGGGTTTCTGCCACCTCAGCCTTGAACAGTCAGACCGCCTTACTTCGCTCTGCGACGTGTACTTTGCTCTGCGAAGCTCAGAAGCACATCCTGAGTCTGAAGCTTAGTCACTATTCATCAGAAGCTGAACTCAGTACTGTTCATCAGAAGCTGAACTCAGTACTGTTCATCAGAAGCTGAACTTCAGACTCTGAACATCAGAATCTAATTTTCTTCAAAATAGCATGTACCTACAAAAATGGTAGGGATTAGGTCTAAAAAGCATGAAATGATATTTATCCTTTATTTTGGAGCTTTTACCTAGATAACTTGCAAAACTAGTAAGAAAAGTGCCTAAAATAAATATGTTTGAAAACTAGATTCTGGCACTTATCACACTCCCCAACTTAAATCTTTGTTTGTCCTCAAACAAAGGACTTTACAAATAAAAAAAATTTAAGCTTTAAAAAGGCATAGATTTAAACAAAATTTCAGCAAGTATCAAGTCTTTTGGAGATTTTGTAAGTTCCACTCCCGAACTTAAATCTTTGTTTGTCCTCAAACAAAGGACTCTATAAATAAAGATACAAGCTTAAAACAGCAGTTCAGATGCAAAACAACAACTGATTCAAACAGAACAGCAACTGATTCAAACAAAACAGCAGCAGATTGCATAAACAGATTTTATAAATATAAACAGCAAAGGTTTAAAACAAAACAGCAACAGTTTGCATGATTCTTTTGAGATTTGCACGGGCAATTCTGATGTTCCCATTAATCTAAGATTGCACTATGAATGAGAATTAATCCTAAACACAAAATTTATATCATACAGTTTAAGTCATGAACACGGTTTATCAATGGACCGCACCTAACACACTTCTTTGCAAAAAGTAAACAATGCAATATCATGGAGAATGGGACATGAACACTCATCCTTTAATCTTGCTAACATCCAGATCAGGTTAAATGTCCATCCAATAAACTGTAAAAAGTTTCACAAAAGCATAGATCACTAAGGTCTTTCAAGGGTTATAACTTGGTTTGGCTTCAAAAGAATGGTTATATGTAAAGGAATTTGAATTCAAAGTGGCCAAAGTTTAGAGGAACATTCTTCTCACTAACTGAATATTTGTTAAAAACCAGAGAAAAATTTATTTAACTGCATTTCCTCTCTCAATCTATTTTTACAATCCCCTTTTTGATGATAAACAATTAACAACTACTACTACTACTACTATTACATAGTTCTAAAGAAGAATTAGTTAGATTTAATTCGGGGAAATGGAACCCTACTCAAATCAAATATTCTACTATTAAGAAAGAAATGCTTTCTATTATTAAGTGTATCTCTAAATTTCAGAGTGATTTGTTAAATCAAAAATTTTTACTCAGGATAGATTGTAGTTCTGCTAAATCTATTATTGAAAAAGATGTTAAAAATCTTGTAGCAAAACAAATTTTTGCAGGGTGGCAAGCCCAATTATCTGCTTTTGAATTTGATATTCAATATATTAAAGGAGAAAATAATTCTCTTGCTGATTATCTAACTCGTGAATTTTTGCAGGGGAATGACAACCCCCTATAGGGGGAGAGGAGGTCGTGGCAGAGGCCGTGGCCGTGGAGGGGATGACAGATTGTTACCCCAGAATAATGTTCCTCTAATAGGAGACTGGACTACTATTTCTAGAAAAGGAAAATTTCCTTCTAAAGATAAAAAAGAAGAATCTTCTTCATCTACCAGTAAGACAACCTCTTACAAGGATATAGCGGTCAATGACCCTACAGTTGAGAAGGTTTCCGAATATTTCGAAAACCCTGTTTATGAAGACATCATGTATATTGATGATGAGGATCTTAAGATCACCAACAATGATGGTTGGTCTTTAAAAACAAGATATCTCGAAGATAGGGGGTACCCTGGTTTGTATGGCAAGTCTAGACACACACACATATCTTTCTTTTTTCTTTTCTTTTCTTTTTCTTTTCTTTTCTTTTTTTTTCTTTTTTCTTTTCTTTTTCTGTTGTCTAAGATAGTAAAATACAATAATCACCACTTTACTTAACTCGTTAAACAACCTCCCTTTTCTCCCCAACTTGTTCAAAACAGTACCCTAATTGAATGTTCCCTTATCCTAAGGCAAGGGATAAGATTTAATTTGAAGTTTCAGGGTTCAAAAGAAAAATCATCAGAATCCATCAGAATCAATTATGAACTGAATTTTGACATTTTTTTCAGGGCAAATTCACTTGAGTTTTGCTTGTGAATCTGACAGTTCAGAAATTGTGGATTCTGATACATTTGGCTCAAGTGGGGTTATCAAATACTCACTCACTCACTGGGTAGGCTTTCTGATTAAGTGTTTCTTCTCAGTTTCAAAAATGGCCTTGATCCTTTCTATGTTTTCATAAAATTCAAACAATCAACAGATTTAACATAAAACGACCGAGTTAAACAAACATTGTTGGTCTCCTGCATATAGTACAGTGCAATTGAAGTTTCCTCACATTTAGGTTTGTTCTAAACGGTTCACAGAATAAACATATTAATGAAAAAACTGTATGGTATAACCTTTGTACCAAGTACACATTCACAATTCATGGTTTAATCCTAGAAAAACAGGAAACATGTACCTTGGCTTTGAGCAAATCAATCAATTTCTATCATTACCATACATCTGCTGCTGAATCATTCAGTTTTGGATCAATCAGCATTTGAGAAGCTTTTGGTACGTGATCCTTAGCCAAAACAGAATTTGAAGTTAAGGATAAGAGTTTGCAGTTAAGAAATAAAAATAGGTGGTTTGGGATGGTTGAGGAATAAGTGAAGTGAATGTAAGGATTAATTGTGAGTTAGTGGCATTGAAATCTGTACCTGACAGAATCTGCATATTTCGCTCTGCAAAGTTACTTTGCTCTGCGAAGTTCAGACTCTGAAGCTCAGACTCTGAAGCTTCGCAGTGCGAAGGGAAATTTGGCTCTGCGAACATGACAGGTTCTGGATTTTTTAAAAAAAATGCAACATTTCACAAGACTTGTCAAATTTAGCTTCACCTATGGTTTCTAAAAAGCATTAATAAAACATAAATAATAACATTAAAGCATATTCATATAAATAACAGTCACCAAAATTATAATTCAAAAGCCAAATAAAAACAGATTACTAATAACAGAGTCTGAAGATCAGACTCTGATCATCAGTAAAAACAGAGTACTAATAACAGAGTCTGAAGATCAGACTCTGATCATCAGTAAAAACAGAATACTAATACAAATAAAGCATCAATACTTATAAAATTGGGTTGCCTCCCAACAAGCGCTTGTTTTACGTCGTTAGCTCGACGCCTTTTCGTTAGGGTGGCCAAAATGAGACGGACAACACATCATCCTTTGTATTCCTTTTCTTTGGGAGGAATTCCATGAACTTGAAGTAGAGGTGATGTGGAGTCCACATCCTCCCTAACCAGAGTTTGCTAAACAAGGAACATATGTGGTCTTTTACAAAATCAATTTCTGCCTTGCTCACTTTCATCCCCTTCTTTTCATAAATTTCTTCCTTGTTAAGAAACTGTTCCTTTTTCTCTATATCCATC
Organism: Medicago ruthenica; assembly: GCA_018208015.1. Classification (NCBI taxonomy): domain Eukaryota; kingdom Viridiplantae; phylum Streptophyta; class Magnoliopsida; order Fabales; family Fabaceae; genus Medicago; species Medicago ruthenica. The sequence goes on along the minus strand of CM031373.1, from coordinate 99,684,534 downwards.
ACTTCTTCATTATCAACAATTTTGGCCTCTTCAGAATCTGACCACTCTTGAGGAAATTCTACTTTGTGTGGTATCTCTATTTCTTCTACTATTTTCCTTATACCACATCCTTCAAACATTATCTCTTCCTCAATTTCATCAACATCTTCTTCAACAATCTCTCCAAATTTAAGAGTGGATTGATTGTTGGTTTGAACATCCATGATTCTTGGTGGAAAATTTAATTGAACTTGCAAAATCTCCAATTGACTTGATAAAGCTCTCAATCTTTGGTTGGTATTTTGCATGTTGATCATGGATTGTTGTATGAACATATTCAAAATATTTTCATTTGTTAACATTTGTTCATCTTCAGAAGGATATTGTTGATATTGTTGATAGGATTCATACTCGAATGGAGTATAGAAGTTTAAATAATCATGATCAGCCATGATTTCGTTTATGTTTAGAATCTGAAACGAGTATAACTAACAAGAAATTTTTCTTTGTATAACAAAGAGGGTTAATGCAAACAAAATTTTATAAAGTACAAAAGAAAAGAAGAATATTAACAAGATATATATACAAATGCTCAAAACAATACAAATTGTTGCGATGCTTAAAATATCTAAACACTAGTCCCCTGCAACGGCGCCATTTTAATGTTGAGTCAAAAGTAAGTATTCTTTTTATATCGTCTCCACAGGGACTAGTGCGATACCATAAGCGATTCAACAATTGTTATCATTTTAAGTTTTGGGTTTATAACTTTGTTTGGTATAAACTATTGGAATTTAAAAGCGTTAATAAAAACGACAAGTAATAGGGAATAAAAGCGTTGGGATCGGAGTTCGTCAATCTAGCCTCGAATATATTCTAATGATCATGCATATGGATTCTAGCTTTTTTTAGCGAAATTATCACGTATCACTCGACAAAGTCATTCGTGTCCAAATGACGTCGTGAGATCGATCGTATCGTTTAATCGACGATTTCCCAATCTATTAAACGATCCGAAAGCATTACGTTCCGACACTTTGTGTGATTATCAAAACCCAATTCCATGTCTAGAATTTCTTATTTTGATAGAAGATTATTCTAAACCTATATTCAAAAGTATTTGTCAATAACAATTAAATCAAGCATAAGAATGAAAAGCAAGAATAACTTCAATATCACATAAGTTACTAGAGTCATATATTTGCAAGATCAAAAGATTAAATCTAAACTATATTAAGTACCTCCAATCCCAACAAGGGAAGGTTAGTTGCTCACTGTTATGACAACTATACAAAAGTGTAAAGAAAGATGAAGATCCAAAGCTAAGTCTTGATTTCCCAAAGAATCTTAGTTAATCCACATTCCCTTCACTCTTGCTCCATGAAGATCACCTCTTTTAATCCTATTTTATGTCTCAAAATATAACCTAATATATTACAAAACTGTACTGCAAATCCTGTACTATGTTTTTCCAACCCTCTTGTTCTGTTCTGCTTCATAACCTTTTATAGAATCTGATATTTTTAGACTTCGCTCTGCGCAGTGCTACTTTGCTCTGCGAAGTCACCTTTCTTCACAGCTGGGTTTCTGCCACCTCAGCCTTGAACAGTCAGACCGCCTTACTTCGCTCTGCGACGTGTACTTTGCTCCGCGAAGCTCAGAAGAACATCCTGAGTCTGAAGCTCAGTCACTGTTCATCAGAAGCTGAACTCAGTACTGTTCATCAAAAGCTGACCTTCAGTACTGTTCATCAGAAGCTGAACTCAGTACTGTTCATCAGAAGCTGACCTTCGGACTCTGAAGTTCAGAAGAACTTCAGACTCTGAACTTCAGAAGCTGAACTTCAGACTCTGAACATCAGAATCTGATTTTCTTCAAAATAGCATGTACCTACAAAAATGGTTGGGATTAGGTCTAAAAAGCATGAAATGATATTTATCCTTTATTTTGGAGCTTTTACCTAGATAACTTGCACAACTAGTAAGAAAAGTGCCTAAAATAAATATGCTTTAAAACTAGATTCTGGCACTTATCAGAGTGGTGATACTCCAATGCACAGGTATCAGATTGAAAACAATTGCAGAATCAGGGTGGATGTTGATTTGTTTAAGCATACTTGCACCTGCAGATTTTGGCAGTTAACAAGTATATGTTGTTTTTTTAAAACTTATTTTGTTGGATGTTGTTTGATGTTGGATTTTTTAAACTTATTTGAATGAACAAGAATGCCATGTATGCATGCATGTGCAACACTTGCAATGAGAGGCTTAAAGCCAGAAGAACATTGTCATGTTTGGTTGACCCTTGGATCATATAGAGCAACTTACAACTACTTCATTCATCCAGTCAATTCTCAATTATATTGGGAAACAACTCCTTATGACAAACCAGTGCCACCAAAGGTGAGAAAGGCTGCAGGAAGACCAAAGAAGAACAGGAGAACGGATGGCAATGAGGAACCTGCTCGTGGGGGTAACATGAAGAAGACTTACAATGACACTTAATGTGGCAGGTGTGGATTGCTTGATCATAACTCAAGAAGTTGTATGAAGCAAGGAGTTTCTAGTAGACCAACTGACTGGATTGATATTGAGCCTGAACAACCAGAAGAGGAAAATGCTGAAAATGAAAATGATGTTGCTGATGAGGTGCAAGGAAATGAAAATGTTGTTGTTGATGAGGTACAAGGAAATGAAAATGTTGTTGCTGATGAGGTGCAAGTAAATGAAAATGTTGCTGCTGATGAGGTGCAAGGAAATGAAAATGTCATCAATGTTGCTGCAAATGAAGTAGTGTCTGGACATGTATCGATTTGATAGTTAGTTATATAATTCAGGGACTGATTTGATTGAAAATTTTATAACTTGGGGACTGATTTAATTGAAAATGTTATTGCAGGGTGTTGATACAAGGAGATATGGCATGAGAGGACCAGTTATTTCAACTGATAGGTCTAAGCAAACACCAGTGAGGGGTCCTGCTCCATCACATCCAACTGCTCCTGGACTTATTAGAATACCATTTCCTGGTTATGGCCCATCCGGTTCTACTCAACCCCAATTCATGGAGTTTATCCCAACCCCAAGATTTTCAAAGAAGTGATGCTTAATCAGCTGTTTACAAGTGCTTTTGGACTATGTAATATTTAGGCTTGTTTAAATTATGCCCCCTAGTGGTTTCTTTTTTGGGCTATGTACTATGACTTACAACTTATTAATTATATCCCAAACTTGGGTTGCTTTTTACTGTGTATCATTCATGCACTTGCAGTTGAATTAATTAATTATGACTTATTAATGTTGATCTTATTGTGTTTTTAACTTTGCTCTTAACATATATGTATGAAGGATCAAATCGATATCTGGTTATAAATTCAGGGACCAATTTGATGGTTATTTACATAATAAATGGACCGGTTTGATGGATAGTTAAGTAATTCATGGACTAATTAGATGGTAATATTTTAACAGAAAGGTTACATTCAATCATCTTCAACCTCTTTTCATTAAGGGTGTTACAAACTCCTATTACAATACAGTAACATGTTAAAAAACTCAAACAAGCAAACTATGACTATCAAATACTTAATCAACCTAAGCTCACTTCCTACATAATCAATTTTGTCCATGAACCTTGCCTTCCAAACCTCTTCATTGCCACTTTCCTTAGCCTTAACCATAGACTGAACCTTCTCCATCAATCTTGCCTTTCTTCCTTGACCACCACTAATTCCATTGTTTTTAAAGTATCCTAGTTTTTCAGCTTCATCAACCCAGACACAAAATTCACAATTATCTTCATCATCCTGTACAAAGGAAATTCAAATTCAATCACCATTAAACAAACCATTATGACATCACATAACTGTTGTTAAACATACCTTTGGCAAAGCGCAAGCATAGAAGGGCCTTCCTGGGTTTTTTAGAGTATTGGCTTTTCTTACAACACAAATTCTGGGACACCAACATTCAAACACTTTCACATCACCATTAAACATAGAGCTTGAAGATGAAGCTTGAGTTTGATAACTGTTTTTGCCCATATGCCAACGACCTATGATTTCAGATTCAGGATGAACAATTTTGCTTGAACAAATTTTGGGGATTTTTGATTTCGAATTGAATCAAAACAAATTAGGGTTTTACGTTTTTAGAATCGGGGAAGAACTTTGTAATAGATTAATTGAAGAAATTTTGGGGATTTTGGACTGTATATGAGAGATTGATAGAATTAGGGTTCCAATTTTATGGATTTGGGGGAGAAATAGCTGTTGGAAAACGGTCAAGAACATACCACAAATTTTCTGCAAATCAATCAAATTCGTCCATGGAAATTATGTGCAGATTCCATCATATTAGTCCCTGCTTGCGTGGCATATGACATGGCAACCCATGTGTGTGGTTAACGTCCCACGTTAGCACCGTTAACACCACAAATGGACGGAGGGATGAAATTGATTGATATTTGACAAATTCAGGGATTAAATTGATATTTTGCAAAATTGGGGGACAAATTTAATTAATGCGTGCAAATTCAGAGACGAATTTGGGTATTCACTCCATCCAATTCCAACAAAATGATAATTAACTACTTATTGTCATAGTAACTTTACACAATTGATGAAAAACAAGATGAAATAGCATCAATGGTTGGATTCTTCCTTCCTTGTTGCACCCCACCTTGTATTTTGCTTGTTCGGATCTTTTCTCCAAAGGTGTATAAGTTCAAATGAAAGTGCTGAGTTCTTCTTATAGTGGCGGGGCAAGTGGAAATTTGCTAAGCAAATTTGAAGAAGCCATAAAACCAAGATAATTTGCACCTATAAAACTTTTTTTGTTGAAGAAGTTAAACAAATTATATTAAAAAACCAATACAAACTCTTCTAACACAATGTGTACCAAAGGAAGCTAAAATATCAAAAAATTACAATAAGACAATCTACAAGCTACCGTAAAGTATAAAAAAAATCACGTTACAACTTAAAAACATAATAAAGTCTAAATGACAAACTATGAATTTGACTAAAATAGTGTGTCACAGAAAGTGTCAATAACAACAAAAGTCTTTTGATTAAACTTTAATTACCTTTTTCAACTTATGAGATCTTTTTTAAGAACCATAGTAAACACCAAAAGAACAACCATAACGTTAAAAATATTGGACTCTAATTTTGATTTATTAATGTAACTAGTAAAAGATTTGTGCATTCGTGCGAATCACCATTGCGGTAATTATATAAAATCAATAACATTGGTAATATTATGAATGTTTAAAGATATTAAATTAAAATTATCAATATTTTTACTAAAATATTTTTCTTTTACATGCAAAAAAAAACTGTTAAATATTTGCACAATTCCGTTGCAAGTTTTATGCAAAAACTAGTGGGTCTTTCTAACAAGTACCCCTAGACACTTGCTAAAAAAAGTACCCCTAGACACTTGTTAAGGAATCCAAATATTAATAAATTACTCTCTCCGTCCCTTTTTATATGAGTAGTTTACAAAAATCACGTGTATTAAAAAAAATTGTTGGAGTAATAAAGTTGTCTCAAATTGATGTGACTATTACTAGATTACCCTTAATTAAATATATATTTAATGTTAACTTTTCATATACCAAGACAAATTGATAGTATTAATAAGGGGTATATTTGGAAAAAGAGTAATCAATGCATATATGACTTATATTTAGGGACAAAACTTTTTTGTAAACTACTTCTATAAATAGAGATGTCAAATAGGCTGGTCCGACCCAGCCCGGACCGACCCGAGAGGCCTGAGTGTATAAATGGGTCAGTCCGGCCTAACCCATTTATAATTGGGCCACATATTCTAGAGCCCGGTCCGGCCTGTGTGGACCATGGGCCAGCCCGGCCCGACCCGTTTTAGTTTTTTTAAAAAATTTATTCACTCTTTTTGTATATATCAGTTACTCACAATTATCTTTTTGCTAAAACATTCAATCGACAAAGAATTGTAAATAATTTTTACATTAACATTGAATATTAATTAAATTCTAGATTATTCCTTCAATTGAATCAAATTAATAATTTATAAACTTTAAAATTTTAAAACTTTGAGCTAAATTCATTTATTTTTATTAATAAATTTTAAATTAGTTGATAATTTTTTCAAAAAATATAGTGTTTTTAAACAAAAATCAAATAGAAATATAGATAATGGGCTGATCCGAAGTCCGATGGGCCAGCCCTGCCCCATTTTTATATGGGCCAAATGAGTTAGGGCCAAAAAAGCCCGAGTGCATTTTGTGCTAACTTTTTGAGGCCCGACCCCAAAATGTGGGCTGATGGGCCGGCCCATTAGCCCGACCCATTTTGACATCTCTATCTATAAATAGGGACGGATGGAGTATTAAATATAAATTGTTACTTTTAATTAATTAATAATTATACAATTTTTTAATAAAAACTTACTTCTTTAATTGATTAACTAATGCTCGAGGATACATTCCACCGAAAATGTATGTATAAGAAATCAAAGTAAAAAAAATATAAAAAAAAACAACTAGATAAAGTAAAAAAATATATAAAAAAAGAAAAACAAGAGTTAGAGCAGGTTGAAAATCGTTGAACTCAACAACAGCAGAAGGAACGCGGCATGGTGAAAGGCGTTGCCGGAGAAGAAACCCGATTCCAATCGGTTGAGGATCGTCTCACCAAATCTTCCCCTCCAGCTGAGGTGGGTCTACTGATAGGAAAATTCAGCTCCGCATTGGATCGCGTCTTTCTCTTTGATTTGATTCCAACTCCTCCCAATGATTCCGGCGAACCCGCTTCTTCCATCATCCAACCCGATAAGAAAACCGCTTCCAAATCCAAATCTCAAACCCAACCCGATTCTTCTTCTCTCTTCATCGATAAGGATTGGGTTTCCGAACATGCTCGTCAAGTTTCTAGAATGTTAGTCGGTGGCATTAAGGTTGTTGGTGTGTATGTTTGGGTCAATGATAATGCCTTCAAGAATTCAACCTTAATGCTTTGCCAGGTAGTATATATCGAATACAACACGGACACTGAACACACCTTTGATCCAAAGTTTTGTTGGTTTTACGTAGCTCTCTTGGTTACACCTTTTGTACCCTTGCAGACTGTGAAGGGAGTTGCTGAAGCAGCGCCAGTTTCGGACGTTAACTGGGATGAAAGACTGCTTCTTCAAATTTGTTATGGCCCGAGAAGGTAACTCAAATCCTTCTATTTTGTTACACTTCCAAAGGTGGTCATTTATCCGATGAGTTTTTGTTTCTGGTGTGATATGGTGTTTTTTCTATTTCTATTTTGTGCAGGTGGAATTGTAGAAACTGTTCGCTATCTTCAAATATTACTTCTAGTAGTCTACGCCCTTGTGATTTTAAAATGGGGAAGGTCTTAAGTTCTTTTCAAACTTTTAGGTGTATGCACAACTTTAATCTTAGGTAACAACCTCACTAATTTAGGATATTCTTCTATTTATTGACTAGACTCGTTTGTAAATTGATTTTTGTATATGGTATCATATCTTACAAGGTTACCCATATTGCATGATGGTTCATCCAAGTTTCAGACGTTGAGTGACGTTCTTCGTCATGCAATATCTCTTCATGCCAAAGAGCTGGCAGATGCAAAAGCCCTGATCGACGGTAAATTGGTAAACTATTCCACTCTATCTTTTCACTTCTAATTTGTGGATATTGTTTTGTCATTAGTCAGAAGTAAAAAGCAATTATGTGTTTTCAATTATTATGAGTAGCAAAGTTGTTAATTCTCTGGTTGTAATGTATTTATTTACCTCTTGTGATTTAGTTTGAACACATTCATTAAGAGTAACATTTTGACATTGATCCCTTCTTTGTTCCTTGGTACAAGAGAAAACTGTGTCCTATAGATTGTGGATAGTGATATTGGGTTGGGGTTGCACTGCAACTGCTGAAGTTGTTAGAATATAAGAAAATATCATATTATATCTGGTATTAACTCGAACTATCTCATAGGATTAGCTTCTTCTCATACATTAGTTATTATTGCAATCTGTTTCCCTGTTCTATTAGGATTAGGAGTCTTGTACTGTGTTCCTATGAGAAGGGGCTAGAGATAAATCTTTCTGTATCATCTGATCATCAATCACAATCATATTTTAGTTTTTTAAGACTCGGTTGCATATATGCTTTGACAATGTTGCAAATAAGTTGTCACTAACGAGAATTGTATCCTCAAGCTGTTTTTTCATAAACTACCTTGACAATCTTATGAATAATACATAAAAACATATTTATTGGCATAAGCTGTTTTGCATAAGCTCAAAAATTAGCCAATCCAAACAGGCTCATAATGATGTTGATAATTCATATCCCACATGATATAATATTAGGAGAAGTTGCTATTATTTGTGGTTTTGGCTGGAATCATTTCTTTAAGTATAATGTTCGTTTGTATAAAAAGAAATTTAACATGCATAGTTTGTTACAAATGAATTTTTCTTCCACCCACCCTAGGTGCTAGGTGTTGTTAATCTTCCCAGGATATTTGTCTTTCTCTATATTCTCACACATCTGTGCACTTGTATTGTATTAAACAGTACAAGACATTTCTTTGTTACCATTATTTTATTAAAAATGATTTATTTTGTACAATTTTAGGTTCTTGATAACGAGCCATGCTCGTTAGATGGTGTGCATGAAGTTGAATTGCTTATACCATTCTTGAATAATAGTTCTATTGAAGGTATATTTTCTTCAGTCGTATACCGTATGAATATTCTGGTTGGAATAGCTATTGTTCTCTAGTTGGTTTGAAACTTCATTTTCTGACATTAATTTTTTTTTTTGAACAAATTTTCTAACATTAACTGTTAATATTTTATAAAGCTTACAGCCAAAGAGATGTTTCTGGTATTCTTTCCTTTGGTGGCGCAATATGTTCTTTTGCGTATCTGAATGCAAAAGAGCCAATTTCACAAGCTGTCACTGATATAAAGGTGAGTAAGTATTTACTCTATTCATGATTTTATTTATGATGAACCTTATGTTCGTTTATTCAAGGGCTGTCTTAAGTTTGACATTTGTTTGGAAATATCTTCCCTGAAATATGGTTATTTGATGGTACACCCTCTCATGTGTTTATAGAGTGAAGTGATAACTTCACTGACTTCCCTCTCTCACTTCTTGATCTTCTCCAATATTGTCTGGGATCACAATTATGTGCACAGGGAGATATCATTACAAGCCTGCAAAGTAGACTGGATATAATCTGTGATGAGACAGATGTTGATTCAGGTAACCATCATGATGTTGGAAGGCAAGTAAGCGAGGGCGATGTATCAGTTGAAAAGCCTGTTTCCCAACTTGTGCTGCATTTATTGAGGTAAGTAGTTCGTAATAATATCTACATACCACTCAATGATATACTCCAATTTTCTGTTCTGAGAAAACAGTACCCAGTGTATATGCTTGTTCCTGAGTCCTGATGTAATGCAATTACATGTTTCCTCACCTTCTAAGATTTTATCATCAACTACTATATGGTGCAAGTGCAACTATATGTTTCCTTGCCTTCTATGGCTATTGCATTTAGTGACTTGAACTATTGTTCACTTGAATTATCTGTTTAAGCTAGTGCAATATGGCAGTGGGATCTATGCATCAATCACTTGAATTATCTTGATGTACCTGCTTAAACTTAACATGATCCCTTGTCACATTTTATTTTTGCCACCTTGTTACGATGCTGATGCCCTGGTGTAAAATAGAATCTGGGTGATTTCATCATTTATTTTGCTATGACTATTCTTTAATTAACGAATGAACCCTAGTAACACATTTTTGTATGCCAAATAATTAGATCCAATCAGCTTCATAGCATCTTCCTAGATTTCCACTCGTTTTGTTAGCATGGTGACAAGGTTCGGTTGATTTGATTGCTATAGTTTATAATGTTTACAACAAATGGCCTATTCTCTCTCTTTTTTGGTTACAAAGTAGTTCCACTTCCTAATATGGAGAGAGGAAGGATAGTCTAGAGAGGAGACAATGTTTTTTTGACGTGCTTAAACTTAATAGGGTGCAATGGTTTCTCCTTTCTCAGTGGGATCATCAACTAGCATCTCCTGTGAAGTGTTTTTTGAGAGTAAATCTCTGTGCAACATCTAGAAGTGATAATTCAATCCATAAATGATAATTGATACATTTTGTTATACATTTGATTAAATAATAAATCTATTGTTATTTTTTGACAGAAAAGAATGCAGCCTTCCTTTTCCTAGAAGAGTTTTCGCACCGTGGTTAGCAGGGACGTATGTGTGTGATTACTTGCAGCCTTCTGAGACTGTTGAGGTTTGGTTTCTATTTGTGTGTGAATTTTGTTTGCATATCTGATTTTGGTTTTAAGGTCAATTACTTGTGATTTGTTCTTAGGTTTTAAAAGATCACTGTATGGAGTTGTTATCCATGAAAGCTCCAACTGATATCTCTACAATTTTGGAGCCAGAAAAAGAAGTCATATCTTTCAGAACTAAATCTTTTTGGGATGTAGCAGTGCCCTCCTATTCAGAATTTCACCTCAAAGAAAACAAGATGAAACTTGATGGCAGAGGAGAGAGTTCTAGTGATAAACTCGTGAAGCCAGGTCACATTAGTGTTGTAGCTGCTGGTCTCATCCTTCTACTATCCGTCTTAGTTGGTTTTGTGTTATTTGCCCTTAAGGGTTGAGGGGTTTATCTATCCTCCATACATTCTCTCATTTCTCAAACATGAATACACGTTTTCATATAGTTTCCAAAACGGCAGGCTTTGACAACTTTTGTACTTCGAAACTTTACATCGGCAGGTATGGAAAAAAAATGAAGGAATGAGGAAGACCAGACCCAATCGATTTTCAATGTTATTCGACTGCAGTAACAAATCAACATACTTGTGAATTTTTCGTAATTTTATTTCAATTACTTTTATAGTGATATTAACAGTATAAATATCAGACATTAAAAAACAGAACGATATAAATCTCAAGTGATAATGTCGTTGGTCTGTGAATTTTCTTCTGAGGCTTTGGATCTCTTTTTTGTGCATCTCTTCCAGTTAGCTGGCATTGGCTCTACGTTGACACATTTCTTTGTTTACGGAGAGCTCCGACGCTTCGATCCTTCGTTATGGTAGTTATGGCATTGGCTCTACCAATTTTTTTTTTAGAAAACAACTATCAACACTTTTGAGAAATCTATATATTGCCACAAATTCTCTTCGAATAAACAGTCAATTTAGTCTATAAACTATCATTTTCTTTTCCATTTGGCCCCAAACTATTAAAATCAATTAAAAGATCCTTAAACTATACTCTTATTCATCAATTTGGTCCCAACTGAGGGACTAAATTGATGAGTGAAAGTATAGTTGATCTTAATAATTTAGGGACTAATTTGACGAGAATGATAGTTTAGGGACTAAATTGAATGATTGCTCAATTCTCTTAAATCATCAAGCCAAACAAAACTTTAAAATAAAGATAAATATTTTGGGAAATAAAGATAAATATAAAAGCTTTAAACCTACAATGCTAAATTTAAAGAGAAAAAAATAAATTGACTGACATTCTTTTTTAATTTAAAAAACGACATAACTTTTTCGCAAATTAAGCATCCTATATTTACTGGTCATTAAAATTTCAAATGGTGATTCACACTCAAGTAAGATTCGGATTATTAGTAATTAACAATTTTAAAACTACTTTTACCATGGCTCCGACTTTGATTGCCTTTTTGGCTACTACGAATACTTTCACAAAGATATTTACTTCCCTTCTTTCTAGGGTGAAAGAAGGTGCCAGAGGTTAAAATGTATCACGAGAAAGCGGGAAGAGAATAAGGAAAGCAAATATATGTGTCTAATGTTTACATGTAAAAAAATCAATGGCCATTGATGAATGTTAAATTGGAGCAATTGTTATCATCATCATCTTCAAATGTTGACACCTAGCTTGGTTTAATAAAACCATATAACTGTAGAAAATCTCATCATGTTATTTTGTTGGCCCACTCCCAGAAAGTTTCTCGTCAGCAACATCACTGGGAAGGTCAAGGCCCTGTGGAATTTTGCCAGGATAGTTGGTAGAGGACTCATCTGATCCAATCATCCTGCAAAAATGAAAACTTAAAACTGAATTTTGTGCAGAGGTTTGAGTAATGAGTATAAGTTGTTCTGTAAATAGGATGGATGCTCACCCCCTATCAATGATAACCACTGAACGCAGCTCACAATTGGCAAAGCTGTGAAAATAGAAGGGCAAAATTTAACTCGTTAGTCCTATAAAAGGACAATACAAGAAAGGCTTGACAATGTAAAACTTGCTGACAAAAAGAATGACAATGTAAAACTCACTGACAAAAAAAAATGACAATGTAAAGTCTTGTATACCAACAACAAATTAAAATCAAACTCTTCTTTTTTCAGTTTTTTACTCAAAGGATTCCAATTGGTCCTTCAGTGTTCATTAGCAAATTTACTTTTCCAAAACAAAAAACCGCCTTATTATTAATTATCTGTGTCATTTATTCCGAAATTTGAATGTGATAATTCATAAAAAAGACAAGACATTAATTTTAGATGAATACTTACTGTGTGCAGATTTCACTCCTCACATCTGCATGACAATCATTTCCAAAAGCACTTAGAGTATGGAATAGAAAACCACTGTGGGTAACAACAGCAATCTCCTTTTCTTTGCGTGTCCATAACCTGGACCAATACAAAGATATGAATAGAACACATGATCATAATGGACTGGTACAACTATTTGCTTCAGATGTTGTGCAACCATATGCATAATCTGAATGTCTTGACATTATTATCAACGTTGAAGCTAGCACAATTTTTACGAGGGGGCCAAATATAAAGAAGAAATAAAATATATTTTAAAAATTAATATATTAAACTTGAGGGAAAAAACTAAGATATATTAAACTTAATAAATAAGTAAAATAAATTTACAACAATTTTTACTTATATTTAATGAAACGACAACAAAGAAACTAAAATCTAACAATAATTATTCATAAAAGTTGAGTTCTATGAAGTTTTAAGAAGTCAAATTTATCTATAATTGACACTAAACTAAATAGATTATCAATATTTTATTAACATCATCCCTTTTGAACCAACAAAATTGTTTGGAGTAGCCAAGTAATATATTAGTGGGGTAGCTACATACAAAACCATACAATTTTTTTCTTTTGAGGTAGCCATTGCTACCCCATTCATATAAAGCCGTTCGCCCCTGATTATTATAATAAAAGACTAACAACAACAACCAAACCTTATCCCACTAATTGGGGTTAGCTACATGGATCAAACGACGTCATAATGTTTTATCATATATCATATTCTTATCCAACTCATAAATAGTATAAGAGCAACATAGTAAAAAATAAACCTTTCCAACCAATAAAAAAGGATAATGTTCATAAGTGCCCTAAGAGCATTGTTTAAGGAAACAAGAGGTAAATTTTTATGGGAAAATGTGCTATTATTACATTTTCAATTGTTTAAGTTGCAAAAAAATTATTTTTTCAAGAAAAAGTTTCCTTTTATTACCTCTTAACCAATGTCTTTAGGGCACTTATTACCCTAAATTACCCTAAGAAAAAGACCATCCTAAACCTCAACCATAATAATGTGAACTTTTTTCTGTATGCTTAAGCATTTTGCTCTCCCTACTTCTTTTTCAATAAGACTCTTATTAAATATGCATAGTCACTAATATGAAAGTTGAGTTATTTAATCACTCACCATTCCAAAAATTTCAGTCCCCTGGCAGCAACTTCTTCATTCTTCTCTCTAATATCAGGTTTCCACAAAATGTCTTCATCACACTCTATCTAAACATAATTCATATGAAGCATGAATCAAATCTAACCAAATACCATTCATACCTTAGCAACAAATGCATCAGAAAAAAATTATAGTATCTGCTATCTACTTTTTTAGCAAATCAAAATATCCACTTTTTTCACTTACCAGTGAAAAATCAATTGCCGGAAACATATTTTGGTACTCAGTGATGCCTCTTCTCTTATCACAAGGATGCACCCCCTGAATTACGCAACACCATAAAAATACTCAAACTAACTTAAATTAATACAATGCCAATTACTTTTTATAAAATAAGCAAGAAAGGAGGTAAAAGATAATATACGTTAATTTTGAAACTTCTCTCTGCTCATCATAACCTAATCTAATAACCTAGTCACTACTCACTAGCTACATGATATGAACCGATTGAGAAAATATGGAATATCCTTGGATTAAAGTAGAATTCCCAAACTCAAATCCAAAATCTAACTCAAGTGGTGAGAATTGCCTAAGTTATATAAGGACTACTTTTACCATATTTCTAGTTAATGTGGGATCTCAACACAGCCCAACACACGCTTCATGTCCTCGTCCTACAATGAATCAACAACCTTCAAACTATTGTACATGACTTGGGATACTCAGTTAAAGATAAAATAAAGCAAGGTGAATTGGATTAAGGAGCAAAAATAAGGGACTATAAGAACTAGGAAGTATAATCTTACAGCAGCTCCCAGGAAACAAACAGTAAGTTATGAACATGATATGACATAAGTTTCCTAATTAACTAACAAAGAAGGCTTAAAGATGGAAAGGTAGACGGCCAACATGTAATTTAAGCATTTCATCTAGCACATTTTGTAAGTACTGATGTTGTGCCCTCTTTAAAGCATTTATAATGGGAGGAAGAAAGCAAATAGATGATTGACGTAATCACTAGATTCAACAGCCCAGATTCCAAACTGAAAAGCAATCAAATCTTCATCACCACATACCAAATGCTCTCGGCAAAGCTCTACTGCTACAAATGGTGGCGAATTTAGACTAGAAATTGCATGACGACTGCTATTCTCTATATTGTCATTCATCAGAGGAGGGGCATCAACTCCATCAGTGTATGCCTCACCACCAAAGACTCCAACTGCTGTTTGCATGGTCCTGCAATGAAATATTTAGCAATTTGCATAGACCCCACCGCCGGAAAAAATAATCTAGAGAAACACTTGTTTATTCGCTGATTTGCAAAAAAAATAAAATAAATAATTCTGTGAAAAATATCAGTGTAATCCCACCAGACTACATTTAAATTATGGGTCTTGCTAACGAGTGCCCTAAGGACACTCTTTAAAGATTTCCAATTAAAAAAGTATTTATTGAAAAAGTCTAATATTTCAATTTCCGATGCATTGAATGCACAAGTTTTCGTAAAAACTTACTATCTAAAGTCCTTAAATTATTACTTGTGTACTTAAAATAACAATTCCAAATGAAGACCAATATTTTTTATAAATAACCACATATTAAATATAAAACTGCATGGGTCGAATGACATGTTCATACGTGTAACATCCCAGCTGTTCTTGTATTTTCTAAATTAAAATAAAAAAGAAAACACTTATTAAGAACTTGTTAAAGAATCCCACATCGGTTAAGAGATGGCCTAAACAAAGCGTTTATAAGTGGGGGCAATCCTCACCTCACAAGTCGGTTTTGTGGGGTTGTGTTAGGCTCAACCACAATTTCTAAGATGATATTAGAGTCTCCTCCAAGATCAGTTGGGCCACTTGCTATCAGGTTCCGCTATCGGGCCACCCACCAAGCCCAATAGTGATGAGCGTGAAGGGGTTTGTTAAAGAGTCCTAATGGGTTGTGTTAGGCTCAACTACAATTTATAAAAGAACTCAATCATATTTGAGGGACACTATAATAGTGTATGTTAGACATATAGCAAAAGTATACATGGCAGTTAAAATCCTGATTGTAATCCTAAAATCCTACGATTTTGCGATTATACTTGCCCTCACCGATTATGAGTATAAGCAAAATCCTATTCTGGTGGAATCCTGTAAAATCCACTTTTATGTGAAACGATTCTATGATTATAGGATAATCTACTTTTGTGTATAATCCTACGATTAATGCAATGATTCTATAATTTATGACTTTACTTGCCTTTACCGATTATTCGTAAAGTCCCAATTTTGACTCCCTTGCATGTAATATAGACTTGCAGACACAATATATAATTCAAACAGTAACATGAGACATTCTCTCTCTGAATATTTGTGCTGTTAGATTTTAGTCATGAAGAGTCATAAACTAGATATTGGTAGAAACTTTAGAGTTTCATTCATCCTAGGACAATAGATAAAACATTATACATTTTACTTTAGAGTTTCATTCATCCTAGGAAAATTGGTAAAACGTTGTACATTTTAAAATCATCTAATATTTGTTGTTTCATTTCATATATGGCCATTTGCATTCGATTCTGCAATCTTATCTCACGATTATTCCTGATTTGTAAAGGACTTTGATAGGACACCAAGACTCAAGTCATGCAAGCACAACTTCTAGAAGATACTAATAGAACCCGTAAACTCAGGAAACAACTATATATTATTGAATGGTAAAATGATGAGCTTAAGATCTCTACAATGGTGGCAAAACAGAAAAGGAAATGATAAACCAGAGTCAAAGACTCCTATCCAAGAGCAAAGCTCCTAACTAGAGAGAAACTCTGCCAACCAACTCTAACAATATTTCTCAATGCTTCCCTCACTCCCCTCCCTTCTTTTATAACAGAAAATCCCCTAAATTCAGGAAGGGTACTAACTAACTCTTACTCCAATCTTCTAGAAGTTGTGCTTGCATGACTTGGGTCTTGGTGTCCTATCAGACTTCTTATACACATTCACATAATAACATTTCTTCTTTCAATTCACGATACCAATAAGTAACAAATCTTTGACAAAATGATATAGTAAATTAGTAACAAAATTAGGATGATTCCAAATTACAATAAAGTTATACCTCAACAAGGGGGAAACAATAACTAGTTCAATTCTTTTGGAAAGACCGCTTGCCTTAACATGCTCTCTCAGATTATCGACCTGTCATATAGAGCAACAAATATTCTACCATCATGTTTAAAAATTAACCTGGAAAATTGAGGGAATGAACCAGCTAGAGAAAGAGTTATACTAGAATAAGATGATCACTAAGACAAAATGCTCTCATGAGAAACAAACTGTAGATAGAGTGATATACTAAGGCATAACACTGATACCAATCTCTGCAGAATGTCTAAAGCATGTGTCTCGTTTACTGTGAGAGTCTACATAACAAGGCAATTACCTGCTTCCAGCCGAGAGGGGTGAGACTTGCATCAAAAAGATCAAACGATAAGTAAGCATCAGGGTTCTTGTCTCCTTCAACATTGTGAAACCCTTGAGCATGTCTAACCTGCATACAAGTTTGGATAAGTCCACAATACTATCGAAATAAAGAAAATGATTTTCTCAATAACTAAAACATAACATACTCCAATGCACAAAGCTAAAGTTGCCACAAACCATGTGAAGAGTTTTACAACGGTGCAACGGGTAAAGGATGCTTTGACCTGAGGAAGTATCCATATCTGCAATGACATGAAAGAAAAGCCCAAAAGAAAGCGTGATTCAAAGAGTTCATCACTGTACCGGTATAGTCTACTATGTAAAAGCAAAACTGCATGCCCATGTATTGTCTTCTTGAACAATATTGAACAACTATATAAGCATACAACACAAGCTTGTTGTTGATTACTCCCTCCATTACTTCCAATTTTCAATGTAATATTAATTACTCCATTAAGTCATTACGGTCATTTTACATGCATTAAGAAATGTAATTAATTTTATATGATAAAGAGATATTATGAGTTGTTTTACAAGAGTAATAAATAGTTAAGAGTATAATAAGAAAAGTAACATTAATGTTGTAAAACCACTTATAATTTGGAATGGAGGGAGTACTTTTTAATCAATTGTAACTTCTAATTAATACTATGCCCGTATATTTCACTTTGCATTTATTTTAATGGCAAATACAATGATACTACGTGATGAAATTAATATTCACTTTTTTTTTAATTTTCATTATTTCCATAATAATACATGTAAAATAAGCAAGTCACTGATTGTGAGAAGAGGGAGTAAATATGCGCATTACGAAACTTATTCAATCATAAAAAATATTTTCAACACAGAACAGCAATCGAAGATTACGCTTAAAGCCTGGCGTTGCTTGAATGATAACACATAATATGATTAACGTGAATAAAATAAAATAAAAGAAGACGCTGATCTAAAGAAAAATGAAGCAAAGAACGAAACTATGAATATGATCCTGAGAGATTGGATTTGCATGGAAGCAAAGAGCATCGAAAAGGTGAAGGAGATAGAAAGAGGGTCGTATTCGTACCTGAGTCTGAGCGAGAAGAGACGCGAAGTGAATGAGGAAAACGTTGGAGAGGTTGCGATGAAATGAGTGTGGGGGATAAAACTGGAATTCTTATAATTATATAAAAAATAATTAGATTATTAATATAGTAGAATGTTTATAAATATTAAATGAAAATTATGAGTATTATTAATGTAATGTTTTTATTAAATATTTTTCTCTTATATATACAAAAATTTGTTAAATAGTTGAGTCACACCAGTTATGGATTTTATTTGCTTATATATGCGTTAACAAATTTTTATGTAGATATATGAGAAAGTTGATATGATATAATTTTGAAAATTCTTGGCTATTTTCAAAATCAAAATTAATTTAGTGTTTCTATTAAATAACTTTATTTTATATGCAAAAGACTGTTCAATGTTTGCACCGCACCCGTTGCAGATTTTATGTACTTATATCTGTATAAACAAATTTTTATACACATATATAAGAAAGTCGATATGATAAAATTTTGAAAACTCATGACTATTTTCAAAATCAAAATTAATGTATTGTTTTTATTAAATAACTTTTTATTTTATATGCAAAAGACCGTTCAATGTTTGCACCGCACCCGTTGCGGTTTTGGTGTACTTATATCTGCATAAACAAATTTTTATATACATATATGAGAAAGTCGATATGATAAAATTTTGGAAACTCAATACTATTTTAAATAAATTTTTATTTTACATTTAAAACATCGGTAAATATTTAAACCGCACTTATTGAGGTTTTTATATGCTTATATATGCAGAAGAAAATTTTTATGTACCGATGTGTGATAGTCGATATGATAAAATTTTGAAAACTCATGATTATTTTTAAAATATAAACATTAATGCAGTGTTTCTATTAATTAAATTTTTATTTTATATGCAAAACACTATTCAATGTTTGCACCGCTTCCGTTGCAGATTTTAAATGTTTATATATGCAAAAACAAATTTTATATACATATATGAGAAAATCAGTATGATAAAATTTTAGAAACTCATGACTATTTTCAAAAATATCAACATTAATGTAGTGTGTTTGCACCGCTGCAGATTTTAAATGTTTATATCTGCAGAAACAAATTAGATATACATATATGAAAAAGTCAATAAGATAAAATTTTAGAAACTCATGACTATTTTCAAAATATCAGCATTAATGTAGTGTGTTTGCACCGCTGCCGCTGCAGATTTTAAATGTTCATATCTGCAGAAACAAATTTTATATACATATATGAGAAAGTCAATATGATAAAATTTTATAAACTCATAACTATTTTCAAAATATCAACAATAATGTAGTATGTTTGCACCGCTGTCACTACATATTTTAAATATTTATATATGCAGAAGCAGATTTTATATACATATATGAGAAAGTCAATATGATAAAATTTTAGAATTCATGACTATTTTCAAAATATCAACATTAATGTAGTGTGTCTATTAAATAAATTTTTATTTTATATTTAAAACATTGTTAAATATTTAAACCGCACTCGTTGAGGATTTTATATGCTTATATATGCAGAAGAAATTTTTTATGTACCGATATGTGATAGTCAATATGATAAAATTTTGAAAACTCCTGATTATTTTCAAAATATCAACATTAATGAAGTGTTTCTATTAATTAAATGAAAAAAAATTATATGCAAAACATCGTTCAATGTTTGCACCATTTCTGTTGCAGATTTTAAATGTTTATATCTGCAAAAACAAATTTTATATACATGTATGAGAAAATCGATATTATAAAATATTGGAAACTCGTGATAATTTTCAATATATAAACATCAATGTAGTGTTTCTGTTATTTTTTTTTATATGCAAAACATCATTCAATGTTTGTTGGACGATTATATAATTAAGGACAATTATGAAATTTTGCAAATCTTTTTTTGACAAAAAAAACTTATTACACTTGTGATGACCATTATCCGTAATTAATTTTTTAAAAAACAAATAAATTAGTTTTATAGTTATCCATTGAAATTGGTTACACTTGACCATTATCCGTAATCAATTTTTTTAAAAAAATAATTAGTTTCATAGTTATCCGTAGAAATTGGTTATACATATGATGACCATTATCCGTAATTAATTTTTTAAAAAACAAATAAATTAAATTTTGCCAAATGACCATTATGCACATAAAATTAATTAGATCATGAGTTTTAACAAGGACAATTATGAAATTTTGCTGGGCTTCGATTTTTATATATTGTTAGTAGATATGCCACGTTATCATATGAGTCGCTCACCAATTTAATTTATTTAAGGGAAATGTTAACGAGTGCTCTAAAGACAATTTTTAAAGGTCTAAAATAGTTAGTTGATGATTTTGAAACTTTGGAACTTGCATGTTCAATGCATTAGAAATTTAAATGTTTGACTTTTTTAATAAATAATTTCCTAATTAAGAATCATTAAAGAGTGTCTTTAGGACACTCGTTCGCAAAAACCTTTATTTAATTATTACACAATCAAAACTTTTTTTCTTTCTAAAATTACACAGTCAACCTTTAATTCAAAATCCGTTATTAATGAGTACTACTTCATATGTGGAATGAAACAACACAACCTCACATTAAAAATGTTCTGAGGTTTTGTTCATAGAAGACTTGCTCTTATGGCTAAAAAACTTTTTTGCCCACCATTTAATATTTACCTTTTTAATTAGCAGATTTTTATGTATTTCATGTTTCACAATTTTTTATAAAGGTATATTTTTAAAACTGCTCAAAAATTACAATAATTAATAATTGGATTGATTTTGATTGTTAATATTTTTGTTTCTGTTTTTCTTCTTACAAAAAGACCAAATGGAGTAGTTGAGTTAGGCTAATGTTGTTTAATCGATGATGTGGGACTCAGTGAGAGCGACAAGATAAACACTTCATATACTTGACCAAATAACAATTGCTCATTCAATTCCTTTCAAAAACTATTTTCCTCTCAAAACTGTAAGATTCAATATGAGTGATAATCCTTATGTCATAACAAGTGGCATCAAACTTGGAAAAGTGATTTTTCATTGTGTTCGTATGGCTATCTCGTTTCATTGGTCCTTTCTCAACAACAATTTTCATACTCGTTGAGAAAAATTATGATAAATGGTGTACCTAGATAAAACGACTTGAGAAGTTAGGAGATGCAATAGATGCACACAAGCAAAAATTCACAGAATTAAAGAAGAAATATTATAAGGCTCTTTATTCTACAACAGTGTCTTGATCCAACTAAATTTGAGAAAATGAGAATGGTTGAATGCTCAAAAGAAGCCTGATAAACTAAAGAAGGTGATAATACATGTAATATGAATTGTTGCAGATGGAGAATAAAGAAGAAGTATTGAAGTTCTTTGGTTGTGTGCAAGAGTAACATACATTATTATAATTGTCAATAGTGGGGACACTTTGTACACTTTGCAAACAAGTGTTATCAAAAGGACAAGAGAGAGTCTTAAGACGATGAAGCAAAACCGACCAAAGAAGATGAAGATCAAGTTTTGTTAATGGTGACCACAAATGAAGATGACCACATAGCAGATCAATGTCTTGATATGGGGTGTTCGACACACATGACTGACATGAGACATTGGTTTCCTAGCCTTGATGGATCAATGAAGAGAGCCATGTCAAGTTTACAGATGATATCACTCTTGTGGTTGAAGGCATTGGAAAGGTATCGATTAAGAGAAAAGATGGTAAGCAATCACTCATCTCGTTGATGTGTTGTTTGTACTAGGTATGAAAAACTAATCTATTGAGTCTTGGTTAATCACTTGAGAAGGAATTTGCGATGATCGTGACAATTGTTTGAAGATACATGATAACAAGAAAATATTGATCTAAAAGTTCCTTTGTTGAACATTTAAGGTGGGAATTCAAGTTGTTGAAATCACTAAGTAACTTTTTCTCTCTCTAGAAACTTTTCTCTCTAACCTCTCTCCGTCCTAATCCAACCTACCTCTGTCGCGATGTAAATGCGGTTGCAGGGTGGTGCGAAGATTGGCTTTGGTCGTCCGCATCACTCAACCACCAGTCTCTCCCGACCCTTTTCCATGGTTGGCTGGCTCGTGGTGGTGTTGATTTGTAGCACTTCATGGTGGTTTGTAGTGGTTTTTGGAGGGAATTTCATGGTGGTGTTGATGCTGGTTTTCGCGGTTGTTCTCGTGGTGGTTTCGTAGTGGTTTTAATGGTGTTGGGTGGATAGATTGTGGAGGTAGATCTGAATTCAAATTTGGATTTAGATTTCTCGGTGGCTGAAAGGCATGAACTTTTAGTGTGCTAGTGATGCTTTTGCGATGTTCATGTTGAAAGGCTTTATTTTAGGTGGTGTGGTGCTTAGTGTGGCGTTGTCGCTCTTCTTTTGAGTTCGCCCCACTTTGTTACTTATGTGGTTTTGCTTGCATGTGAGACTACTCTATGTACTCATACAACTTCCACTAGATTTTGGAGTGATGTTTTGTATAGCCTTTCAGCTGGTCACTAATTATAAGGGTGATTACCACACACTTTGAGCTTTTTGGAAATAAGTATTGGAATTGGGAGCTTATTTTTCTACCGAGTTTTCCTTTAAGATCACCAAAGTGACTATGAGGACTTCCAGTGAGACATTGCAAAGAAATTTGCACAGTATCTTCTTTCGAGAGTTGTTAATTGTATGGCGTCATCAATTGGTGAGTTAGATTGGTGAGGGTGTTTGTGTGTGGTGGTGAGTTTTGGTAGTGGTGATGATGATGACGTGGTGGTGTGATGTTTAAATATTTGGGGGTTTGTTTTTGGTTTTTTTTTTCCAGCCGTCTGCTCGTGATGACCTCTGATCCGGATTCATCTTCTTCGCCGTTAGCTCTTGCCATTTTAGGTTTGACAAGGGTTTATGGAGACCTATTGGTGTTGCATTGGGTTATTATGTCGTCTTTTAAGGTGTTCTAGGGGTTGAGTGGTGGCTCGACAGAGCGGTGGTGGTGATTTTAGGTGTTTACTTGGGCTTAGTAGTGGTGGTTGCAACTTTTGGGTGGTCTCGACTCTCAATGGGTTTTAGGGGTGGAGATTTTGTTTTTTTGAGATCGGGGTGTTGTTGAGGGTGTTGGTCATAAAGGTTGAGGGTGTTGATGAGGGGGAGGCATAACCGTACGTCAATTGGTGGTGGTGTGATTTTGTTTGGGTGCCAGTTGTTTGTGACTAGAATCTCGCTTTATTTTGGTTATCATTTGGATTATGTGGTGACCTCGGATTTGGGTCTTCTCCGTGGCTGCTTACTCGTGTTGGTTTTGGATTATTTATGTCTTGGTTCGTGGCTTGATTTGGGTGCTTCGTTTTTAGGGTTGTTTTCGAGCTGGTTCTATTTGCACTACTGTTCCACCTGTTGACTATCTTGAGATTTGACTTCTGAATTCTGGTGGGCCGATCACTTTTGCTTCGAGATCGGAAGTTAGCGTCTAGTTTTTAAGTTTTTGGGAAGGTTAAGGTGTTTTCTCCGAAGGTCCAAGAGTTGAGGGGTGCCTTAGTGATTTGTTTACGGAGTATGGTGGGCCGATCGTTTTTGATTCGAGATCGGGAGTCAGTTTCTTGACTCGAGTTGTTTGGCTTGTTTTGGTGTCTTCTCCGACAAACCAAGGATTGATTGGTGGTGGAATCCGAATGAGTGCATGAATTTAGCTCAGTTGAGGTGATGAGAAGGTGAGGAGAGGTTTGTGGTCATGAGAAGGTGAGGTGTTGTTGTTAGGGGGGTTTCACCGGGTGTGATGGTTTTTTGGAGTGGCTTTGGTGTGAGTAGTGGACAATAGGTGTTTGGATTTTGTTTATGTGGCCATTCACGATCGGGGGTGAGATTTTAGCTCAACTTTTGGTTTATGTTGGTTTGTGGGGGGTTTAACATGGTTTTGGTGTTGATTTGGTTTTGGAGGTTTGTTTTTTATTGGTGTTTAAGATGTACGGTGTATGCATTTCCTTTATGGGTGTTCTACCTATATACGGTGTCCTTTGCTTTATAGTTTCTGTCTTACCGATCCCTGTTCGTCATGTGCAAGGACTTGGTTTTTAATAAAATTTTGCCGTTAAAAAAAAAAAAAGGTGAAAATTCAAGGAGTCCGCATAAGTGTTTATCTCACCGAGAAAGGAAATAAGGATTAGAAAATTAGGTTAAACAAAAAAAATACATGAACGTAACTTTTTAATTTGAGGTGTAGGTAACTCAAGTAGTCAACAAAACCACAATAATTGAAGATGATTTTTTTCAGTTTTATGTTATTTCTGCTTTGTTGGTTCGTTTGATCTGATTTACATTGGATTGAATCTAAATCTGAGTAGTTATTTAATTTTATATTTTAAAGCTAAATTGTTCTACCATTTTCAATTGGTCAGGTATGCGGTCCTAACTAAAAAAAAGTAAACATCTTATATATGTTTGGAATTATGTCCAAAACCGTTTGTTTCACTGTGAAAACTACAACATGTGGTATCAATGTGCCGTGTGCGGGCAAGATTTCCAACATGGATCCAAATAGACAATTAACTGATATTTTTTTTTTTTTTGGAATAAGTTCAAATCAATAAAAATCATACAAAACTTGATCGAGTTGGTGATTCTTTTCACTTTTTTCTTTTATTACTTATTTTTTTAATATAAAAACATTGTTTAGCAAAGTAAAGATTCAATGAAAATGTTGCACTTGTGTTAGTTTGAATCTAATTATAGAAATGAAGCTATGTGAATCTATTGCGGTTTTACATAGCTCGAATGATTAGTTTTTTCAATTACACACAAAGAATATCCAAATCGTAATAAAAAAGAAAATGTTACACTTGTAAAAAAAAAAGGCATGCATCACGTTTGAGTTCAGAATTACAACTTTTTAAAGAAGAGTTTTTCAACCATTTTATTTTTCTGTTTTGATGTAAATCAAATATAATCTACACATAATTGTAGAGCTTATCCCTCTAGCCAAATGATATCACAATGAAATTTTAAAATCACCTCTTAAATTTTTTATCGTTGCTCTATTTTTAGTTAGATTTGAACTCAATAACTCTGATTAAATTGAAAGACAGCAAAACCATTTCATTTAGAGGCTCTTGGGTTTTATTTTTGACAAAGTCGCTCTTGGTTTTTTTTTGTTGACAAAGTCGCTCTTGGGTTTTATTTATCTTTTAATTTCTTTATGTGATTATAAAACCCTAGAGCATAACTCAGTTGGTAGGGATATTGCATAATATATGCAGGGGTCGGGGTTCGAACTCCGGACACCCCACTTCTCCACATTTAAATGTGTGAGTTCTAGCCACTAGGCTATTTGACCAAAAAAAACAAAGAAGGTCGGAGACTAAATACATTTTAACCTGGATAATATTTTTTTTATTTGCACACATTTCCATAATCGCTCATGTGAAAACTCTAACTATCAGGCACTATATGTCCAACATAACTTATTTTCTTAACACATATTATGCAATAAGAAAATATTAATTGATTATTTAGAATGAATCACGAGTGAGAAAGTTCATTGGTCATTTTCCTTGATAATATAATGGATTTTTTTTACGGTCCCCACTTGTATTCTTGTAACAAGAAGGCTAGAGAAGGACCTATGTTGTGGAGAAAAAGGTTGTTTACTTTATTACTGCACGGTATTTCATGTTAACTCTAGATTATAAAATAATTTATTTTTTTAATAATAAATATTAGTAGTTAGTTTGTTAAATTAATATATTTTTTTGCAAGAACTTAAACACAAAACCTCCAACCCTTTTTATTTAGTTCATCAAATCAGTTGAACTATCCAACCTTTTATAAAAAAAATACGTGATTAATGTTTTTTATGTTAAAAGTTGTGTTGAAATGACAATTATCTAATGAGTAAATAGGCAAAAACCCCCCCGAAATTGTAAAATCTTGCAATAACCCCCCTGAAATATGAAAAAAGACAAACACCCCCCTCAAATTGTAAACCGTCAGGCAAGTTAGTCCTTCCGTCCATTTCCTCCGTTAAAACTGATGACGTGTCTATTAACTGTCCATGTGACAGTGACATATCATAGAGGGGTATTAACTAGACAAAATGTATATGAAATCAGGGACTAATATGCTTATTTAATATTAATTTCAAGGACTATTTTGCCTTTAAGTGAGTAATTTTAGGGACTCAACTATTATGTTAATGTAAATTTTAATATCAACTATTATATAAGCAAATACCCCCTATGACGTGTCAGTGCCACATGGACAGTTAATAGACACGTCATCAGTTTTAACAGAGGAAATAGACGAAAGGACTAACTTACCTGACAGTTTACAATTTGAGGGGGGTATTTGCCTTTTTTCAAATTTCAGTAAGGTTATTGCAAGATTTTACAATTTCAGGGGGTATTTGCCTATTTAATCATTATCTAATTTTATCAATTGAGTCCCTCAAAGGCTCTTTATTACTAAGGCTAGAGAAAAAGGTTGTCTACTTTACTGCACGGTATTTAATGTTAACTCTAGATTGTATGGCTCGTGGCTTTTTGGACCCCAATCCACACTGTTTAAGAGCGCAAGAAGACAAGAGTTGGAGATGTTAATACATTTGGGGCATGTCCAGAATCATAAATAAGATATTGTGGGCTGTCACTTTAAGCTGAATCTTATAAAACTATGGAAAAAAGAAAAAGAAAAATGCTGAAAAAACTGGTAATCAAGAATACCACTTTGTGTCGGGGAGGTAGGAGGAAAACTGCCGCGGTTTTCTCACACCACCTCCTACGTATTCATTTTCAGCCACCTTATAAGTTTTGTCCTTTGTGCTCCTTTGTACGTGGCTGCTTAAGTTTTGTCACTTTCTCTTCCAAGTTGGATATCTAATTAATTCTATATATACTTACTGTAATCTGTATTTTCGACATGATCTTTTGATAGCTACGGATGAATAATAAATTACATTCTTTGTGCCAATACTTGAGAAAACTACGTATATATGGGTAAGTTATAAAATGATAGTAGAAGTCATCGTAATAATGATAAGGGTCTTGTTAACGAGTGTCCCGGGACACAGTTTAAGCATTCTAAAAGAAGAAATTATTCCATAAAAAAGTTAAATATTTCAATTTTCAATGCATTGATAAAAAAATCCTTGCTGAGAGTTGAACCACAGACCAACTTCTAATAGGTCACAGCTGTAACCACTGGATCACTAATGGTTTTTGTGACTTATAATTGCTTTTATTTTATATATATCTACGGCAATTATAAAAAGGGGGGTTTGAATGAAGGAATTAAGTAGTGTTTTAATTAAATCTAAAATATTTTTATGCACAATCTAATATATTTTGGTTTGTGATATGAAATATATTTTAATACTCAATAATATATTTTTATACTGAATATGATATATTTTGGTACTCAATTTGAGATATTTTTGAATTAAATCTAATATACTATTTTTATATTGAATATGTTAGAAAGTGATTTCTTAGTCCCCAAGTTTTGCTAAAATATTTTTATGCACAATCTAATATATTTTGGTTTGTGATATGAAATATATTTTAATACTCAATAATATATTTTTATACTGAATATGATATATTTTGGTACTCAATTTGAGATATTTTTGAATTAAATCTAATATACTATTTTTATATTGAATATGATATATTTTGGTACTCAATTTGAGATATTTTTGAATTAAATCTAATATACTATTTTTATATTGAATATGATATATTTTGGTACTCAATTTGAGATATTTTTGTACTAAATCTAATATATTTTTGTACTTAATAATATATTTTAAAATTGAAGAGTAAACCCGTTAAATAGTTATGAGAGAAACCTAGCTCAGTTAAAAGGTTATAAATAGAGGAGAGCATTAGAGAATTAGGGTAGTCTTGACAACCCTAATGACTAACCCTAACTTTTCTTTTGAAAGAAATTTATGAAAAAAAATCTAATATGATATATTTTGAATATGATATATTTTGGTACTCAATTTGAGATATTTTTGAATTAAATCTAATATACTATTTTTATATTGAATATGATATATTTTGGTACTCAATTTGAGATATTTTTGTACTAAATCTAATATATTTTTGTACTTAATAATATATTTTAAAATTGAAGAGTAAACCCGTTAAATAGTTATGAGAGAAACCTAGCTTAGTTAAAAGGTTATAAATAGAGGAGAACATTAGAGAATTAGGGTTACAACAAACAAGAAAAGATTAGAGATCAAAGGAAAACTAGGGTTGTGGAGAGAAGAAGCAAGGAGACAAGTGAGAAGAACCTGGAGAGAGATTTTACCGTAGGAATATCAAATTCTGCAAACCAAAGGTAAGGGGGAGTCTCTATTCATCATTATATATAAGTTATTAACATATCCTTTTTATTATTATTATTATTTTTCTTTCGATTACCACATATTTAAGACCAATTTCTTGGTGCAAGCTTTTATATATATTTTTTATTTTGATTTGTCATTTTTATTGTTGTCCATCTTTTGTTTTTGCTGTTTTTTAAGGTAGTTTGATAACATAATATTGAATATAATTATAAAAGTAATAATATAGCAAATTTGATAATTATATATGAAGCTCTACAAAACCCGTGCATCGCTCGGGTTAGAGTCTAGTTATATAAAATCGATATGTTTAAATCAACCGAAAATCTTCTTAACCTAAAAAACTGAAAATTAAGCTTTTAGTTAAAAGTTAAAGCCCATACTAACCTATATAAGACGAGAGATAAAAGACATATAATATAACAATATATACTTTTTCCGTCCCAAAACATGTGATGTAATTCGATTATGTATATTATTCACATATCATACTTTGATATATTTTTTTATTATTATATAAAGATAAATTGTAGTAAATAAGATGTTGGATTATCTTTCAAAAATCAAAAGATGTTGGATTAATTTGTCTGATAAATATTTTTAAAATTTCAAATTTTATAATTTTTTTCTAATACATAATTAAAGATATTAAAGGTTTAAGAGGTGCATTAACATGTGTGCAACGGTCTACAAAGTAGCTTATTTTGTAATGGATGTAGTATACTCCAATACTATTAGTACCCCGTTCATTTTTAATTGTCACTTTTTGATATTTTACACAAATCAAGACAATCAATAAATGTTACTACTTTTGATACAATAAGTTATACTTTTACTATAATGACCTTAATCATTTAATATTTCATTTCATTTCATATATTTCTCTCTCCGCAATAAATAACTAAGGGTAATATTGGTAAAACAACATTTACTGTTGCATTGAACTTTGAAAGTGACAGTTAAATAGAAAAAAAAATTTCTTCAAAAGAGACACTTAAAAAGGAACGGAGGGAGAAATATTTTCTTCAAAACAACAAATATTTTTTAAGAAAATGTTAACGAGTGTCTCTAAAACACTCTGTAAGATTTTTTTTTGTCATAATTAAAAGGAAAAGTTTAATTCTAATTTGAGTACAAGGGCACTAGCCATTAAACAACATCATACAAAAGGATGAAACATAAATAATAAAATAGTACTAAGATTGCGATTGTTGTTGCTTTTTTTATGATCAAAACTAATTTTTTAAGTTGAAAAAAATGGAAAAATTAAGCCAACGGCACTTAAGTGTCGTGGAATTTTTGTTTTCAACGGCAGTTGCAGGTAGTGATAATTAACTGTCGACGGGGTTAATATTGAAATTTCGAAGTGGAAATGAACAATTTTAAAAGAAATAAAGATGAATTTCCAAGGGAGGGAGGGAGCAAACTTCGCTTCTTACACAGTCTGTCACAAACTTTTTGTGAATTCTTGAGAAGGTAATCACTAGCTTCCACCTTTAATCATTGGAGGCAAAGCATTGCTGCCGACAGAAATTTGTAGACAGAGAAGTCATGACCTCATCAGGGGACGTGTCTTCTAAATTTCAAACTTGATTGTGGAACTTTTAGCACTACTCATTCTTTTTGAAATTGTCGCTCATAGGCGGAGATTGTGGCAACATATATTTTCTATTTAACTAGACTTTCGACCCACGCGTTCGCGCGGGTCTATTGTAAATCAGTAAACTCAATCAAGTATTTTAACCAAGTCATACAACGTGTATTAAAAATATCATTATAGAATATTACCTTGCATCGAAAAAGTGTGATGAAAATTTAGATAAGCACGTAGGATGATCCATAAATAAACTAAAGTACATTCTAAAATATCTTTTTATATATGTCAATGCATATGAATGGCGAGTAAATATGGAGATATGTCCATATTGCTCAAAAATCGTACATCAAACCAAAAAGAACAGTAGAATATGAACACATTTGTATGAAGCAATACTTGTCTCATGAAATGAACCTCTGCACAATAAAACTCAAAGGTTCGGATGTGGTTTCTATTGCTTGCATACCTTGGGCGCATGAAGGCTCCCTTTTATACTACCATATCGCAAATGGAGTAAGTAGGGAATACCATTGAGCCACTCAACACTCATTCAATGCCTTCATTTCTATTGGATGTGTGCATTGAGCGTTGCACCTATGTCTATCCTAATGTAGGTTCTACAATAACTTAAAGTGATATGGTTTATGGTTGGAGGCATTGAGCACCGTTCCAATTATTATTGTGACAATGGATGACATTAAATACAATAGAGTGCATTGAACATATGACCTATTATAGGACCTAACTTACACGTGGCCTTCAATGCCATTATGCTCAATAGGGTTAGTTTATTAATACCTACAATAGGGTTAGTTTACTAATTGTTTTCTTCTATGCATTGAGTAGCGCGCATTGAATGGCTCAAGACTAATGAAAACGTGTGCAATTAGTTAGTGGGCCAGAGTTTTTAGGTTGCATTTATGTGATGATTTGGGAGAGAAATAAGGTATTAAGGTTGTCATTAGGGTTAGGGTTTTGAAGCCATCATACCACCTTCCTTTTATATTAAGTAAGATTTATTAAGCAACATCTTTTTTAATGTCATTAAATTATTATTCTAACCAATCATATTCTATGATGAAACAAATGTGTTCTACTATAACTCTATTTCTATGTATAGTCTATCATTTTCCACGTAAAAAAATATATTTTATGTATAACTATTATTAAATGAATTTAATTAGTATGTTATGTCGGTGTATAATTATTTTACACATGAACCCAATAATGACTTGCCACATCAATTAATGAATATGACAACTTATATATATGACAACTTATATATATATATATATATATATTCATTACTCACTCCGTTTCTTTTTAAGTGTCTCTTTTGAAGAAATTTTTTGTTCCTATTTAACTGTCACTTTCGAAGTTCAATGCAACATTAAATGTTGTTTTACCAATATTATTCTTACTTATTTATTGCGGAGAGAGAAATACATGAAATTAGTTATTAAAGGAATAAGACTATTATAGTAAAAATATACACTTGTATAAAAAATAGTAACATTTATTCAGGGGCGGACCTAGACTTCCAATATCAGTGGGGCAATATCTAAGAAGAAAGTTACACACTAAACATGACAATTTAAGAGGAATTCATAGAAATTACATTGAGAGCAATAAATCACCACTTTTGGGATTACTATTATAAGTGAAGGTGATCTATAAGGTTTAAGGCATCAAAAGTCAACATTGTATACATTATACTTCACTAGTATTATCTTCACTAAGACAAAAAGGTTGACTACCTTAGAACACCAAGTTGTTCAAATCAATTACTATTATATACTTTTAACATTATCAAACACATTTAGAATTGGTTTTCACAAGATAAGAGATTCAAGGCTTTAATACAACGTTAACTCATTCATACACACCAAGTTAGTTATCAAAATCTACATTAGCACCATCCTCAGTAAGATAAATGACACAAGGGATGCCTTATTAAAAGTTAAAATCAAGTATATAATTTAAGGTATAGAAATAAATAACTCTCACTTCCAAAACCATCATGGGTGTAAGCAGACCAGAACAATATTCAAAACAATACATCCTAATTCAATTTCAACTTCAAACAATACAAAATCAATTTTAGTAACCAAACCCTAAAAGTTAAAATCAATTTCAATTTCAGTACTGCTATCACTACTACTCTCACTATCTTAATTCAATTTTAATTTCAATATCATGGTTCAATTTCAATTTCAATTTTAAAACTGACCTGAAAGAGAAGAAGAGAGGAGCTGGGAATGGACTGGCACACAGCTGAGAGAGAAGAGGAGATGGACCGGCTGAGGGAGGAGAGAACGTTCACTGGTGGTGGACGGTGGTGAAAAAAATCAGCTTGGGCTGGTGTGGCACCTGCCACACCAGGACCTGTTCAGGTCCGCCCCTGCATTTATTGAATGTCTTGGTTTGTGTAAAATGTCAAAAAGTGACAATTAAAAAGGAACGGATGTAGTAGTTGACTAACAACATATCATTAGATGTATGTGTAAAAGAATTATACACTCATAGAGTATACAAATTAAATTCTTATTAAATTGTCATTTGCATATAAATGTGTTTATCATTGATTTTTTTTATCCCAATACAAGTTAATAGTTTAATAATAATATATGTTTATCCCAATACAAGTTAATAGTTTAATAATAATATATTTAGAAAAATAATAATAAACTTATCTAATAACTTGTAAATAGGCTTCTATTTAGGAACAATTTTTTTATAAGTGGTTTATAATTAAGGGCAGAACTAGTACAATACTTCATGCCATTAAAATCACCCAAAAATTACATGAGAGAAAAAGTGTGAATTACGAAGCAAGAAACAAGTTTATTGGATTACTTCAATAAAAAATACAAGCTTTTTGGATAAACTCTAGGGTTAGATTTGCATGGGCCAAAGGATGGCGGACACAGATCACAGTGTGTGTAGGTTTTATGGGTGATATCGTTAGGAAAAAATGAGGGTTGAATAGAAGACTACGGTGCGGCAACAACACATGATGACTAAGGCTTCCAAGAGCTAGGCGAGGTGGCAAGGGCTAAGGCGACCCAACCGACAACAAAAACAACCGGTGATGTCAAAGTTTTAAGTGATGCACCTTAATTCATGCCTATAATTTTAGTCATACACACTCACCATGTGTATAACTAAAAATCTAACCTCAATTAGTCTTTATTATTGAATTAGTTATTGCACAAAAAAATATATATAGATGTCTATTCTAAACTGATCGACAAAAATCTGTCCTGATGCATGAGAATTGCAAGAGTAAATACAATTGGCCTAATAAATGACTGCCACACGGTGTGAGGTTTCATATCCATGAATTATTTTGGACTTGACCACTTAGTTTTGTATATGCAGGTTTTGAAAAGAAAAATGTGTGGGGGTTTTCAAGTAGTATTATTTTATATGAATATGGTTGACAAGCACCCCTCTACCACAAGGCTACCATTATCATAGTCATAGCTAAAATTAGTTGTTACTACATGTAGATTATAACTTAGCTTGTCCATGTGTCTTAAATTCTTCACATGATGATCATAATTAAAAAATGAGCTCATTTTTTCCATTGACATTTCAGGATGTATTTCCCTGCTACACATAATTGAAGTTGTAAACATAGCATATATTTTAGGCAAATGAGGAGAGGTTATTTGCATTGTAATATATGTGCATGTTTGGTTCTAAAATTTTAAGAGACAATTGATTTCGGATATGTATAATTGATTTTGGATCATGTGTTTTTGAGTAGGATTGATTCCATCGAAAGAATTGATTTTAACTTGAAGATCAAATTTTAAGATTTTGCCTTTACAAATGATATAATTTTAGTTTCAAATATTTTTTTTTTTGAAAGGTTTAGTTTCAAATATATTGTTCGACCTAATTTTACATAAATGTATCCGAACATAAATTAATCAATTTATATTGATCTCACTTTTTTTGGGTAGTTAAACAAAATATATATGTCATTGAAAACCCACACTCACAAGTGGAAGAATTGAGATTGGAACCCCCCCGATCAAAATGTTTGACCTAACAATTTTAACATTTTTATCGGTTGAGTAAAAATTTGTGGAGATATTCATCAATCGGTATCAATTTAACAAAATCAATTTATTCAACATATATATTTGTTACTGCAGAACCAAACAACGTATCACGCGGTATATTTACATGAATAGTAATCAGTACTCACATCCTGAGATCATATACAATCTGCTTGAGGATCATGTGCATGTTTCTAGCTAGAGGTTTAAGTGTTTAACTACCAAGAAAAACCGCTTAAAATTACAACGGCGATAATAAAAACAATACCACTACTTCAATTGTCATTTAGTTTGATTAATTAGGATCAGGATCAAGAATACAGTTAAGAAACTAATCATAAGAGTATAGCCTAAATTGGAACAAAGACTAATGAACCCCTAAAAGTCCATTATTAGTTAAAGAGAAACCAAAAGGACAAGCTAGGAAATGTCTATGATGTTGCTTATTCCTACAATAGAACAAACCAAATGCATACGCCAAATTTGGATGATCTATAAGATATACTAAGGTACTAAGGTTGTATTACACTGTTACTTTATTCGTATACATACATAAATATATAATATTACATATTATATATGTCTTACTCTAGCCAGGTGGAGAAAGAATAGAGGTTCCACACTTATATATAGCTTCACGGCTTCACCTAGAACTAGAAAAACGAAGAACACAAATTACGGAATTGGATTCCCCCGCTGTAAGTGTCACGAAATTCCAGTTCTCAGTCGTTCAATTTAGATCATGACTGTGCAATTGGTTATGTGATTTCGATCATTTGATTTCAAATCAATGTCTGAGATTGAGTATTGCATGAAACTACGAGTGTTTGGACTTCGAGAGATAGCGATCCAAAAAAATATAAGTTCATTTTTATATTGAGTGTAATTTATGATCACAAACTTAAACTTGTAACACTTATGTTTTCCCCATTACACCTCTCACACTTGATACTATTTGTGTTTGGTGCGTAGATATAAACGATGGATAACCTAATAGTTAGACTCCAATAACATACATATTAGATTTATATATTTGGCCTAACTATTCTTACAAAACCAGCTTAACTTTATGGTGAAGAATGTCTCACTATTGAGATTGATACATGAATATAAAGGATAGATAGACTTAAATATCATATTAAATTTTTACTTTGAGGTTAATTCATCATTACAAAACTAACTTAAAATAGAGTGTGAATCTCATTTCAAACTCTTATATCCATTCAAGGTGGCACTTTAATTTGCATAACTAATACATATAGGAGTAGTAGACCAGAAAGAACAAAACAAGATCACCAACTTGTTTGAATTTTGTGAGCTAAGCCCAACTTTGGAGGCATTGTGAAGTGGGGTCCATATGGGAAATTCTGTTCAAGGGTTGAGAGAAAGAGAGTTTGATTACAAGAATTAATATTACAGAATTTTAAACATACAAAGAACCTGGCAGGTTTTTATAAAAGTAATATTAATCCTTTTTGTTCCAGACAGTTGTGAGGGTCAAAGTTTTGTAGCAAAATGACAATTATATATATAGTCTGTGTTTTTGATTGCAGAGATTTCGGAGAAAAAGACATAAACCACACTGTGAAATATAAAGCAGATTCCCTTTATGTCTTAGGCTATATAGAGTA
The DNA here is from genome assembly GCA_018208015.1 of Medicago ruthenica. NCBI lineage: Eukaryota > Viridiplantae > Streptophyta > Magnoliopsida > Fabales > Fabaceae > Medicago > Medicago ruthenica. Next base: position 99,648,619 of record CM031373.1, on the reverse strand, counting down.
TAGACACCAATGAATACAACATTATACATAAAAAATATATTGCATTATAATAATCAATATGCCACAAAATATCCTAGCTGTATTCCCCTATAAATTCTTCATCTTAGTATTATACACTCTCAAAAGGTGTTTCTTACCATTCACAACACATACACGTGCACACTCTCACATAGATGGAGTTCTATGATGGAGATTTCATGGAGGAATTAATGGCTCTAAGAAGAGAAACATATGAAATTACCAATCCAAGTCAAGAAGAAAATCAATTCTTCTCATCAACAAGTAACTTGAGTTTTGATAACTGTTTTGATCAAAACTCTTTACCATATCTACCAAACTCTTCTTGTAGTCAACAAGTTCCTCAAAGCTATAACAACAATGATCACTACAGTAACACTTTCAATGAAATCTATGGTTCCTTACTTGATGAATCTTCAACACCACAGATTCTTGGTTCATACTATAATAATAGTATTGACACTCCATTTATTTCTCAAGAAGACTTTCCACTATCCATGATGGGAGAAGAAGATCAAAGTTTGCTTGATGAAGAGCTTCAGAATTTGGAGCTGCAAACAACATGTAAAATGGAGCCAATACAATCACCTGAAATGCCAGTAGTTTTCAACACTGGTAATGGTATGGAAAGAAAGAACCGGTCGAAGAAACTTCAAGGACAACCGTCGAAGAATCTAATGGCTGAAAGGAGAAGACGAAAGAGATTAAACGATCGTCTTTCGATGCTACGAGCAATTGTCCCTAAGATAAGCAAGGTAGGTAAATATATGTATTTTTTTTTTTATAGCTGAATGTTAGTATATTAGTTGTTATACCGATCTAATTTGTTTCGTTGAATGGTCAATAAATATATGTGACAGATGGACAGAACAGCTATACTTGGAGATACTATTGATTACATGAAAGAGCTTCTAGAGAAAATCAACAATCTGCAACAAGAAATTGAACTAGATTCAAATATGACAAGCATTGTCAAAAATGTCAAACCAAATGAAATCTTAATCAGAAATTCTCCCAAGGTACAAAATTTCACCGACCCTTTTGAAATTAATGCGTGTTGAAGGATCCAATTGTTATTGCTTTTTGGTGAAAATCCCTAATTAATTGCATTTATTTTTATTTCTGTGTCTATTTTCTAAATTTTTTTGTTACTTTGCAGTTTGAGGTGGAGAGGAGTGCAGACACAAGGGTTGAAATTTGTTGTGCAGGGAAGCCAGGGTTGTTGCTATCCACAGTAAACACATTGGAAGCATTAGGCCTTGAGATTCAACAATGTGTTATTAGCTGTTTCAATGATTTCACAATGCAGGCTTCTTGCTCAGAGGTACATTAGTTACTACTCCCTCGGTTACTTTTTAATTGTAGTAAAAATGTGTTTTCATTTTTTAGTCATTTTTAAAGTTCAATGTAACATTACCTACTATTTTGGTAGTAATACTTTTAAGTTTTAATTATATATTATATATTACCGAGGGAAATAGGTGGATCGGTATTCTAAATGGTTAATGATATTATAAATAAAAGACAATTAAATTCATAAAAAATAATGAAATTATTGATTTTTTTTTTGTATATGTAAATAACTTTAATTTGACGGTTAAAAAGGAGCCAAGGGAGTAATATTAATTTTTTTGGATACTTAATTTTATTGCTGATTTTTTATTCATCGTATGCCTAATAGTATACATAGTCTTTCTTAGTTAGGTAATAAATTGTATTTCTTGTTTGTTATGCAACAGGAATTGGAGAAAAGGGCAATGCTAAGTTCTGAAGATATTAAGCAAGCCTTATTCAGAAGTGCAGGGTATGGAGGAAGATGTTTGTGAGAATATATATCTAATAGAGGAGAAATAGCCAAAAGTGAACTTAGGATAGTTTTTTCTTCATCAAGATTGATTCAAATGACATGTCTATTATAATGTTTTCTTCATGAGGAAGAGGCTATAATATTATTATTATTAATATTGCTTCAAATGAAGATGTCCATTTATGTTGATTGGTTTTGTTCTCTCACATATGCATAATACAAAAGCCAATTTCTACCAAATAGCTAGGGTGTGTGAACATGAATATTATTTATGGATGAGAGGGCCTAGTTGTTGCCATTGCCAGGCCCCTTAAGAGTATGCATGTGGAGGCTCAGGCAAAATTGTGAATTGTGAGACATGATAAGAAAGTAAAGTTAGAGTTTTTGTTTCTTTTTTTTTTTTTTTTCTTCTTATCACTTTTAGATGTCACTTTTCAATTTCTCTATTTGTATAACTTCTATGTATGTTACACTTTTCTCTAGAATGTAAGAATGTGATCTTTAATATTTTACTCAATTTTCACTTAAAAAGGGTAGATAAATTATAAGAGAATTTATTGGGGAAGCAGGAAAAAAACAGAGGACAGGGAATATTCCTAACAGCAACATAATATAAAATTAAAAAGATGCAAACATTGGCTAGAAAGTGCTATTAATTCAATTCTTACAAACTTACATGAAACAATGAAACCGTTTTAAAAACAAGTTGTGCCAAAAAGAAATTTTAAGGCACCTCATAGGAATTTAAAAATTATATTATGGTTTAGCTCAATTGTTTGGGGTGTGTAGTGTGCACCTCTTAAGAATTCCAAATTTTTACTAATTTTTTTAATTTTCAATATTTTTATTAATCGTGTCATACTAGTATTCTTAAGTATAAGTGCATAAACCCAGAAGAAAGCATACAATTTACATTTAGATAAAATGACATCTTGAAAATCTTTTCACCAGCAATACTACCTTATCATCTCCCTCTCTTAAGTCTACCATAGTGTTTGTGTGGAGTTTTGGGCGACGGCATGTCATGCGCTGTGGACTTGGAGATGCGGAGACTTCGTGATGCCGAATCAGCTATGGATGGAGGTTTGAAGGAGAGTGCAGAACAGATAATGATGTCTCTAAAGGAGGTAATATTGCAGATATAGGGAGATTAATTTTTGTGCGGATGCTTTGGCGAATTTGGCTTGTGAAGCTTATTTTTCTTTGCGGATGCTTCTCAAATTAATAGTTTTCTTTAAGCTGATTTAGTTTGTTTTTCAACTAAGCAGTTTGTTAAACGGTATTTGCTTTTATGGGCTTAGGCGCTTTTGGCATCTAAAAAAGCATAAGTAAGCGTGATATATACCATACCATTCACAGCAAGCAATGCATGCAAATGTAACACAGTCCTCTGCCTCGATCAAAGCAAGATTGTACGTCCACTTACCATTTGATGTTCTTTACAAAAGTTAGGTAAGTAGAAAACTCGAGACGTAGGCAATGTTGGACCCAACTTTTTCTTTACTTTTCTTCTTCTTCTTCTTCTTCTTCAAAAGAAGAAGTTTGCAGCACTATTTTAAAAAGTAATTGGAAAAAAAAAGGACATTGTTTGAAAGTAAAATAAATAGTACAGATAGCTTTTATAAAAAGGAGACTAGGGAGAAGCTTTCTTAATACTTTTGCAAAGTATTTTTCTGATGGTTAACTCTTCGATTCCGAGAAAAGCACCTTGAATGGTTTTATTATTCTACTCTCTCGTTTTTTGGTTCGGTTCGGAATCTGAATCATCAATCAATTAATTTGTGTTGTTGACTGTTGTTTATCTTGTTCTTGGGGTAGAGGCTACAACACTTGATTAATGAAAAAGATGATGAATAATGCATGTAAAACCAAAGCCTGTGTTTCCACACTAACTTTTAGGATCGATTTGCCCCCACCAATAAGTATATATTGGATGCAAATGGTATGAACAACGAATTCCCTTCAAGATACTATTGGTTTCCTTAATGTGATTTGCACAAACACACTAAGTGTATCTTTCGATAATAGTTTACAGAAGAATGTTTCTTACACTCCACTCATGCATTAGTGAAGAGGAGGATGATTTAGAGTAAGAAAATGAGACAAAATGAGGCTATGAAACTTGCCAAATTCGTATATATTCTGATGATTGCATACCATGTATTTATAACACATGATACACACCACTTCAAATATGAGAAAACAATCTTTCATCAAGAGTTGCAATCATTTGAAATCAAAACTTTTGATTCAAGAGATGTATTGGTTCACTTACAGTTATGTAATAACAATGAAACAATACATTCAAATCAAATCTATGAAGAGTTACAACCATTGGAATCCAAAACATGAGAAAAACTGCACAAAATACAAGTTTTCGGGGTACAGAAACACACCTGACGCTTGAACTAGCGCTCAACGCCGCCTGGTGCTTGTACGGGCGCTCAACTTTAGGATCGGTCAAGTCAGCTCCCAAACCTTCCTTCTCCAGTGCTCGGCGCTGTGTTCTGTCTATTTTTCTTGTGTTTTGCATCATGTAATCGATCTTGGGTCTTCCAATAAGTTGAAGATGATTCCATTATGTTGGAAATCGCTCACATTGACCCCACATGGTTAACTAAAATCATCAATTCAGATTGTACATGACCGTCATGTGGTAGTAGAGAATCCATATTCAAATTTCTTTTACATGCAAAATTAATAGCTACTACCAAAGTTATACTTCTAAGATTTAAATCAAATAGATCGTCTGTCTTTTTTGCACATAGTCTCTTTTTTTGGTTCAAAAGCACCGTCTATTTTTTCAGTGAAAATAAAAAATAGTTTTTATGATATTTATTGCGAACTGTTTTGTAAATGCTTTTGATATAATTATAATATTATTAAACCCTCTTTAAACAATTTTTCATTTTTAAAATTTATTTAATATGATAATTTAACATTATTTTGTTTATTGGGCAGTTGGATAGCTTAACTGGTTTGAGCTAAATGAAAATGTGTTAGAGGTCTGGGTTCAAACCCAACCAAAAGTAAAATATTAATCTAACTAGCTACTAACATTTGATTTTCATGATTTATGAATGATGTACTATCAAAAAAAATGTTTAGCCACACCACATTAGAGCCTCCTTGGCAATAACGACGTCACAGTCTTCCGAAGCAAACAACTCAGTTGGTGAGTTGAGGGATATTGGATGAGTATTAATGAAGAGATCTAAGGTTCAAACATTGGAAACTAACACATTGTTTGCCTCTCATTTTAATTTTGAAGGATTAAATATTGTAACACTCATTAAGATGTAATTTAGATTTGTGGAAAAAGAAGGATGTTAATTTAGATATGTTTCTATAATCAAATCAGAATTTCCGATGAGTTTTTTTTTTGGGTCATGCTAACTTGTATCGTTAGAGCACAAGTTAAGGAGTTTAAAATAGAATTACAAAATAAGTTTTATATTAAAAAGATACTACCTCCGTTCCTTTTTAATTGTCACCTTTTGACATTTTACACAAACCAAAACAATCAATAAATGTTATACTTTTGATACAATACTTTATACTTTTACTATAATGACCTTATTCTTTTAATATATCATTTCATATATTTCTTTCTCCACAATAAATAACTAAGGGTAATATTGGTCAAACAATATTTAATGTTGCATTGAACTTTGAAAGTGACAGTTAAATAGAAACAAAAAATTTCTTCAAAAGAGACATTTAAAAAGGAACGGAGGTAGTAACTTTTAAAACATTGAGTGCACAATTTTCAATAGAAAATCTTTTACATTTGACTTCTTAGTTTATGTCTCAATGACACAAATAAACATTTTTTTTTTCGAAGTTTTTTCTAAAGAGACATTGATATATTAGAAGAGAGGGAGTATAATTCACGAGAATCGTTTAGATATGAGTTGTAACCAATGAAATGACCCTCACGGCTTTTATTTAAGAAACTTGAAAAAGAAACTTGAATGTGGAAACTTATGTCATGTAAAGCCCCCAATAGACCCTCACCCCTAATTTATTCTTGTTTAATTTGTTTGAAAAAATGGAAATGATTGTTGATTTAGTCAATAATAATGTCGTTTTGTTACTCACATGTGCCGATTTAGTACCTCATTTTCTTGCACCTCTCTAATCCTCTATCTCATCATGTCTGTTTAGTGTTTTGTACTCATACAGTACTACAAGCTCTGAAATCAATGTAATATAATATTAAGCTTGATTCAGAATAAATATTGAATCAATCATTGAATATCATGATCATTTTACCAACCCATTATATCTAAAAAATACTAACAGTGTTATAATGACAATTTTTTTTAAAAAAAAATCATCATATTGGCCATATAATTTACAAGAACATTATGTAGTCTTGGTAAGAGCGGTAAGGGTTAAGGATTTACCTTGCGTGAAATATCCCATCGTTCAAAAAATCCTAAATGTTGTCGGAGTAAAAGATCGCCAACAAAAGACATTCAAAATATGAGGCTAAAAAGTCAAAATAAATTATTTCAGCCTCTATATGTTATAAAAAAATGGATTATCTCTTTTACATTCATGTCAGAGCGAGGTGCCACCAAAAAAAATCCACAAAAAATACAATTTATCGTAATCGATCAATTAACATCTTTTTTAGACAAATTAGTTAACATGTTGGTTAACAATATTATGAAATACGGGAAAAAAAATCAACTTGTTTAATGTTTAAAAATTGTTATCTCGGATGAAAAAAAATCATTTTGTCGAATTTTTTTATTAATATTTGATATAATTATGATTTTTATTAATATGCTAACAAAATGATTTTTTTCACATGGTCAAATATGCTAACAAAAAAATCATTTTGAAAAAATCATACATATTTTAAAACATTAATTATTAATATTTTAAATTTAATATCAAATTATTTTTTTAATTTTATTTTATCAAATTTCTTTATTTTAAATTTTATTTTATAGGGGTAAATCTGTAAATTACTTTCTTATCCTATCCTAGATGGTTGTAACCCAACTCATACTCAAGATATAAATTATAACTAATGAGGCAGGATATCAAGATATATGTTTTAGGATTAACGCATCATATATCTTGATGTGACACCAAACGCTGGATTAAGACATGATATGATACATTTATCATATCCTGTCTTTTATCTGACCAACAAACGAGCCCTAAAATAAGATAATTTTGGAATGAAAATCTACTCGCAATATATAAAAATCGAAGTCCAGCAAAATTTCATAATCGTCATTATTAAAACTCATGATCTCCTTAATTTTATGTGCATAATGGTCATTTGACAAAATTAAATTTATTGGTTTTTTAAAAAATTAATTACGGATAAAGCTCATCACATGTGTAACCAATTTCCACGGATAGAAACATTTAAAATCTGCAGCGGGAACGGTGCAAAAATTGAACGGTATTTGGCATATAAAATAAAATTTTAATTAATAGAAACACTGTATTAATGTTGATATTTTTTTTTAAGAATGCATTAATATTTATATTATGAAAATAGTCACGGGTTTTCAAAATTATATCATATCGACTATCACATATTGGTACATAAAAATTCTATTATGCATATATAAGCATATAAAATCATAAACGAGTGCGTTTTAAATATTTGACGGTGTTTTAATTATAAAATAAATATTTATTTAATAGACACACTACATTAATGTTGATATTTTGAAAATAGTCATGAGTTTTCAAAATTTTATCATATCGACTTTCTCGTATACTAGCAAAAAGACGGACACCCACGTGCCCGTCTTTCCGCTTTTTTTATTGCGCTAATGTGTGTAGATTATCAACGATATTTTATAGAAATTTTGTGTGTAAATTACAAACGATATTTTATATAAATTTTTTGATATAGATTAAAATTATAAGTATAGATATTTGTGACTTTCAAATGTTACAAACTCAACAAATCATATTTATATTTTTCAATGACAACAATAATATAACAAATATAACAAAAATCTTATCTTTTTTAATAACACCAACAATATAACATTATTATATAAAATTTTGTTTAGGGTATAATTGGAATAACAAAAAAGTCAGCCCAAAATCTCCCTGAAACCCCCTATTTTCTTAATATATAGTATAGATGTATATAAAAATTTGTTTCTGCAGATATAAACATCCACAGGAGCGGTATAAACATTGAACGGTGTTTTGCATATAAAATAAAAATTTAATTAATAGAAACACTGCATTAATGTTGATATATTGAAAATAGTCACGAGTTTTCAAAATTTTATCATATCGACTATCACATATCGGTACATAAAAATTTTCTTCTGCATATATAAGCATATAAAATCTTCAATGAGTGCGGTTTAAATATTTAAAAGTGTTTTAAATATAAAATAAAAATTTATTTATATACACATTATATTAATGTTGATATTTAGAAAATAGTCATGTATCAACTTTCTCATATTTGTATATAAAAATTTGTTTATGCAAATATAAGTACATAAAATCTGCAACAAATGCTACTCAAACATTGAACAGTGTTTTTCATATAAAATAAAAAATTATTTAATAGAAACACTACATTAATTTTGATTTTGAAAATTGACATGAGTTTTTAAAATTTTATCATATCGACTTTCTCATATATGTATATAAAAATTTGTTTATGCAAATATAAGTACATAAAATCTACAACGGATGCGGTGCAAACATTGAACAGTCTTTTGCATATAAAATAAAACGTTATTTAATAGAAACACTGTATTAATTTTGATTTTGAAAACAATGATGAATTTTCAAAATTTTATCATATCAACTTTCTCGTATATCTACATGAAAATTTGTTTTTGCATATATAAGCAAATAAAATTCATAACTGTTGTGACTCAACTATTTAACAATTTTTTGTATATAAAAGAGAAATATTTAATAGAAACATTACATTAATACTCATAATTTTCATTTAATATCTATAAATATTTTACAATATTAACAATCTAATTATTTTTATATAATTATCGCAATATTACGTGAACCATGCAAAACCACCGGTTTTTTGCTAGTTTGCTTTTCAAAATTTCACCTTTATAAGCACCTGTGCTTAACACTAGTACGAGTATAACCTATGAAGTCCAAATACGTAGTACGGGTGCAGGTATGATACGATACGGGTACGGGGATACGCGAAATTTTTAAAATTTAGGATACGATACGGCTAAGATACATTAACAAAATATTTATACTAAAATTTATATGCATTTAAAATACTTAAAAAAAACATTGATTACTCTTCAATACTATATAATCATAAAAGTCACAATTTACAAAAAAATAATACGTGTGATCAAAATAAAAAATTTAAAGTACTCGTATAAATCATATTCCATTTTCATTCATATGTTAAGATATCAACAAATGCATCAATAAAAGAACTCAAAACAAAATTTATTTAATGTTGATTGATTGAATCTCCTCTCTCTCGTTACTTTCATCCACTTTGGTTAATCGAAAAACAATTATAGTGATTCATATCTTAAATTGTATCATATATATCTCCATTAAATTTTCACAATGCAGTCTCATTTTTTACCCTTCATTTTTTTTTCAGGATACATCTCTGTGAAGTATCTTATAAGTATCCGTCGAGTATCTTATAAGTATCCCGTAAAATATATATTTTAAATTAAAATAATTAATTCCGATACTCTGTGGGTACGTATCCGAGAGTATCCATAGAGTATCGGTATCCGATACGTATCTGATACATGTACGTCTCTATTTTGAAGTATATGAACTTCATAGAGTATAACACTATGATGCAACACTGGATCAAATGCTATTTACCATTGAAAGTGGACGGCTTTCTTTATCTGGATAAACTAAAAAGACATGACAGTATGAAAAAATGTCTAAAGATAATTAGTATTGTATTTCAGGTCAGATAATAAATCCTACTTTTTAAAGTCATGTGAAAAAACAAATTTATAACTTTATCGATGGATTGTTAAAAAAAAAAAAAACACTTTATCGATGGATATACTATTATGCATCTTAGTTGCCCCACGCTCATTTTTATGAAAACGAATGTTGTTGTCATTTAAAAAATTTATCTGAAAACTAGACATGGCAACAGGGCGGGGCGGGGCTAAGCATTACCGCTTCTGCCCCCGTTTTCATGCACCCGTCCCCGTCTCCAAATCATATTGGAGGTAAAAATTAAACACCCAATTCCGCCCTCAGTTGGGATGGATTTCCCGGCCCCGCCCCCATCCCACCCGTGAAAACTTTATTTTTTATAAAACTAGACTCTAACCCGAGCGATGCACGAGTTTTGTAGAGCTTCATATATAATTATCAAATTTGCTATATTATTACTTTTATAATTATATTCAATATTATGTTATCAAACTACCTTAAAAAACAGCAAAAACAAAAGATGGACAACAATAAAAATGACAAATCAAAATAAAAAATATATATAAAAGCTTGCACCAAGAAATTGGTCTTAAATGTAAAAGCTGGAACTGTTATGTGGTAATCGAAAGAAAAATAATAATAATAATAATAAAAAGGATATGTTAATAACTTATATATAATGATGAATAGAGACTCCCCCTTAACTTATATATAATGTGAATAACTTATAATAATAACTTATTAAGTACAAAAATATATTAGATTTAGTACAAAAATATCTCAAATTGAGTACCAAAATATATCATATTCAATATAAAAATAGTATATTAGATTTAATTCAAAAATATCTCAAATTGAGTACCAAAATATATCATATTCAAAATATATCATATTAGATTTTTTTTCATAAATTTCTTTCAAAAGAAAAGTTAGGGTTAGTCATTAGGGTTGTCAAGACTACCTAACGGGTTTACTCTTCAATTTTAAAATATATTATTAAGTACAAAAATATATTAGATTTAGTACAAAAATATCTCAAATTGAGTACCAAAATATATCATATTCAATATAAAAATAGTATATTAGATTTAATTCAAAAATATCTCAAATTGAGTACCAAAATATATCATATTCAAAATATATCATATTAGATTTTTTTTCATAAATTTCTTTCAAAAGAAAAGTTAGGGTTAGTCATTAGGGTTGTCAAGACTACCTAACGGGTTTACTCTTCAATTTTAAAATATATTATTAAGTACAAAAATATATTAGATTTAGTACAAAAATATCTCAAATTGAGTACCAAAATATATCATATTCAATATAAAAATAGTATATTAGATTTAATTCAAAAATATCTCAAATTGAGTACCAAAATATATCATATTCAAAATATATCATATTAGATTTTTTTTCATAAATTTCTTTCAAAAGAAAAGTTAGGGTTAGTCATTAGGGTTGTCAAGACTCTAACCCATGCGATGCATGAGTTTTTGTAGAGTTTCATATATAACTATCAAATTGGTTATATTATTATTTTTATAGTTACATTCAATATTATGTTATCAAACTACTTCAAAAAGCAACAAAAACAAAAGATGGACTGCAATAAAAATGTCAAATCAAAGAAAAAAAATATATATATATATATATATATATATATATATATACAAAAGTTAGTTACACTTAATCAATCCAATTAAAAAATACAATGATTAACTCAAAAATAATAGATGAAATAAATGGGTATTGTACAAACGTATTACAACCGAAATCTAAAACAATCTAACATCACAAAACTGGTCACTTTGGTAATCAAAATTATTAAAGGTGTGCTCCAGCATCCGATATATTGCCATCATAATAAGTTTCACCTTTTCGAGCTTTCATATATACTGTCAATATTAAGAATCTGATTTCCAAAAACAACAAATATGTTAAAAGAAAAAGAGTAAAAAAAAAAGGAATAATCTTACAATATCACACTGAGGCGCCGCTAAAATATTTCATATTCACTTTGAGGCTTTTATAAACACAACCTGCAAGTTCAAACTAAGAAAACAAAAGACACAATGGGATCCACAAAAAAAAGTATTTTCAAACCATTGAAAATTATGAATTTTATTGATGGAAAAGTGAAAGAGAAATCACAATTGGGTGGAATTTGATATTCCTACGGTAAAATCTCTCTCCAGGTTCTTCTCACTTGTCTCCTTGCTTCTTCTCTCCACAACCCTAGTTTTCCTTTGATCTCTAATCTTTTCTTGTTTGTTGTAACCCTAATTCTCTAATGCTCTCCTCTATTTATAACCTTTTAACTGAGCTAGGTTTCTCTCATAACTATTTAACGGGTTTACTCTTCAATTTTAAAATATATTATTAAGTACAAAAATATATTAGATTTAGTACAAAAATATCTCAAATTGAGTACCAAAATATATCATATTCAATATAAAAATAGTATATTAGATTTAATTCAAAAATATCTCAAATTGAGTACCAAAATATATCATATTCAGTATAAAAATATATTATTATTAAGTACAAAAATATATTAGATTTAGTACAAAAATATCTCAAATTGAGTACCAAAATATATCATATTCAATATAAAAATAGTATATTAGATTTAATTCAAAAATATCTCAAATTGAGTACCAAAATATATCATATTCAGTATAAAAATATATTATTGAGTATTAAAATATATTTCATATCACAAACCAAAATATATTAGATTGTGCATAAAAATATAAAGATCAAAATATTTTTCATAAATTTCTTTCAAAAGAAAAGTTAGGGTTAGTCATTAGGGTTTTCATAAATTTCTTTCAAAAGAAAAGTTAGGGAGAAATGTGTCATTTTGGGTGTTAGGGTTGCATTAGGGTTAGGGATTCATGTAATCAGACTACTTAACATTTATATTATTAGATATTTAAAAAATGCATATTTTTTTCATTTTTTCATAGCAACAAAAAACAATAATTATATTAATAATTAAAGATCTAATAAACTTTTTTACAAAAGAGCAAAATAATTCTAATAAACATGTTTCTAAAGAGTAATAATATATTAAAATAGATTGGTGCTTATTTGACAGAAAAATGGAAATAAGATTATAAAATTTAATAAGGTAAATTTAAAAAAGCGGGTGCGGGACGGAGATGGGTGCGGGGCGGGAATAAGCATCCCCCACCCCCGTACTAAAAACCCAGATTTCCTCGCACTCGCACCCGCACTCAGTTAAATCGGCTTTTCCCGGTTAAATTCGGGACATGGGCGGCCGGGTCTGGGCAGGGGCGGGTTTTGTTGCCATGTCTAGTGACAACTGTTAATTAGTACTTCATCCGTTTCAAAATGAATGACGTTTTAAGTTACACATATTAAGAAATGCAGTATTATTGTTTATAGACATGATACATTTACTAAAATTGCTTTGTTTACTATTGGTGCATTTCTCATCATTATAAATTAAAGTAGAATTTGATACTTTGGAAGTAGTGTGCATAGTTAAGGGGTACTATTGGGATAAAGTAATTAATAGTACATTGAAAAGTGAGAATGACATTCATTTTAAAACAATTTTATTTTGCTAAAGTGAGATTCATTTTGAAATGGAAAGAGTATCTCTCTTTGCCTAATTAACGAGAAATATGTAACAACCATTTTTTAGAAACATGATGTTTGTAGAGTCTAAAAATGGATTTTAACCAATGTTTTGGGTTTAATATAACATTGGACATGTATATGCGTTAAAACTCTTAGAGAGAGTTTGCTGGTCGTTTCACAAGGTTTGAGAGATTAATCTCAGCAGTTGTGCGCAGAGATGCCGGGTTTACACTAAAAAAACTAAGAAACTTAAAAGTATTAAAAAAATATACAGATTTTCAATATGATTTTTCTTTTCATTATAGATGAATTAAACATTAGGGAGTTTTTTCATGCGAGGCATATTGTTTTAAGGCCAAATTATAGCAGAAGTCTTTTAAGTTTTTGGTTTGTAACAGACAAGTCATTTAAGTTACTTCTTTCCCATATTCATCCTTTAACTTCTAAATTGTTTGCAATGTTACCCTAGTTTCCATTAAAAAAAAGCTGAGTTGGCCGCTAACTGATGACATGGCAAAATCAACATCAGAAAAAATAATATATATTTTTTTTACAAAAACAAAATGATATTCATTCATTCAAATCGATAGAGTACGTCATTCATTACCGCTAAAAACGTAAAGGATGAATCTGCGAACAAACTCACAACATCCAAGTTAATAGCATATAACAACATAATGCCGACAAAAATATATGATAAAATTAAAGTGACCGGAATACCCATGCCTCCGGATCTACAACGTTGACGCCCAAATCTTTGATTGAATAATCGATCTTTCAATATGAATCAAATGAACACCGCAACAAGACGGGAAATCAAACAACGCCGCACAAGACGACGAACAACACACCACCACACTTAGATGACGAAATCACGAAGAAAAAACCTAGATCTACGTGAAAACCACTTATTTAGATTGAAATAGAGAGAAAAAGATGAAAATTGATGATTTTAGGTCAAAAATTAACCCAAAATCACCCCCTCAATAAAGAAACTGGAAGAGAAAACTTAGAGAGAAAAAATTAATGCTGGCTTGTTGGAGAGTCAAAATGATACAAGGGAAATAAAAAATAAAATTTTTTTATTCATATAAATCAAGTTCATTCATGTTCATCCTTTAAGTCTTGAGTTTGTAACAAATAGGTCCAACAAATTCATTCATGTCATCATATTCCTTCAATCTTCATCTCTACGTACCTTCAAACCCATTAAATTTTCATCATCCATATCTTCTACTATAGCAAAAATTCAAAACCCAAAAATTTCTTTAATCTAAATAACACTCATAACATATAACCCTTCAATCGCAACTTCAACAATTCTGGAAAAAAAAAATCAACTCTTTCTCTTATCTAAACAACAATCATAAACCATAACCCTTCAACAGCAGCTTCAGCAATTCTGAAACAACACTCATAACTTTCTTTAATCTAACTGTAACTATATTTTAAAGGATAAATTGAACAAAAAATTGGGATTTTCTTCAAACCTAAAAATATAACTTCAATTAAAATCCAGAATTCACACCTAAAATTAGAAGAAAGGGGTGGTGGCGGGAGGAGCTTTTTGGCATAGAGAAGAGAATTTCAGAAGAAAGTGAAAATTTACTTTTTCAATCCAGATTTGATTTTATAGATGAATATTCGTTTTTGAGCCATTTTAATAAATGGGGTTTTGCTAGTTAACTGTAATGAGTCTTTAACAGACCTCCCTGTAATTATTTGCGGGTATGATAGCAGATTTATTGAACATCTAAGAATTTTTTAATTGGGATTATTAAGTTTTTTTACTGGGTTTGAATATGAAGATGATGAATTTGTTGGATTTGAAGATGATGATGGTAGGAGGATGAAGAAGATGGAAGGAAGAGGATCAAGGTAGTTAAAAACGAGGCCGGGTCGTAGGATCGTCCGATCCTACGTGCCACGGCCTCACCGGCGTGCTTCGTTCTTGTTCTGGGTCGTTTTTGTGTAGTTTGTGGTCAAGATCGAGTTCCTGTACATGAACGTAATGGAAAAACGAGATGGGCTGGAAAAAAATGGAATTGGGCTTTACGCACCGGGTCAGGTCAAAATTAAAACTTGGTTCCATATATATAGTTACTAGACTTTAACCCGTGCGATGCACGGGTTTTGTATAGCTTCATATAAAACTATTAAATTGACTATGAGATCTGGGTCATCTTCATTGATTTTCCTACAAAAGTGTCGAATTTGGCTTAGTAAAGAAATGCATAACACATAAACAGAGATATCTAATCTAATCAAATAAATGCGAAATAGCTAAGTATGTTTGTTTCGGTCTGGAATTGACCAGAGATGAATGACCCGAGCCATGACATTAAAATCAGTCTTACCGCACACGATATCAGAGATGGGGGTTGCTTTCACCAATGTCATCCTAAAACAGATGTGATCCACATTAGTTATGATACATAACACAAAAAATGTGAATTATAAATGTGAAGTATATTAATCTCACTAAATTTTAGAACATACTTTGGCTGATTTTTGATTCTAATAGAGAGGATAGATTCAAGGATTTTTGAAGTTATTGAAAACAGAACATGGGCAACAACAAAGGCACATTATAAGGTTTAAAGAAAAACTGCAAAACCACATCATTATATATATGTTAATAACTTATTTGCCATGACCTGGAAGATTTTCATATTTTTTAGGCCAAAATAAAAGATATGAGAATAGAGACTCCCCCTTATGGTGAATAGAGACTCCCCTTACCTTTGGTTTGCAGAATTTGATATTCCTACGGTAAAATCTCTCTCCAGGTTCTTCTCACTTGTCTCCTTGCTTCTTCTCTCTTTTCTTGTTTGTTGTAACCCTAATTCTCTAATGCTCTCCTCTATTTATAACCTTTTAACTGAGCTAGGTTTCTCTCATAACTATTTAACGGGTTTACTCTTCAATTTTAAAATATATTATTAAGTACAAAAATATATTAGATTTAGTACAAAAATATCTCAAATTGAGTACCAAAATATATCATATTCAATATAAAAATAGTATATTAGATTTAATTCAAAAATATCTCAAATTGAGTACCAAAATATATCATATTCAATATAAAAATAGTATATTAGATTTAATTCAAAAATATCTCAAATTGAGTACCAAAATATATCATATTCAGTATAAAAATATATTATTGAGTATTAAAATATATTTCATATCACAAACCAAAATATATTAGATTGTGCATAAAAATATTTTAGCAAAACTTGGGGACTAAGAAATCACTTTCTAACATATTCAATATAAAAATAGTATATTAGATTTAATTCAAAAATATCTCAAATTGAGTACCAAAATATATCATATTCAGTATAAAAATATATTATTGAGTATTAAAATATATTTCATATCACAAACCAAAATATATTAGATTGTGCATAAAAATATTTTAACAAAATATTTTTTTTCATAAATTTCTTTCAAAAGAAAAGTTAGGGTTAGTCATTAGGATTTAATTCAAAAATATCTCAAATTGAGTACCAAAATATATCATATTCAGTATAAAAATATATTATTGAGTATTAAAATATATTTCATATCACAAACCAAAATATATTAGATTGTGCATAAAAATATTTTAGCAAAATATTTTTTTTCATAAATTTCTTTCAAAAGAAAAGTTAGGGTTAGTCATTAGGGTTGTCAAGACTACCTAACATTTATATATTTATATATATATATATATATATATATATATATATATATATATATAAAGATGACCCGTTTTTTCATTCTTTCTCTTCTCCCTTTCACGAAAAACCCTAACCCAGAAACGGAAACGGCGCTCTGTTCCCTTTCTTCAATTCTCAGCTTCGAAACCTTAACCAAGAACGACGACATGTCTGTTTTTGTTTTCCTTTTCTCCTCCATAACTCGTTCTCACCATCGTTCACTTTCTTCCCTCACCTAAACCCGTTTTCCTTTTCTCCTCCATAACCCATAACTCTGTTTTCGTTTTTTCCTCCATTAACTCTGTTTTTCACACAACCTTTTGTAATGGCTTCAACATGCCAACATGTTGTTTCTATTGAAGGAGGAACAAGAAGAAAGGTGAAGTGTAAATTATGTGAGTGTTCTTTTATGGGAGGTGCATACAGAGTGAGACATCATTTGGCTGGAATTGATCGAGATGTTCAACCTTGTCGAATGGTTCCTCCGGATGTCAAGAATGCTATGCAGTTTTTGATTTGGCTGGAACGAATAGATAGGGAACTAGTAAAGATGAAGAGGGAATTGGTAGAGATGATAAACTTATTTTGAACCTAGTAGTTATGATTTAGTAAGTTATTTTGTTCTTGTACTATATTATAATTATTATGTAGTTTTTAATTTTGTAAGCTATGCTATTTTTTATGGCGATGGATTTTTGAGTTGTTTTGTTCTTATATTATAATTTTTATGTTTTTGTGTGTGTATATGTGAAGTTACAACTTTGTCCTTGAGTGGGTTCTTATGAACCGTGTTACGTTCCTCGTCCCTTCACCAGCCGACCGATCCTACGTAGGATCTCGATCCTGACTAGATTGAAGAGGATGAATGAACTTGTGAGGACCTATATTTTACAAACTCAAGACTTAAAGGATGAACATGAATGAACTTGATGTGTATGAATAAAAAAATATTATTATTTCTGATGTGAACTTGCCACGTCATCGGTTAACGATCAACTCAGTTTTTTTTTTAACAGAAAGTAAGCTGAAGGGTAACATTGCAAACAATTCAACAGTTAAAGGATGAATATGAGAAAGAAATGACTTAAAGGACCTATATGTTACAAACCCAGAACTTAAAGAACCTCTGGTGTAATTTGGCCTTGTTTTAAAAAAAAATAACTAGTTTGGAACATAGAGTTCCTTTAATTATTAAGAAAAAAATTATGCAGTATTTGATTATTTCAAAATATGAGAATCATAGTTTGATAAAAAAATTATGATTGTCGTTGTTATGAATAAAACAAATTTTGCCGTACGAAACGTAAATGTACCTCCACCACTCCTAAACCAAATTCAATCTGACTCACATCATGAATTAACAATAACGATAAACATGTCAAACTCCACTCACAAGTAAGTGCGCACTATCAACAACAAGCCAATAAATTGAAAAGCAAATTCGGTCACGCTTTTTCATGGTTATTAAAACCTATTATTCTTTGTAATGTTTCATTCATTCAGGTGAAATGAGAGTCAAAACAATATAGAGAAAAATGGAAATTGAAGACACACCATGCATTGGATTCCCATTGGGTTTAGCTCTTCTTGTTTTCTTGTTGTTCTTGATTTGTTGTTTCTTTTGTTGTTGTTTATATTGGGACAAACTCCAATTTTTATTTCCATCTTCTGTGGTTAATGTTATCAACCCACAACCTCGTATACAAGCAGAATTTGCTTCCTCTCACCACAAACCAGGATTTGCTGTTTTGGTAATTACTTCACTAGCTGACTGACATACACAATTCAAAAGCCAGTGATTTCTATTTTGTAACGAAAAACACATTAATATTTTTTTAAACTTGGTTCTTTTTTTGTGTGGAAACTAATGTGATTTGTTATTTTTGTGTTTAGATGATGAAGGAGAATCATGGTCAAAGCTTGCCTGTGTTGATGCCAGGAGACAAGGTTCCCAAATTCATAGCTTTGGCATGCCCATGTAAGGCTCCAACGGATGAAAAAATCACAATCCATGTGCAGAATGAATAGTTAATGTGTTGATAGGGTGGATTGGGATCTGTTCTGTAGTCTCTTTCGATTCAAGGGTTGATATTTTTTTCCCGTAGTTTCCTTGCACTAGAGTTAATGTGTTGATATTTTTACTAAACATCACAAATGATATACTCAGATTAGGGGGGTCAATTATTAATACCACTTTTCTTTTCTTTTTCTTTCTAGCCTATATTTTTTGAAAGTTTATTTTTAGAAGTGTTGTTTTTAAGATACATTTTACTCTCTAAAAACAAACACCGACAATTTCTACTATTTGAAAATAAACTTCTCAAAAACCTAAACTTATTATTTAGTGCTTATGTTTTGGCCTTTTTTTTCCTTCAAAAGAGAATCATCTTAAAAACCGGATAAAAACCCACACAAGATAGACCACGGGTCTCAAAGAGAGACAAGAACAACAAGGAAATTACTTTTCTCCCTTTTAAAATTGCTCATTCCCTTAATCTAACGGGAGTTAACTCACGTTCGGTATTTTTCTGCGGTAGTTAACTCACGCTGACACTATAAGATCGGTTAATCCGACCTAAAAAGTGATTGAACCGATGAACCCTTATGGACTTTTCAAATGAGACTATGATAGTTTTGCACCTTAAATTTGTTGGAATTGAACACATCATCAAAATCATAGAAATTGTTGTAATACAATAACTATGTATCTTGGATGATTGAAGGATCCATAAAGAGACTTGGGGAGAAATTAGGGTTGAGAGAATTCTTACGTCTCTTATGATGAACAATGTTTTCAATGTTTTAATGTATGCCTAACTTAATGAGATGACTAGATTATACAAATCCATCAATGGAGGCAGAGACCTCTCAATAGGCTAACTACAAAAATGGCCTAAATCATCATGACTCGTTTCCAATACAGTTCAACATAGTATTTATTTATAAAATAGAAATAAATATAATAAGTGAAAGAACATTTTAATATTTGATATAATATTTATTTATATTTTAAATAATTAATTAAAATTATCCACATATTCAACAATTCTTCCACTAAAATTACTTTAATTAATACTAAAATATAATATAAGAATCATAGTAGAAATAGATCAAATATCTATAATAGCACTTGTCATCAAAATAGTATAAGAAAACAAGATTTAACAATGCATAAATTAAATCTGATAGAAAAAACAAAATCATACAACTAAATACTTATATTTCACATGGGAGTGATGAAATATGGATTAACATTACATAATTAAGAATATGTAATTTAAGAATGTTTTGTGCATCTAAAATGATATAATAAGAGATATGATTATAAAGTGACGTCATTTCCTCCAAATCTTATCGGAATGATAATTATCAAATACAATAATTAAAACTCCCACTAATTTAGAATATCAAATGAATTAATTAAACTCATATGGACCACATGTCTTTGAAAAGGTCCAACAGATAAGCCCTGGGTTAGTGGATCTACCAACATATTTTATGTAGCAAGATGTTGAATTTGAGTCTAAAATTTGAGAAATTTTCTCTTAACAAATAAGCATTTAATGCCAAAGTGCTTAGAGCGTGAAGAGATTTTTAGTGTTTCTAGAGAAATGGACGACAACTTTATTGTTGTTATATATCACAAGTGGCCTGGACATGCTTTCAACACAACTTTGAAACAAGAGATTAAGTTCTTCGGCTACATAGCTTGACAAGTAGCCTCATATAGCAAGCGACATACTCTGCCTCCGTAATAGAGGTAGTTGTAAGAGTCTCTTTGACATTTTTCTAAGAAATAGTTTGTTACGAGGCTACTTGTCATAAGAGGAGTGCTATTTGAACAACCACTTTTTGGTACAACTTTTGCCAAAATATCATGGGAAAACATGTTTATATTATATAATACGAATTGTATCAGCACAAAGACTGAAACTGTTTGCGATATGGATAGTCAGTTTAAAAACCATACTAACCATTCTAACTCATTGCTCCAGTGTGTTTCTTATAGGTCTTGGAGGTGCACATTTTTAGTTCAAAAAATAAAAGAAAAAAGGGTTTTCAAGCGATTGTGTCGGTTCCCTTTGAAACATGCCAAAAAAAATAAAAATAAAATCAAGGAATAATACCACATAGAAGGGCTACTTGACCCAAAAAATATATAATTGTTAGATTAATATTTTACTCCTTGTATGAGTTTGAATCCAGGACCTCCGAATCCTTTTCATTTAGCTCAAACTAGTTGAGTTATCCAACCTCTCACCCCACTTATTCACCTTAAGGGTGAATTTTCACCCACCATGTTACTTGACCAAATTAAAAGTAATAATTCGCAACTGCTGAAATGAGAGAAGGTTATGATTGTTGTTTATTTATAAGTGTGTGTTTCTGATTTTATAATTCGAACCGTATTTTTTTGGTTCGGATTATATAATATAGGCAAATGCAGGATGTTACGAATGATATTGAGACGAAAACAACGAATTGCACTATTAATGATTTGCTATTACATTTTTGCCCATAATTGATTTTCTATTTTACCATACTACCCATGTATGGTTAGTTATTTATATTGTCGTCTAATTTCGTCGTGCATTGCTTCGTCCTATATAGCATGCCTCGTGTCCAAGTAATTAAAAGAACACACGCAGGCCCAAAAAAAAAAAGGAAATGAGGCGGCAATTGGAATTCAACGTG
Organism: Medicago ruthenica; assembly: GCA_018208015.1. NCBI lineage: Eukaryota > Viridiplantae > Streptophyta > Magnoliopsida > Fabales > Fabaceae > Medicago > Medicago ruthenica. The sequence continues at coordinate 99,626,872 of CM031373.1, read as the reverse complement.
ACGTATAAATAGGGCAGTGCAAACGAGAAGAAGGAGAACGTTTTTGAAGTGAAAGTAGGAGACTGAAGTCTTGGAGCAATAATTTGTCTCCATTTAGGTTAGTCTTTTCTCTTAGTTTCATGATTTTTATTTCTAATTTTGTGCTCTTAAATCAATTTACAGGGTTTAGGTGGATCTTGCAAGTTAAGCAACCTTTTTATGTTAGTTTCTAATATGAATTTCAGTTTTATTTCAATTAAGTTTATCATATTGATTTATCACATGATTAGGATTCATCAAACTTTTGAATGTTAATAATCACCTAAAACCTACCCACCTTCACAGACTGCACTGTTGTATTAGAAGTCTACAATGGAAAGACAGAAGAAGAAACTCTCTCAAATCTTCACCACGAATCGCTATTTCCATTCAAACAAGGAGACTTGCTACAGATTTTTACTTACCCGGTGAGTGTTGGCAATCTTACTTCAAATTCATCATCAAAAACGACGACAAGAAGCGCAGCCGTCGCTGCTTCAATTCTCTCTCCGAGTCCGTCGTCTCCAAACATCAACTATCTCCAACTCTGCCTCAGAATCCGTGATTCAATAGGCCCTTTCCTCCCTCGCCTCTTCCAAAGGTTCACCAACCTCACGCTCTTCTGTGGTGATATTCACGCCTTTCTCTCTGAAATCTCTCGTTTTCCATTGAATATCACATCACTCAATCTCTCCATAAGACCGACCATTCCCTCTAATGAGTTGAGAGCTTTCTCCCAAAAGATTACAACTTTAACCTCTCTGACTTTTTCCTACATTAAATCTATCAATGGCACTGACTTGTCCGTCATTGCCGATTGTTTCCCCAATTCGCAGTTGCTTGATTTGAGCCATTGCCTTGACATATCTGAAGAAGGTATTGATCATGTTTTAATGAGATGTTGTAACATTATAAATTTGAACTTGACTTGCTGTTCAAGTGTGAAGCTACGTGGAATGAACTTTGAAGTTCTTAAATTGGAGATGTTGAAATTGTCATATACAAGAGGAGTTGATGATGAAACACTTTGTGTGATCTCAAAGAGTTGTCCTGGGCTTTTGCAACTGTTATTGGAATGTTGTTGTCATGTCACAGAGAAGGGAGTGAAGCATGTGGCAGACAACTGCACACACTGGAGAGAGATCAATTTGAGGGGCTGCTATAAAGTCCATCCTAGTGTTGTTGGCTCGATGATATTTTCACGGCCATCATTGAGAAAGATAATTGTTCCTCCTCGTTATCGTCCCAATGACATAGAGAAGGAACTCTTCTTCAGTCATGTATGTCTTCTACTCTGCTGAAATTTGAATTCTAAAATGTAAAAAGTTATGTTTTCGGATTTATTTCTCTGAGAAATTAATTTGCAAAATAAATTTGTGTATAGGCTCATCAGTCTGTTCATGATAATTTTTGAAGTTAATGTGTAATGCAAGCAATAGGCATGATGGTTTCCCTTGTTGATTGGTAGATATGTTTCATGTTGAATTTTAGATTTATTACATTGTAAGAAGAGATTCTATTTATTTTAGAACTGACATGGTACTTTTCAGAGTAGTACACTGTACACCTATGATCTTCATATTTCCGGATTCACGGGTGCTTTCGCTTTTGTTTTATTTTAGATTTATTTTAGAGTATTCCTTTGAAACTATCTTTCATGATGATATCATTATGTTACACATGGAATTTATTTTTTGCTTGGAATTAAATCAAGCCTAATACAGACAAGAGGTTCCTATACATACATGTTTTCTTTTCACCATAGTTCTCAATTTGAAAATAGCTTATTAGAACAAATATTGTTAATTTCAGCAAAAAAAAATTAAGCAAAATCTACCAGAAGAATTGTAGGTTTCCGGTTCTTTCAGGTTCAACGATATTGCATAACCTGGTGTGCAACTATGCACGAGCCAGTACTTTGATTTATTTTGGGGAAGTTTAAGGTCTTGTTCTAATCCAGTGACTACTCGGAAGTATGGGTCAACTTCAGTACAATGATTTTCCTGTTCGTGCTCGTAGTATTCCACCTCATGTTTTCTGTCATGTTCTCGATGTCAAGCTCCATATAAGTGTTTTCTTTTACCAATTTCTTTTCATTTTTATTCTTTTACGAAGATAGTTCCTTAATATCTTTCCAAGTTGAACTATTTATGAGTGATCCTTTTTGTTTTCCCCCTTTTTTGCTTGTATAAACCGTGATGTACTTTTGATTAGTGAAGAAAATACCCACTCTGCTGCTTTTCCTAGTTTATTGTTCTTTTGGATGTTTCATGTGTTGAGGGAACTGTGAATTTTGCATTTAATTGAAATGCTTGTGCTCTTCTTTTCTTTTTCTTTTTTAAGTGTATTGCCAATTCTTGTTGATTCCTGAGAATCAGGTGAAGCTTATCTGTGATATCATCTTATTTTTTGTTCAGTTTTTAGGTTTGGGGGAAATTTTGAGAAAGGAAAAAAATGTCTCAACTTCTACTTTGGGACTTGCTTTAGTCTTAGGGGTCAAGTAAAAATTTGTGTGAATCAAGCTAATTGTATTGGATTTTGGTTAACGTTGCAGTGTTTAGAGTCAAACAAATACGATATGGCTATGCATGATTTTGCTTTCGGTCTATGTCTATATGTATGCTATTTGCAGAATAAAAATATAAGTGCATCAAAATAGTCTCTTATTGCATCATTATTGGAGTGTCTTTTTTTACAGCTTTTAAGTTTGATTTTGCTTGAACTTGATATTTGATTATAGCAAGTGGTGCAAAACTTTCGAGAATGGGAAATTGAGCTGATGCATAAGAGGATACTAAAGCTATTGTGAAGTTAACTATTACTTTAGGATTACAGCTAGCATAGACCTTCACAAGAGCTTGTAGCTAAGGATCTACATGGCCTGGAGTGGAGGTTTCGTCATATATACTTTACATTATATAGTACGTAACAAGTTTACTGCTTAGGGGTTTGATTTCCTGTATTCGTGTGAGCAGTGCAGCCAAGGAAGCATTTGCTCACAATTGGGTTGAGTGCATTTGTGAACAAGAAAAATCTTGTGTCCGGTAACTCCGTGTTGTTTCTTAGGTATCATGTCATGAATATTATCAAATATGAATTAGTGTTCCTAACCTTGACTAACCTTTTATTATTGATGTATCGCGGGTGAGGATGGAGATCTGAGATTAGGGATTCAAAGGGCGACTCAGGTGAAAAGTGGTGGTTCCTTTGCAGCCCTCTTGGGTCTGCAATCGGATTCTGCCTCTCTCATGGATGTTGCACCTTTATAATAATTTTGACATAGAAAATATTGAATGCAACATAAGATTAGTTGATCAACATGTGACACTAACAAAGTTTAATAAGTTGTTACTCTACATTTTTTTCATATTCTTTTGGTTATCTTGCCTTTGTAATGGCAGACAACACCGTATATCTGTAATTTTTTGACGTGTTTAGCCCTTCCTCTGACTTTCTTTGGTTGTCTTGGATTGATGAGTACTTAATACTCGATTCTAATATCACTTGCCTATGCTTACATAAAAAAAGATGGCATATGCTTATAAAAGAAAATTAACACTATCCATACGAACAGCAAACACAAAAAGCAAATCTGATGAAAAATGGCATTGTCAGAGGGAGGCGCAGTGACATCCCCTGAAGGTGGTGCTTGAGAGCGTCCATTGGACCGCCGAGAGGTTGAGTCGAGACGTGAAAGAAATCTGTGTAGTTGCGGCGAGCATGGCAAAGTCATTTTCTTCTCTCCGGCAGGTGTATGTATGATGCTGTTGATGTTTTGGCGAGAATTACATTTAGGAAATCATTGAGAAAGCACCTCAGCTTCCGGAAGATATCAAGTGGCATTTCTTGCTGCTTTTCCCAACCTTGGCATATGTAGAGAGTGGAGATGATGAAAAGATAGAAAACCTTCTTGATCGCGCCATAGCTACAAAATTGGCAGGAAACCATTGAAAGTTTTTATAGAAGTGAATACAAGTGGAGAAACATCTAAATTTGGTGTTGAACAGATGTGTGTGTATGTTATACAGTGATATGGTCATAATATCTGTAACTACAATAAGTTCTAAAGCTGTGTTTGTTGGCTTCGGAATCAATTGCATGAGTATGGCTTTTGGGTGTAGTGGAACAGTAGCAGGTTATGCGGCTGGGAGTTTTGGCAAGTGCACAAGAATGGTCTTTCCTGCATAATTATGCAGGTTGTTTCTTAAGGGATGATTGTATTAGTTGCTATATTTGGGTGTCTTCTATGCGTACCTTTGGTTCTATTTCATTTGTGCACTTCTTGTGACAGTGACAGTGGTTTTAATTAATGAAATTGATTTATTGTGCTTCATGATTATTGATATGTTATCAGTAAGATGTGTATCAAGTAACTAACATGTTGTCCACTGCCTAGGTGTATTTGGTAGTCCTGCTTGTAGATAGCATGATTCAGGCCAAGTAACTGCATTGGATTCAGACATGATTATAAATACCAGAATACCCCCTTCCCTAAATATAAAGTAGATAATGATTATTCAGGCCAAGTAATTGCAGCTATGAAGCTTACATTGATTGGAATAAACCATGAAATTCCGACCTGAGAATACGCAAGGTCGCTGCATGATGAATAAAGTGATTCAATGTGATTGGATTTTATTCCTGTTTGAATTGCTGAATTTGTAGTTTTTGATACTAACGATGCTTGCTGGTTTGAAGTTCAATATGAGTAAATGATGACTGATGGTGCTCTTATTGTATTACATTGACACCCACTTCTCCTAAGTGGTTGTTAACCAAATTCTGAAACTTTTATGTATATACATGTGCTTTTCTTCATTTTTACTTTTCAAGTATATAGGAAATAAGAACCAAAGATGGACAGTAATATTCCAAGTTTAAGAATTATTTTGTAATTGGTTTTCATTCAATACGCATTTACAATTGGTTATCTTTTTTTTGACAAAATAATAAATAGTAAATTATCATAATTTGTAGGCTTATTTAACAGTTAAAATGTGTATGTTGATTCGCCCAAATCTCTTTTTCATTACTACATCAACGATCAATCGCTTTTCCACTTGTTAAAGAACCGGAAGCTTCTGTGAAGTTGCGCGATGATTATCTAAAGTCAGACATGGAGTACTAAACATATATTGCATATAGATTTGATTAGGAGCAAGTGCGCAGAAAAACAAGATTCAACCCTTCAAGGATTCTCACTTATAAGTGAGAATATGATCATTCTCCTCCATTAAACTTGCTAGAAGGAAAGGGAACACAAAGTGTGTTCATGTCGATATAGTGTGACACTTTGCATTGATTGAAGATGTTATGATGCTTCAGGAGAATATTTGGTAAGGTGTATTTTGAAATTGTAAATGGATGATAGAATCAAGTTACCTTTGTTAAGATTACCAAATACTACATGTTAAGATCGAATGATTTGGAAAGGTCTTTCGAATCGGACCCCTAATTCAAGTTTAAGAGGATAGCCAATCTTTGCAAGTAACCATTCTCATTTCGAATAGAACCAGTGATCTTATTTTTACTTAACTCCAGTAACTTCAAATCCTTACTAAGTCCTAGTGATTGAGGGGTAAAACAATCAGTGATAAGGTTTCCACTTAGAATTAACTTATTTAAAGATGTAAGCTTGGCAAAACTCCTAGGCTTTGTTTGGGAGTTTGGGGGAGGGGAAGGGAAGGCTTTGGAGGGTTTGAAATATAGGAGAAAATGATAAAATCTTTCATATTTTTTTGAAAGAGTAGTTTGTTAGAGAATGATAAATTAATGCTTATGATTAGTATATTTTTAATTTTAAGAATATTATAACTATATAGATTAAATTTAAAAAATTCATGTAAACCCTCCAAAACCCTCCTCCAATACAATTTTTTAGTTCCCCAAATGAGGAGAGTTTTATATTATGAAGAAAAATTAACCCCCCAAAGCCCTCCCCTCTCATTCTCCTTTATTTCTTACACTTACTCATTCCTTTTTTCCAAAGCCTTCCCCTCCCTTCCCCTCCAAACTCGCAAACAAAACCTTAGGGTGCGTTTGATTTGCTAGAAGATAAACACAAGACAGAACAACAATAACAAACTTTTATGGTATTACACAACTTTTTGTCTTGTACGATATTCGGTAGACAAAATGTTATTTTTGTATTTTAGACAATTTGTACTTTGAACAAAAAGTTGTGTTGTGATTTAGTAAGGGACAAGAATTTCAGTTTTTGTTCAGTCCATTGCCCTCGGATTTGTCCAGTCACGGGTGCAATTTTAAAATCAAACACATTATAACTAAACTTTCATAAATTGCTCTACAGACTGACAAATGAGCAACAATGAATAACTCTGACAAATTAAAAAATTCTCTTCAAGAAGCGCCCCTCGTTGGTGTTCTGTCAACAGGAAAAAGACACTGAAATTTGTCTTCTTCCTTTCAGTTTCCCATTTCAACACAACTAGAAGCAAGGCAATGTTTGCTTAATAATACTTGGTGATTGATGGGCTATATATTATGCAGCATTTTGACAAAAACTAAATGTCCAAATTGAAGTTTATAATCTGATGTTGAAATGAGCAGGATTTTCAAGCTCACTAAAATCGCACGCTTAATTCATTGCCAATAGATACTAACTATTATGTTGACCCATCCAATGTTTACTTGATGAACACGTTCTAACTCAACATTGCTTACTCTAGTAGCAACAAATACCTATGCATTCTTATGCAAAACAATTATATGTCCTCCTTTTCTCATTTTGAGATCTGTAAGGCTGCTGTAGGAGCAAATACTTTGGAAGACACACATACATATGTTGGTTTTGATACCACTGTGTTTGTTTCGAAACTTAGCATACACACTGTGAACTTTTACCGAAATTGAGATAAAGAAGTATATGAAAGAAAATTATTATCGAATGATATTATAGAATGAAGACTTCATTACGAAGTAGTTATTTACAGCTGCGCATTACTCTTTTTATAGAGGAGGATAACTCTAACGAACCTTAATTACTTGTCAGGCAAGTAACCAGTATAGTTAGTTACCACTATAACTAACTTCTAGCTTCTGTTAACAACTTTGTAACCTACATCACAAACAACAGCTAATCGCTTTTTTGCTAGCTTGAATTATAATCAATGATATACATATTAAGATCCCACAGGAGGTTTTGTTGAGAAAATACAAAAGTACAAGGGCACCAACAAGTTGGCATTCATAGTCTTGCTTGTAAAATTACAATCTAATTTTTGTTTTGGCAGTACGACTACGAGCCAATTGTGTAATTGAACAATTTTCTCTTGATCAATTTTCCTCTTAAACAATTTTCTTTCAAATTGTACTATTTCCAAGTTGAATGAACTTGAATAAAATACTATTCATTATATATATGTAATGTAAAGATGAGGAACTAAAACACAATATATTTTTGTTCAATAAATTAAAGGAATAAGAACTGCGTATAGTTATGCTTATAAGCACAAAATATATGGAGTAATTATAATATGCAGTTTAGTCGTAAGATAAACAATTGTCACATGATATTCAATAAATTGCTTATTGGAATTTTCACGTAACCATATTTTAGATTCTAATCTTAGTTTTCCCATTCACAAACATGTGCAACATCAGATCATCAATTGAGATGCTTCAAAATAGTATAATTATAAATCTAATTGGTTTTTTAAAAAATAAATGTTATAGTGGTTAAGATTGTAACTTTGTAAACTTTTATTTATTTCTTTTGTGTACAAATATAAACTTATGCTGTGAATCTACAAAAAGAAAGTCAAAGTAGTACAACAAAATCGATAAGGTAAAATGATGTAAGATCTGCAAGTAGAAATAATATGTGTAGAGATACTCTATAGTATGAGGTTCATGTGTTTGTCCTTGTAAAAAATAAATCATTAGTAAATAAGTATTATTCTTATTATTTTGTCAGTCTCAAATCTAATTGGAATGTCCTAGGAGTAGCCCATTGATTTGAATTTGGAAGTTGAATGGGTTATATGCACGAGCCAGGAGGTCCATAGTTAATTTTCTCACGCATTAACGATATTTACCTATTATAAAATTGTTTTTAATCGTTCTCATTAGTATAATTCAGTTGGTAGGAACAATGTATGATAATATGCAGGCTGAAGTTTGAATCACAAACACCCCACTTATCACTGAATTCTAACCACTAACCTACTTAACAAAAAAGAAGATTGTTTTTAATTGGAACATAAATACAAATTTTATAAGGAAATTACCTATGATAAAATTATTTTTAATTGGAACATAAATACAAATTTTATAAGGAAAATTAAAGGTAAAAACTATTTTATAAAAAATTGGAAAACGATAAAAGATTCTTATTCAATCAAACTACTAGAACATGATTTATGACAGATGCGATATGGCAGTTGAAAAATAATATAATACAGTATTAATATTGTTGTACATTTTACTAATTGTCTATCTTTTTAAAACCAATCAGATTATACTGTTTTGATCACAATCATCCCATGTGGTTTCAAGACGGATCCAAAATTTGGTCTACATCTTAAGGCTCATAAGTCAACTTGCTAATGCATGTACATTATTACACATTCATTCACTTTTTTAATACATTGATTAATGATTAACAATGTCAGAATATTTTAAAAAGATATACAAATTAATTGATATAAAATTGCTAAAAAAGATTTGTCTCATACTAAAACCTGTCAACGCCTTAACAATTCCATTTAAAAAAACGCAACAACCCAATTAATTCTTGGCGATATACAGATTCTTAAACTTTTGCAGGGTCCTTATGCGTATAAATTAATTCTAAGATAGGCTCTCAATTTGGTGTTCTCATTTTACAAAATAAGTTAGGCACTCAATTAACATACACGCAGAATAATTAATTAATGTGGGTTTAAGACTTGGAGCTGAACTTCCATATTCATGATTGGAATGGACGCGCGTTACCAATGTAGTGGTCAACTCTGGATTTTGGCTTGTTTGTTGAATACATCTTCGAGAAGGTGTTGGAGAGTTTAAGTGTGGTTAGTCCTTACATCAGAAATAATTCTAAATGAATCATAAATCGAATATTTAATTCAAATATTCAATGTTTTAGGATTTTGAGTGAAAATGTGGTAACAAAATGTCTTGATAGTCTTGGTGTATGTTTCAATGAACAATAGATTTGAAAAAATCATAATGACATATTGATTTTGTTTAAGCTCAAAATGGTAGCTTTTGTCAAAGTTGTGGTAGTGATAATGATTCTATTATACTCACATTGAATTCAAACACACATATCTTTCACGTGTAACTGCATAGTCTAATCTATCAAGCTTTGTGGGATTCGAATTGACGGCAAAGTAACTTTAGTTTAGCTAGAAGAGATATATATCATATCATCTAAGTACTCTTGGGTAAATAAAAAATTGGTTTGATTATGTTCCTGTAAGAACGGATGAGGTGTACCTTTTGAGTCGGTGGTGTTCCACCTTTGCCTATGAGTTGGATCGCCATGATTTGGTCGTGCGCTCCTTATTCAAACCGAGGGGCTGCAAAAGACACTTCGACGGCCAAGTAAGAATGGATGCTAGCAATTAGCAAATCAATAAGTTATTAGGTGATCTTGACTGGGGTCAGGCCTCCTATTTATAGTGGTGGATCAAGTTGTGTTATCTTCTCTCTTGTGATTTGGTGTAGTTGGTTACAGGATACGCTGGTCGTTTGGGGTTATTGCATCGGAGATAGGTGGAAGCACCTAACTGATTCGAGTGAGTCACTTCTAAGTAAGAATAACTCAATGCTTATATAATAGTTCGTTTAGCATAACTGAACTCGAGATAGGCGTGGACGCCTATCTAGTTCAAATGAGGTCCCAGTATAAAGGACTAAACTAGTAGTTATCTAAAAGTTGGTTATGCTCTTAGGCTTGTAGGCACTCTCTTGATACACAAGGTAGAACCCAAAATTATAACATTAGAAAGCTTATATTGGATGAGAAATCCAATTAATATTGATGATCTTTTTTATTCTGATCCGTGAGAGACCAGAGGTAGCATATTAAAGACTCCCTATACAATTTCATATGGTTATAAGTTTTCCAACTAATACGTATAACCTTTCAAGATTTATATTATATTTATATTTAACCACGTCACACTGACCAGACTCCATGAATATCTCTTTACCCATTGTTCCACCATCAAATGACCAAAATCTAAGCCCACTCCCGTTCAAAGTGTCAGCATTCATGAAGAGCTTGCAGCAATATTAGTAAGAGCAGGGGATGGCAAAGGATAACAAAAAACGCGACACCCATGCATAACGGATTGCCACTATAGTAAATCTATTATATTCAACACACCGATAATATATTTGTTAATGTTGTTTTAATTTAAGGTCTGTTTTAACTCTGATGCGTCTTTGAGACACATTGAGCATTAGTTGTGACATTGTTATAAATTTGAAAGTCTCTGTGTTGATATATTATAAGTGTATGTTTGAATTTCAAGTGAGATTGACAGAAATACATCCGGTGATCAATTACTCTGAAATACAGTGTCAAAATTAGTTACATTTTGTAACTTTACAAAATTTATGGTGTCACCATCAATTCAAATATAGACTAAGTAAAATTTTACTATTTGAAAAAAAAAAATTGCTTGGCTTTTGATTTAAGTGCGGATGGTATACATATAGTTGGAAATTTGTTAGATATTTTTTCTTTTTTCATAAAAGTTGGAGTTTAGTTAGTTAATTGGTATTTTTTTGTTTAAAAAAAAATTAGTGTTTTTTTAAAGGTGGTTAATTAGTTGCAAGGTATTTTAGATTTGTTATTTCTGTTATGATCATTATATGAAGAGTGTGTAACCCATTTGGGTTGGTTGTTGGCTTAAAACCTTAGAGTGTACTCCTCCTTAAGGTCTTAGATTTAATTCTTACCGGTGATAATTTGAGTGGACTAGTTTAGATCCTTTAAAAAAATATAGGCTAAATTACATTCTGGGTCCTTTAAGTTTACTGTTTGTAACAGATTAGTCCTTTAAGTTATTTTTGTAACAGATTAGTTCTTTAAGTTTTCTGTTTGTAACAGATTAGTCCTTTAAGTTATTTTTGTAACAGATTAGTCCTTTAAGTTTTCTGTTTGTAACATATTAGTCCTTCTGTTTAACAGAAAACAACAAACTTAAAGGACTAATCTGTTACAAACAGAAAACTTAAAGGACTAATCTGTTACAAAAATAACTTAAAGGACTAATCTGTTACAAACAGCAAACTTAAATGACTAATCTGTTACAAAAATAACTTAAAGGACTAATCTGTTACAAACAGCAAACTTAAAGGACCCAGAATGTAATTTAGCCAAAAATATATGAAAAGTGTCCTACACTATATTTATTGTAATCATATTTTTTTTCATTCTATCGATTCTAAATAATCAATCATCATCTTGATAAAAAGAAAAATCAATCATCTTAATTGCTTCCAATTTTTTTCTTTGTTAGGCTGTACCATGATTCTCAATAGGGCATCTTCGGATCTAAATTTCAAGTTATTAAAAAAAATAATTCTTCGGATCAAGATTTTAAGTTATTAAAAAAACAATATTCACCTTTTATTTTTATTTTATAAAATTTGTATTAGCTTTTTTTTTGGTAAAGTAGTCAAGTGTTTAGAATTCACCTTTTAAGGTGAATAAGTGAGGTGTTCGAGGTTCAAACCCCAGCCCCCGCATATAACAATGCATTGTCCATGCCAACTCAGTTATGCTCACGGGGACAAATTTGTATTAGTTTTATTCGTTAACAAGAAGAAAGGAGGCATTTGAAGCAAACAATTACCTTATATTTCTAAAAACAATGAAGTGTCAAAATTGTTATTTTTATTAATTTTTGAAATGCATCATCCCAAACAAGATTTTATCTTCTCACCATCACAATGCTTCGTTTTAAAAATCTATTTTATTCTTGTGAACAAGTCAAACCATCACAATGCTTTTGTTCACATGACCACCAAGCAATCACCTCCCAAACAGAATAGCAATCCTCCCATTCAAGAGGAGTCACCTCCCAAAGAGAATATCAATCCTCCAATTCATCCCGCATTCACCATCTCACATTGTCACAATAAACCAGTGTGGTTGTTGTGACTGGGAAATGTAGTTCCAATAGCAAGTTTCTAATCCAACAAGATTCAGATACTACATTGGCGACTCTGCGGTACTCGGCTTCAGCACTAGACCGAGAGAGGGTGTGTTGGCGTTTGGCAGGCCATGAGATTAAATTGTCACCAAGATAGACACAGTAACCAGAGGTGGATCGCCTGGTGTCTGGGCAACCAGCCCAATCTGCATTAGTGTAAGAAACCAATTTGCTGACAGAGGAGGGATGTAAGTGAAGGCCGAAATCAATAGTGCCATGAATATATCGAATGATACGCTTCAGTGCTGACATATGTTGCGTTTTAGGGTCATGCATGAATAGGCATACCTGTTGTACTGCATAAGAGATACCTGGTCTTGTGAAAGTTAAATATTGCAATGCTCATGCAAGACTTCGATATTCAGTTGGGTCATGATACGAATTTCCAGAAGAGCCACTGAGTTTTGCCTTGGTGTCGACTGGAGTGGGTGATGGTTTGCAGGAGGACATGCCTGCCCGTTCTATAATTTCCTCTGCATATTTTCTTTGAGACAAGAAAAGACCACTTGTATGTTTAGTGACATATATTCCCAGAAAATAACTTAGAGGACCCAAATCCTTCATGGCGAATTCAGAACTAAGTTTAGACATAATAGAGTCACGAAGAGCATCAGATGAAGCAGTGATAATTATGTCATCCACATATAGAAGGATATACGCAGTATCATCACCGTGATGAAACATGAACAAAGAGTGATCAGAGATTATGTGAGAGAAACCTAATGTGGCAACATAGTCAGTGAATCTTTGGTACCAGGCACGAGGTGCTTGTTTTAAACCATATAGAGACTTCTTGAGGAGACAAACATGCTCAGGATAGTGTGGATCACGGAAACCAGGAGGCTTGTGCATATACACTGCTTCGTCAAGATTTCCATGCAAAAAGGCATTTTTGACATCTAGTTGATGGAGACACCAGGATTTGGATATTGCAATGTTAAGCACCATGCGAATAGTAGCCGGTTTGATGACAGGACCGAAGGTTTCACCACAATCGACACCTGATTGTTGATTAGCACCATTACCTACAAGACGATCTTTGTATCGCTCAAAAGAACCATCAGATTTCTTCTTGTGCCTGAAAATCCACAAACTTCAAATAAGATTAGCATTAGAGGGATGAGGAACTAATTCCCACGTCTTATTTTCAATAAGAGCAGAATATTCGTCTTTCATGGCCATTTTCCAATTTGGATCTTTTAATGCATCAATGGGATTTGTAGGTAAATGGGAGATATTTTTGTGGGTTGATGTGTGTAGGTTGAAAAGTTGACGGGGTTTGACAATTCCGTGTTGGGATCGGGTTGTCGTTTGAGGGGAATGAGGTGCAGGGGGGAAATAGGTGTAGGAATCGGTGGAGAGTAGGTGGTAGGTGTTATTTGTGTAAATGAGGTCGTTGTCGGGGAGGGAGAAGGTGTTTGAGCCGTGGGTGCAGGTTGTTGGGCCGAGGAGGGTGGTGAGAGGGGAAATGTGGTTTGGTTCGTGGTTGGAGGAGTAGGAGTATTTTGGCCCGCCAGTGATAGTAGTTGGGTAACAGTTATGTTAGGAGAGGGGGCGGCTGGATATATGGTGGACAAGTGTGAGGGAAGTAAGGGGATTATTGTAATTTCAGAGTGCAACCTAAGAGGGGGGGTGAATTAGGTTGTATGACTTTTAATGGATAATTTTTATGGTTTATTGTGTTCTTGTAAATTTTTCCGGAATTTTGTATGAATGTATGAACGAATGCTTGGAAAAATAAAGAGTGTAGGGAAGAAGAAGATGGACACAAGGAATTTATAGTGGTTCCCCTACTGGTACTCCACTCCCCCACAACCCTGTGAGGAATTCACTATGTTAGAATCTTTGTTACAAGCAATCTCTCCCCAAGACCCCCTAACAATCTTTCTAACATACACCAGATAGCACCCCACTATCTTTACAACAATTCTCACCAACAATGGCAAGAAAACTTTACAACAATGTAATTGAAGAATAACAAATGTATGACTGTATATTTTTATCAATATCACTCTTAAACAAATGGACTTAGTGCTCAGAAAACTTTTTAATAAATGTTAAAGTGTGGGCAAAGTTTTCCAAACAATTTGAATGAAAGTTTGAAAGCAAGTGATATTGAAAAAATTCACAATTGAGAATTTGAAAGTTATTTTAAAAATTGCTTTGATTCTCAATTGAATTTATAGAGACTAAAAAATTGTTTATGAAACAATACTATTTTTTTTAAAAACGGTTTAAAATGAAAAGACACAAATTTAAAATGGCACCCATTCATAAAATTTGAATATGAAAAGCATTTAAAATATAGTAGTTGTTGCAAGAAATACTAAATCCAAAAATAGCCGTTAATACAAAATGAAATAAATATGTGCATATTAACTTGATTCAATAATATAGTAACTAGCCGTTGGCCACACTTTGATTTATTAGACAAAATATTTTCTTTATAAAAGCCAATGGTAACAAAAAGATTATGTGCCATTTTAATTCTCAATGCATGCTAAACATTATTTTTATGCTAAAAAATTATTGTAAAATTTCCATAATAAATTATGTTTTTTCATGCAAAAATATTTTTTATGCAAAATCACATTTATATGAAAACATTGTGAGTGTGTGATTTATTTTCAAAAGATTTTTAGACATTGCTTCATATGGGAACTTAGAAAAAATGATTGTAATTATTTTTTGAGCATTCTAAGTTGTTCCATAAGTTAAGAATGATAAATCAAAAAATAATTTGCCATACTTACAAAGTGTATAACCAAGAAGCCTAGACACTAATCTTCATTCTTAATCTTCATCTTGTGCCTCCATAGTTTTTCTTCTTTTGTGATGTGAGTTTGTTATCATCAAAACCCAGCCAAAGTTAGAAGGAAATCTTCTTCACAATCTCCCCCTTTTTGATGATGACAAACCATATCATGTTGACATTGATGTGCAAAGAAAGCTCCCCCTGTCTTGTATATCTCCCCCTTTGATTTGCAATTGGATAACCTGTAAAATGTCAAAGTACAAGCACATACCTACACTTTCTCCCCCTTTTGACATCATCAAAAAGAAGAAAGATCGGCAAAACAGATATCCAACCAAAAATATGCATACAAGACAAGTAATAATAATATAAAACTTAAAACAAAGTTATCCGAATCCAAACTTATCATAAAAATGCATATAATCCTATATATAAAAAATCATATAATTTGAAGAAATAGACACCTAAAATAAAAATAACATTTTTTGCATGTACATATGTTAAATATCATTCTCATCCAAGATTCCCAATTCTCTTCTTATTTTAAAAAATTGTTCTTTTGCCAAAGGTTTTGTAAAAATATCCGCTAATTGAGAATGAGTATCCACAAAAGTAACTTCAACATCTCCTTTGAGAACATGATCTCTTAGGAAATGATGTCTAATGTCTATGTGTTTGGTCCTGGAATGCATGACTGGATTTTTAGTTAAATTAATTGCACTGGTGTTGTCACATCTTAAGGGAATGCATTCTAAATTTAAACCAAAATCACGTAATTGTTGTTTCAACCAAAGAACTTGTGCACAACAATTTCCTGCAGCAATATATTCTGCTTCTGCAGTACTCAAGGCTACACAAGCTTGCTTTTTACAAGACCAAGAAACTAATGCATTTCCCAAAATGTGACATGTACCACTAGTACTTTTTCTATCAGTCTTACATCCAGCATAATCAGAATCAGAATAACCAACCAATTCACATAGACTCCCTTTGGGATACCACAAACCAACATTGGGAGTGCCTTTTAAATATTTCATAATTCTTTTAACAGAAGAGAGATGAGATTCTTTTGGACAAGATTGAAATCTAGCACATAAACAAACACTAAACATAATATCTGGTCTACTTGCAGTAAGATAAAGGAGAGAGCCAATCATACCTCTATATTTTGTAATGTCTATTGGCTTACCAGATTCATCTTGATCTACATAAGTGCTAGAACTCATAGGTGTTGCAATCTCCTTGCAATTATCCATATCAAATCTTTTAAGAAGTTCTTTGCAATATTTTGATTGATTGATGAATATTCCATCCTTTGATTGCTTTATTTGTAGACCAAGGAAGTAGTTAAGTTTTCCCATCATAGACATTTCAAATTCTCCTTGCATCATGTTAGAAAATTCTTTACACAACGATTCATTAGTAGCACCAAAAATGATATCATCAACATAGATTTGCACAAGCAAGGTATGATGATTAATTCTTTTTATAAAAAGAGTAGTATCAACTTTTCCTTTTTCAAAACCTTTTTCACAAAGAAAATTGCTTAATCTATCATACCATGCTCTTGGTGCTTGCTTTAGACCATAAAGTGCTTTCTTAAGCTTATATACATGAGAAGGATTTTTAAAATCTTCAAAACCTGGAGGTTGTTTAACATAAACTTCTTCATGTATATAACCATTTAAAAATGCACTTTTGACATCCATTTGATATAATTGAAAATCTAAGGAACATGCATATGCTAAAAGTAATCTTATGGCTTCTAATCTTGCCACAGGTGCAAATGTTTCATCAAAATCGATCCCTTCTTCTTGATTATAGCCTTGAGCAACTAATCTGGCCTTATTTCTTACAATAATACCATTTTCATCTAATTTATTTTTGAAAACCCATTTTGTACCAATGATATGTTTATCCAAAGGCCTAGGTACTAATTCCCAAACTTGATTTCTTTCAAATTGATTTAGTTCTTCTTGCATGGCTAAAATCCATTGATCATCACTTAAGGCTTCATCAATTTTAGAAGGTTCGATTTGTGAAACAAAAGCCATATTTAAACATGCATCTTGAAGATTAAGTCTAGTAGATACTCCCTTATTTATGTCACCAATGATGTTGTCAATTGGATGGTCTCTATGAATTCTCCATTCTTGTGGTAGATCATTATTTGTTTGCTCTTGTTGTGGCATTTCTTCTTCTTGGTGTGCATTGTTTTGTTTGTTCTGTTCATCTTCAATGTTGACTTCTTTTGGTGAACTATCTTCATCATCTTCATCAGAAAGAATAACTTTTTCCTCCTTGGAGGGGTTAGTTTCATCAAAAGAGACATGAACAGATTCTTCAATAGTAAGGGTTCTTTTATTGAAAATTCTATATGCCTTACTAGTGAGAGAATAACCAAGAAAGATACCCTCATCAGATTTTTCATCAAATTTACCAAGGTTATCTTTCCCATTGTTCAAAACAAAACATTTACAGCCAAAAATATGAAAATAAGCAATATTGGGTTTTCTACCCTTATAAAGTTCATATGGAGTTTTCTTTAAGATAGGTCTTACCAAAACACGGTTACTTACATAGCATGCTGTACTTACCGCATCTGCCCAAAAGTACTTAGGCAAATTTGTTTCACTCAACATGGTTCTTGCAAGTTCTTCAAAAGACCTGTTCTTCCTTTCAACAACACCATTTTGTTGTGGTGTTCTAGGTGCCGAGAAGTTGTGTGAAATTCCATGTTCATCACAAAACTCTTCAAAAAATGTATTTTGAAACTCTCCACCATGATCACTTCTAATAGATACAATCTTCAAGGATTTTTCATTTTGAACCAATTTTGCATACTTCTTGAAAGCTTTAAAAGCATCACTTTTATTTGCAAGAAATAAAGTCCACGTATATCTAGAGTAATCATCAACTATAACCAAGGCATAATAGTTTCCTCCAAAACTTCTAGTTCTTGAAGGACCAAAAAGATCCATATGAATTAATTGAAGAGGCCTAGAAGTTGAGACTATATGCTTTGGTTTGAAAGAAACTTTTGTTTGTTTACCCTTTTGACAAGCATCACATAATTTGTCTTTAATAAACTAATGAAATCATCTAATGAAATCATGAAAATATTATTTATTCTTTTTCCAACAAGTTTGATTTCATGTGATGCTACATCTTCAACAAAACAAGAATCTTTATTGAAATTTACTCTAAAGCCTTTATCACATAATTGACTAATACTTAGTAAATTATGTTTTAGACCTTCAACATATAGCACATTATCAATAGTAGTATAGGGAGGCATACCAACTTTACCGATACCAAGAATCTTTCCTTTATTGTTGTCTCCATAGGTGACATATCCTTTTGATTTTAGGGTCAAACTTGAGAATCTTGATTTGTCTCCCGTCATATGTTTTGAACAACCACTATCAAGGTACCACATGTTGGTTGAAGATTTCAACCCTCCCTACAAAACAGAAAGTTTAAGTCTTGTTAGGTACCCATTGTGATTTGGGTCCTTGTGGGTTAATACCTTTCCTTACCCAAATATATTCACCATAAGGAACACCAAAGTTTCTTATGTAGCATGTATTTGGAGTATGGCCTTTCATGTTGCAATAGAAACATGATAAATTTTGAACATGATATACACTAGAATTACTTCCATTGGAGACATTATTTCTAACCTTAGAATTTGTTTTCTTATAAGACTTGTTAGAATAATTTCTTCCATAAGAATTATTTCTAGTATTCATACTTTTAAGAGGAATTACAACATGCATTTTCTTTGGTTCCAAGTTGTTGGAAGTTGTGCTTGCTTTAACAAAGATTGTTTTACTTGTACTTGGTTTATCAAAATTTGAAAATCCAAGACCGGTTTTATTTTTTAAATCTCTTTGTTTGCTAAGAACATCTTCCAAACTATTGTGACCTTTTTCAAAATTTTTTATTACTTGATTTAATTTAATAATTTTTGTTTCATGTTCTTTACATTTATTACATGAAGAATTTTTGACCTTTTCTAAATCCACTTGTGCATCAAAAACTTTTCTTTCAAGTGAAACAATTAATTTCTTCTGTTTTACACAAGTTTTAGAAAGTTTACTACATTCTTCATATAATTCATCAAATGCATTTTGTAATTCATCATATGAAGGTTTAATATCAAGTTCAGAATCACTAACCTCTTGTTCATCATCAGAGTGATGAGATGCCATTAGTGCAAGATTTGCATACTCTTCATCCTCTGATTCAGAAGATGAACTTATGTCATTTTCTTCCCATGCAATGTAGGCCCTCCTTTGCTTGAATTCTTTCTTTCCTTTGTCACCATTTTTGTTTGTAAAAGATGGACAATCTGCTTTCATGTGACCTTCTTTCCCACATCCAAAACATGTAATGTTTTGGTTTGACGTAGAGCCCTCATTCTTCTTGAAAGATTTTCTTTTATTACCAAACTTGAAGGACTTGTCCTTTTTAAGAAATTTTTTAAAACTTTTTGCAAGAAGATTGATGGTCTCACCTTCATCAGAACTTTCTCCTTTATTTTGTTGTTTTGACTCAACTCTTAGAGCAATGCTTTTGTTCTTCTTCTCTTGCCCTTCATGCTTTTCCAATCTTCCAAGTTCCATTTCATGTTCTTGGAGTTTACCAAACAAAGCGGCAGAAGTCATTTTAGAAAGACTTTTCTTTTCTGATATTGCAGTCACCTTTGGTTGCCAAGCCCTTGTTAATGATCTAAGGACTTTGAGATTTAACTCATCATTTGTGAAAGTCTTTCCAAGAGCCATCAAGTGGTTTGTTAAGTGAGAGAATCTCTTTTGTAAATCAAGAATTGATTCACCGGGCTGCATTCTGAACAATTCATATTCTTATGATAAAGTGTTCAGTTTTGATCTCTTCACTTCTTCTGTGCCTTCATGGGTTACTTCTAGAGTGTCCCAAATTTCTTTTGCAGTTTTGCATTGAGAAATTCGGAAGAACTCATCCATGCCAAGGGCTGAATGAAGCATGTTGATTGCCTTCTTGTCAAACAACAATTTTTTCTTATCATCATCAGTCCAAGATGTTTTTATTTTTACTTGGACAACATCATTCACAACCGTTGTAGGAATGAATGGACCATTCTCAACGGCATTCCATATTTCTTCCCCTTGTGCTTCCAAGTATGCACGCATGCGAATTTTCCAGAAATCATAGTATTCACCAACAAAGCATGGAGGTTTGTTGCTACTACCACCATCTTTGAACACAATGTTTGAATTTGAAGCGGAAGCCATTTTTCTGGATCAAGGAGCAAATTACCTTAACTTGCTCTGATGCCAATTGTAATTTCAGAGTGCAACCTAAGAGGGGGGGTGAATTAGGTTGTATGACTTTTAATGGATAATTTTTATGGTTTATTGTGTTCTTGTAAATTTTTCTGGAATTTTGTATGAATGTATGAACGAATGCTTGGAAAAATAAAGAGTGTAGGGAAGAAGAAGATGGACACAAGGAATTTATAGTGGTTCCCCTACTGGTACTCCACTCCCCCACAACCCTGTGAGGAATTCACTATGTTAGAATCTTTGTTACAAGCAATCTCTCCCCAAGACCCCCTAACAATCTTTCTAACATACACCAGATAGCACCCCACTATCTTTACAACAATTCTCACCAACAATGGCAAGAAAACTTTACAACAATGTAATTGAAGAATAACAAATGTATGACTGTATATTTTTATCAATATCACTCTTAAACAAATGGACTTAGTGCTCAGAAAACTTTTTAATAAATGTTAAAGTGTGGGCAAAGTTTTCCAAACAATTTGAATGAAAGTTTGAAAGCAAGTGATATTGAAAAAATTCACAATTGAGAATTTGAAAGTTATTTTAAAAATTGCTTTGATTCTCAATTGAATTTATAGAGACTAAAAAATTGTTTATGAAACAATACTATTTTTTTAAAAACGGTTTAAAATGAAAAGACACAAATTTAAAATGGCACCCATTCATAAAATTTGAATATGAAAAGCATTTAAAATATAGTAGTTGTTGCAAGAAATACTAAATCCAAAAATAGCCGTTAATACAAAATGAAATAAATATGTGCATATTAACTTGATTCAATAATATAGTAACTAGCCGTTGGCCACACTTTGATTTATTAGACAAAATATTTTCTTTATAAAAGCCAATGGTAACAAAAAGATTATGTGCCATTTTAATTCTCAATGCATGCTAAACATTATTTTTATGCTAAAAAATTATTGTAAAATTTCCATAATAAATTATGTTTTTTCATGCAAAAATATTTTTTATGCAAAATCACATTTATATGAAAACATTGTGAGTGTGTGATTTATTTTCAAAAGATTTTTAGACATTGCTTCATATGGGAACTTAGAAAAAATGATTGTAATTATTTTTTGAGCATTCTAAGTTGTTCCATAAGTTAAGAATGATAAATCAAAAAATAATTTGCCATACTTACAAAGTGTATAACCAAGAAGCCTAGACACTAATCTTCATTCTTAATCTTCATCTTGTGCCTCCATAGTTTTTCTTCTTTTGTGATGTGAGTTTGTTATCATCAAAACCCAGCCAAAGTTAGAAGGAAATCTTCTTCACAATTATGCCATCATCTAAGAAGTTATAGTTAGTCATTGTAGGAGAATTCATGGTGGAAAAGGGAAACGTATTTTCCTCAAAAATGACATGCCGAGAAATAATGATTTTACGACTTGACAATTCGTAACATTTATAACCTCTATGGTTTGACGGATATCCTAGAAAGACACATGGTGTAGACCGAGGTTGGAATTTATTCCTAATGGTGGACGGAATTAATGGATAGCAAAGACAACCAAATACACGGAGGTGTGAATAAGACGGGTCTTTTTGATAAAGAATTTTGGTGGGTGATTGAAGACTGAGTTTCTTATTTGGAAGTATGTTGTGTAGGTAAGTGGCCATTTAAAGAGCATGGTGCCAGAAAACTGGTGGAATAGACGCATGAGGAAGGAGGGTTCTGATTATATTATTGATTGTACGAATTTTTCTTTCTGCTTTTCCATTTTGAGGGGAGGTATAAGGACAAGAAAAACAAAAAAAACATTCCATGTTGTTCACAAAACTTATGAAAGAGAGCATTATCGTACTCCTTGCCATTATCACATTGAAAACATTTTATTTCACGTTCAAATTGTGTTGTAATGTGCGCACAGATTTGGAGAAAAATGGAATGTACTTGTGATTTGTTTGAGATGGGAGAAGTCCACAAAAAATTAGTAAAATCATCAAGAAATAACACATAGTAACGATGCCCTCCGGAGCTTAATACCGGAGAAGTCCAAAGATCGCTATGAACAATGTCAAAAGGCATACAAGTAAATGACAATGAATTAGAAAAAGACAATTTTATTTGTTTCCCAAGAGGATAAGAGTGACAAAAGAAATCATTTCGAAACTTATTACATAGCAAAAGTTTGTTTCGATGCAGATAATTTAAAATAGGAGCTCCTGGATGTCCTAAACGACTATGCCATAACTCATTAGATGAAGCAGCAAAGGTGGATGGTGGTAGTACTGTTGTGTTTGGTCTTGTGGGAATAGGGTAAAGGTCACCAGAACTATTACATCTCATTAAAAGCGTTCCTGTCTGGAAATCTTTCACAGAAAAACCGAGATAGTCAAATTCAACAAAAACATCATTATCAATTGTAAATTTTATGACAGAAACAAGGTTTTTGATAAGTTTTGGTGCATGCAAAACATTGTTTAAGGTTAGGGAATTGGGTAAAGATGCATTGCCACAACGAATTACAGGAATATGATGACCACTTCCAACAGTAATATTATTGCTCATATTAAAATAAGATGTGAGATTACATCCATTGCTTGTCATATGAGAAGTTGCTCCGCTGTCTATATACCGTTGATCATCAGGAGGAGAGATGGAGAAAGTATGCATAGCAGCTTGGATGTCAGTTGGAGCATAAGAAGAGAAGCCTTGCTGACTGTTCATATGAGGTGGAGCAGTTGCCATGTGAGCTTGCTGAGGTTTAGGACCGAGTATGCCTGATTGTTGCTCGGGAGCACCAGTTGTTGGATATGGACATGGTGGAGTGGCCCATTGAGGCTGCTGATAGGGATACGGAGGCCACTGAGGCTGGGAACGACCTCCACCATAACCATTGTTTCTACCCCGCCACGACCACCACGACCATTGCCACAACCACCACAACCAGGACCACTGTTGTTGCAGTTGTTGCGCTGTTGAGGGGGAGTGGTTGAGGCCGTGTTATCATCAAGAGATGATACGAAAGCAGAGTTGCTGATGGAATTTGCTGCTTTCTTTTCTTTGGCTGTTTCTTCCAGGATTATCATAAAACGACCTTTGTAAAATGGTGGAAGAGAGTCTCCATGACGAATTTGTGAGCCCACCGTGGCATACGCATCGGTTAGGCCAGAGATGAGTTGAAGAACAAGCCTTTCGTTAGACACGGGATGTAATATCCCGCTCAGATGTAACTTTTATCAATATCAGAGGAATTAAGAGAGGGTAGGGGCAAAGTTGTAATTTGAGATGGCAAGGCTTTATATAGGAACAAGATAAGAATTAATTCATTTTCCTATTTCCTTTGTCTCTCTAGAACACAACAACCTCTCTCCCTCTCTCTCTAAGAAAATCGGCCAGCACCACCACCGGCTTTAATCCATCAATTTTCTCCCCTGAATTCCTAGTATTGCAAGTAAGCAAGCTCTTGAGAAAGGTTGAAGCAAGAGGAAGCTTAAGGAAAAGTCAAGGAAAGAGTAAGACCAAGCTAGGGTTTTGGTGCAAGGAAGCTGTCGCAGATCAGCAAGTATAAAGTGAGTTCCTTAGAGTAGCAATATCCCTTCTGGGTCATATTGTGTGAGGATTACAACTTAATTTCTAAGATTTTAGGAAAAAGGATAGTTTTCCCCTTTTTGATACATAAGCTTGATTTCTGTTTAATCCTTGAACCCAGTATGTTTTTATGGTTTAAAAATGAGTCTCTGGCATGTTTCAAAGGTCACTGGATAGTTGGGTACCAAGATTTTTTTGAGGTTAAAGCACGATTTCAGAATTCTGAGTTCTGCTACAGTCGCAGAGCGACCAGGACTTAGCTCTGCGAAGGTTCAGACTCAGAACGTGCTTCTGACCTACTTCGCCCAACCATCGCCTAAACTTCGCTTTACAAAGTAATCAGAAGCTGAGTTCGCAGAGCAA
Source organism: Medicago ruthenica (assembly GCA_018208015.1). Taxonomy (NCBI): domain Eukaryota; kingdom Viridiplantae; phylum Streptophyta; class Magnoliopsida; order Fabales; family Fabaceae; genus Medicago; species Medicago ruthenica. The sequence goes on along the minus strand of CM031373.1, from coordinate 99,602,674 downwards.
AGTTTTTGGACGCTCTGCGAAGCTTCAGACTCAAGAATATCAGACTCTGAACGTTCAGACTCAGGTGATCGCAAAGCGAAGTTGAGGGTCGCAAAGCGAAGCTTCCCAGAACGTCTTTTTATTATCAAACAACTGTACAATGCCAATGATCTTTGATATGCTTTGGGATAGAGATACTCATGAACTATCAAGGATTAATCTAGGATAAAGACATGTATCATACAGAGTGATGGGTAATTTATCCACATGAAATCAGGTTAGTTAAGGGATAGTTTCAGGATACCCTTAACCAGGCAGGATTTAGAGTACCATAGTTAGAGGTACCAAATTTACCCTAGTTTCAGGTACATTTATATGTACATTAGAACGTGCCTCGGTTGTTCACGTCAGAGTGACACTGAGGGTACACATATCAGTTCAGGAAATTATCAGGAATATCAAGATAATATATTTTATCAGGAAAACTTAATTAATTATTTACCAGGTTAAGCTGCTCTCGTCAGGTAGAGACCACAGGGGGTTCCAGTACAGCTGGAATGGGCAGGAACCTTCCGCGAGGATAACCACACATAAGTTTAATTATGGTTATTGTGTGTCTTCTGTGCTCTCGTCAGGTAGAGACCACAGGGGGTTCCAGTACAGCTAAAATGGGCAGGAACCTTCCGTGAGGATAACCACACACACAGGCAGGAGGAGTCCGGTGATTAGCCTCAGATAGGAATTTTCACCGGTTATCAGGGGAATGTACTCCGGGGTTACTCCACTCGGGGGCATTCCGTAAAATCAACTCAGATAATAATGTTTGTTACACGCTAACATCTAACATATTAATATCAGGAAATTACCTTATTATGTTATCAGGCAGGAAATAATTATCAAGCAGGTATCAGGTATCAGGTAGTAGTTTCAGGCGGTGATCCTAGGTTTCCCCTTGATCACCAAGTTATTAGTTTGTAGTCCAGTTTTCATGACTACACAGGTATAAACCCTCTATGGGTAGAGTTAAGGCTTGGCGATCATAGGTTTCCCCGAGATTGCCAACAATAGGCATGGCGACCTTAGGTTCCCCGAGGTTGCCAACAGTAGGTTGGGTGGAGCTCACTGAGACATTATGTCTCATCCCATTCCTTCTGATGCAGTTTCACAGGTAGCACGCAGCAAGGGTAAGGAGAAGGTTTTGGACTGATCGTGTTGGTTTCTAGTTGTTATAGTTATCATATTTTCAGATGTTGTATTATGATGTATAATACCAGAGATGTTTTGTATTAACAGTTGGATGTATTAATACATTATGTTATGTATCATAATCTGTTGAATTTTCTGCATTGTAAATTAATGCATCCAGTACGAAATTTAATACTCGTATAAGATCCTAGGCAATCTTTATATGGGTGTTACACGGGAACACCAACATTAGAGAGTTGATCAGACAGGAATTTGAGATGTTGACAATAGGTGGAAGCATCAGGAAATTGTTACATATGAACATTTGAAAATTCTTGCTCTAGGTAGAGAGCCCGAGAATTTTTATTGTCATAAAAAATGTTGAATAGTCTGTTCCACGCATTTTCCGCGGTTGAATCGCGTTCAATGATGGTGTGAAAAAGATCATCAGAAATGGTTCCATAAATCCATTGAAGGACAACAACATCAAGACGGGCCCATAGATTAGGATCGATGTCTTTGAGATTAGTAGAGGATGAGGTTTCAGTTGGGATGATATGATCAATGACCTGATGAACACGAGCATGGATTTTGAAAAGTTGAGACCAAGTGTTATATTGGCCTTTTTCAATACTTAGGGTAATTTTGATAAAATTGGTGATATTATAGATGGTGAATGCATGATTGAAGGTGAGAAAAACACACAAGAAGGGGGGGTTGAATTGTGTGGGCTTAAAAAAAACTTTTCTTTCTCAAAACTTATGATAAGTTCAGAATCTGATATAGATCAGTTCTGAACCTTTTTCAGAGTTTGTTTGCAGCGGATTAAGAAGTAAAGAGAAAGGGAAAGAGAGACATGCAATATTTTTATACTAGTTCCTTCCACAAGTTGGAAGTAGTCTAGTCCCCCTGTCACTTACATGAGATTTAACTATAATCAAACTGATTACAATTGCTTAGAACACAAAGTAATGAGACTTCAATGCTCAAACACCTAGTAAGAGACTTCTAATGCTCAGAACACAAAGTAATGGGACTTCCCTGCTCAAGACACAAAGTCAAGAGACTTCTAATTGCTCAGAACACAAAGTAATGAGACTTCCCTGCTCAAGACACACAGTCAAGAGACTTCCAATTGCTCAGAACACAAAGTAATGAGACTCAGGTTGCTCAGCACGCAGACTAAGATTTTGGGTTCAAACTAATTTACAAAGAAATAAGTTTGTGTTGAACACTTGATCAAATATCAGAGGTGTTCACAAAATACAACTCAAATAAGACTCTAACACTTAAGGAATTCTAAGATAAACAAATTGTAAGAATTCCTAAGTTATTTTGTGACAGATGCGGAAAACAGAGTGTAGCAGTTCAGGTTTTGCAGGCTTGTATATCTGTACAGAGTCTTGGCAATTCTTCTTCAAAACTTCACCCTTTTATAGATAATAAAAGAGCTGTTGAGATTGCCCAGAAATTCAGCAAAGAGACGTTGCAATTGGAAGCTAGGATAGCTGAAAATGTGTGCTGAAACTGAGCAGAACAGAGCAAGCATTTTTTGAATCCTTTCCTTAAAAGTTGGGGAATGTTTTGGCCAAGGAGACAACTGTTCCATTGGAGTTGTTCTGACACTGCAGGCATTAAATGCTGACTCAGACAGTTGCTTTTCCTTCCACGTCAGACTTCAGAAGCTTCTTCAGGAACACAGTACTTCAGAAGCTCTCTTCAGAAGCAGGACTTCAGACGCACACTTCAGAAGCACTGTTCATCAGACGCTCCCTTCAGACGTTGACTTTTGTTGACCTTCAGACTCAGCCTTCGGACGTTGACTTCTGTTGACCTTCAGACTCAGCCTTCAGAAGCACCCTTCAGACGCAGTCTTCAGAAGCTACCTTCAGAAGCACCCTTCAGACGCAGTCTTCAGACTCTGCCTTCAAAAGCTGCTTCAGACCCAATTTTGCTTCAGACTTGCAACAAGGCTTCTATGCTTTCCTTCTTGCTCTTAGCTTGTTCTTCCAAATCCAATATTAATTACTGAACATTAAGAACATGGTTCTGCACACTTAGAACAAAGCATTAGCAATACCAATTTTCTTTTTAACATTATCATCAAAACCCAAAAGAGAATTGTTCATACACATTTTGTTCCAACAGTGATGAATGAGAGGATTGATATTCTCTTTGGGAGGTGACTCCTCTTGAATGGGAGGATTGCTATTCTGTTTGGGAGGTGATTGCTCGGTGGTCATGATGAGAGGAAAGAGGGGCGACCGGTTTTGGGAAAAGAGAAGGGGGAAAAGAAATTAGGTTTTAGGATCAGTACCTAAACTTACTGATACCATGAAAGAATGATAGATTTTGTCTTTCTATTGATTTTCATTGATATATATACACAATTATGCAGTGTCAGTTTCTCTGACTATTTACTATACAATCACTACTATTTAATGACAATTATATCTATATACTATACATTTGAAGAGTATTTCATAGGAATATTCTCAAATGCATTCTTAGCATGACACGTGGCACCACCAAGCAATTTGGTGAGTTTGACAATTAATGAATTTAATGAATTAATGAAATTAATGTAATTAATGAAATGAAGTTCTATTATATTTTTATTTTCATAATAATAATAATAATTAATGAAATGAGTTTCTATTGTATTTTTGCTTTCATAACAATAATAATAATGTGACACAAATTTAATATCCTATATTTTATTAAATGCAAACATTAAAAATTTATTTACGAAAATCCTAAAAAAAAAAAATTACACTGACGAAAATAATGGAAGCTTATTGAATTTGATAAGCGACCTTTGATTATTAATGAAATGAACTTCTATTATATTTTTATTTTCATAATAACAATAATAATTAATGAAATAGGTTTCTATTGTATTTTTTCTTTCATAATAATAATAATAATAATAATAATAATAATAATAATAATAATAATAATAATAGTGTGACACAATTTTAATATCCTATATTTTATTAAATGCGAACATTAAAATTTTATTTACGAAAATCCTAAAAAAACAAATTAAACTGACGAAAATAACGGAAGCTTATTGAATTTGATAAGTGACCCTTGATTATTAATGAAATGAACTTCTATTATATTTTTATTTTCATAATAATAATAATAATTAATGAAATGAGTGTCTATTGTATTTTTGCTTTCATAATAATAATAATAATAATGTGACACAATTTTAATATCCTATATTTTATTAAATTCAAACATTAAAAATTTATTTATTTAAAAATATAAGCGTTGATTTCATTAGAAACTCATTTTTAATTTATTTTAATTCATTAAAAAAGGTAAACGATTTTAATAAATGCATTAAAAAATATTTTAGTCTTTTTTAATTAGACATAAATGCCTTATATTTTTAATTAGAAATGGTAAATTAATTAGACATATTTGAGTACAAATGCGTTAATTAGGCATAAATGTCTTATATTCGTAAATGCCTTATATTTTTAATTACTCAAATGCTTTAAAGAAATCAACGCATTTATGTCTAATTAATGCAATCAACGCATTTATGCCTTTTTTAATTATAAAAATATTTGAGTACAAATATGGTTTGCATATATTTTAATTTATTTTATGAGACACAATTTTAATATCCTTGATTAATGTGGAAAACGTAAATAATTTTCTAATACTAAAATGTATTAAAAAAGGTAAATGCAATCAATGATTAATGAGACTAAATGATGCCAAATGAATTTGCATTCTCAAATTGGCTCTGAAATAACTACAATCACTCAAACGTTTTATTTTATTTCCACTTTTCACGTGATGTAATAAATCAATGCAGCAAATTGCGGATCTAAACAATAGTAGTAATTTGGTCAACGAATTCTAAATTCTTTTAAAATTTTATGTTTTTCATGTTTTCAACAATTTTCATTGTTGTCATTTTATTCAATGACTCCGAAACCAAAAATTAATTTTATTCTTGAGATTAATCATGTGAGAGATAACATTGGAGTTTGATTGTTCACATTGATCACACTTGGTTTGTACGTGATGTATCAAATGGTAAGCTTTCATTCTGACTAGATATGGATACATATTTATGTGTTTTGTTTTGTAATAATTTTTTACTTTTATTTTTATTTTTTTTGTTAATTTTTAAGTATCAATAATATTTATACTATTTATATAGTTTTTAATCTTTTTGATTGATAAATATACACAAATATCAAACATGAAGTTTGATTAGTATAATTTGATAGTATGAGTTTGATTTAATCATTTGATGCATTTCATTTTAAAATGTTACCAGAATGCTTACCTGAGTTTGTGTGAAAAAGTACTAAAATGGGGTTAAGAAAAAACTGATTACGATTGAACTTGATCATGATGGTTTAATGATCGATGTTTATGGTGTTTTTTTTGTATAAATTGTAGGGTTTATTAAGTTACGAATTATAATTGTAATATTATCATATGAAAATGGATCAATTGACTCTAAGGGCCTGTGTTGGTGCACATGATAGGAAGACAGAATATATCATATCCTGGTTTAATTTTGTTGTTTGATACGTCAATATGAAATGATAACCTAAACTCATTTCTAATCATGTCCTACTCACCCTTTGTTATTTTTATCCTTAGTTTTTGGTGGGTTAGAATGATCATATCATGATTAGCACTTAAATGCTTATTTTGCCCTCTCTCTCAATTCATCGTTCATATTCTCTATGCTCTCCATCCATCGACATCAACTTCTTCCTCCATAACTCTTCAACTTCATCTCTTATATTTGTTACATACATCGACCTCTACCTCTTCCTCCATAACTCTTCAACTTCATCTCTTCTATTTGTTACAGGTCTGACCCCAATTCCACTCTACAATCACTTTTTCCTCAATCTGCTTAATTGTTTGTTTGTTTCTTTCTTGATTGTCTATTTTGTATTCAAGTCAAATTTGAAAATATGAAACAAAGAGTTTTGGAATTTCGTATTATTTTCAACAGAGACAACAATTAGTTTGGTTAAGAGCTTGAATTGTAATTGTAAATTTTTTATAGGTTATTGTTGGTGTATGAATTTTTTTACAGGTTATAGTTACACAAAGGGATTTTGATATAACTTAGTAATTGAAGAAGGAAGAAGACAGTAAACAATTTTTTTTAATTGAAGAAGTCATGATTTTTTTAATTGAACTTTAAGAATGAAGATTACAGCACACTAAAAAAAGGAAGAAGACGATTGACAATTTTTTTTATAACTTTGTATAATTAATAACAGCTTAATTATATTTAATTATAATTAATTACAAGGTTAATTATGTCATTTAATTGTGATATATATGATATTATGTTTGTTATCATGTGTGCAACAAACATGTGATAGGATAAATGTTTATCATGTCCATATCATTTCCTATCCTTATCCAGTTTCATATTCTATCATATCTGTAACATCCCGCTTAAATGTAACTTTTATCGGTAACAGAGGAATTATGAGTGAGTAGGGACAAGATGGTAATTTTGAGAGAAGAGGCATAAAAAGGGATAAGTATGAAATATTCTTCATTATTCAAGTTCCTTCTCTCACTAAAACAGATTTTCCTCTCCTTCTCCCTCTAGGAATCGGTTTGCATCAGCAACAGCTTAATTCCCCAGTTGCTTTTCCCTGATTTCTTAAACAGTAGGCAAGCAAACAAGTTTTGGGAAAGTTGAAGAAAGTGGAAGCTTAAAGAGAAAGTAAGACCAAGCTAGGGTTTGGAAAAAGGAAGCTTATCAAGACCAGCAACTTCATGGTGAGTTCCTTAGAGTAGCTTATCCCCTTTGGGTTAAAATTGTGTGAGAATCACATCAGATTTCTAAAGTTATAAGGAAAAAGGAAAGTTTTTCCCCCTTTTTGATACATATGCTTGATCCTTGCTTAATCCTGGTTCACAGTAAGTTTTTATAGTTCAAATGAGTCCCTGACATGTTTTCAAAGATCATTGGACAGTTGGGTACCAAGATTTTCAAGATTAAAACATGTTTTTCAGAAAAATTCTATGTTCTGCTACGGTCACAGAGCGACCAAGAGTTTGCTCTGCGAAGTAGCAGAGTTTTGCTACTGTCTACCATCGCCTAGCCATCGCCCAGACTTTGCTTTGCGAAGTGATCAGAAGCTGAGTCGCAGAGCGAAGTTTTGGACGCTCTGCGAAAGCTTCAGACTCTGAACCTTCAGAAGCTGACTTCAGAATCTGAAGGTTCAGACGCAGGGATCGCAGATCGACGCTCAGGGTCGCAAAGCGAACTTAGCCAGAATGGCATTTTTATTATAAACAACAGTACCTTGCCAATGATCTTTGATATGCTTTTGTGTAGTGATATACTAGAACCTTCAAGGATTAATCTGGGTTAAAGATATGTATCATATCAGAGTGATGGGTATTTTATCCGCTGAAGTTCAAGTAAGAACAAGAGTTGTTATAGATGGGTTTTCAAGCCCTAAGCATGATACATGATATCGATGTGTCTAGATCCTGTGATAGGATAGCAAGTTGAATGTACTCAATTAAGTGTACGAAAGTACAAGGAATGTTTCAACATTCAAAGCTTCAGATAAGCTTAAGGGGTTCAGTTTCCCAACATGTTTAAGTGGCTTATGAGAACGATAAGCTTAAAATCTTATAGTATAGGTTAAGTATCACATGATTAATTATGTGATGAATGCATCAGATATGCATAGGTTCAGAATAATGTATCAGATATACACATGAATTAAGATAAGTTTTATGCTAAGATTATACGTGTTCAGCAGACTCCGGATTATGCCGGATGGGATTTCTCCAAAAGGGTTATACACACGTAAGAATTATAAGATTATGTTTGACGTGTCCCGCATGCTCCGGATTATGCCGGATGGGACTTCACCGAGAGGGTTGTCCACACATGAGGTTATAAGTTATATTTATATACGTAAAGAATATGCTAATATGTTAAGTCGTGACTCTATGACTCCCCGCTAGTAGTGGAGTTAAGGTACCCCGTTAGTAGTGGTTAGGCGTTCTTCGGATGTAAGTCCTACACGACAAAGATTAAGTTAAGTCGTGATTCTAAGGCTCCCCGTTAGTAGTGGAGTCGAGGTTCCCCGTTAGTAGTGGACAGGTGTTGTTTCTATGTAAGTCCTGTACGACGATAAGAGGAGTCCGGTGTTAGCCTCAGATAGGAATTTCACCGGTATGAGGGGAGATGTACTTCGGGGTTATTCCACCCGGATGCACTCCATAAAATGAACCAAAATAAGTAAATGTATGTTCAACCCTAACTTACTAACTTTATGTTGAGCAAGATGTATATGTCTTTATTACATAAGTTTATGGCAAGTACTGTTCAGATAACAGTTATCAGAAAGTGATCATAGGATGTCCCCAGATCACTAGGTATGAAATTATGTTATGATTATGAAAGAGATATGCAGTGATCCTAGTTTTTCCCTCGGTCACTAAGTTATCAGGTTATAGTCTAGTTCTTATGAATATACAGTTATCAGTTTCAGGCAGGAGTAATCCCTTATGGGAAAGGTTAAGACTTGGCGATCATAGAAATCCCCGAGATTGCCGAGAGTTAGTGCATGACGACCCTAGGTGTACCCGAGGTTGCCAACAGTGGGTTCGGTGGAACTCACTGAGACATTAGGTCTCATCTCATTCCTTCTGATGCAGGTTCGCAGGTTGCACGCAGCAAGGGTAAGGAGAAAGCTTTGGACTGATCGTGCTGGCTTTCTAGTTTTTAGTTTATCTTGTATTCAGATGTTGTATTATGATGTATAATACCAGAGATGTTTTGTATCATCTGTTGGATGTATTAATACATTATGTTATGTATATTTTCAGTCAAACTTTTTGTATTGTAAATTAATGCATCCAGTATGAAATTTAATACTCGTAAAAGATCCTAGGCAATCTTTATATGTGTGTTACATTTGGTATCAGAGCTGGTCGATTCAGATCGTGCCTTGGGTCATTAAAATATAATCCAAGTATGTGGACCTCTTGGATCCAGGACATTATTCTAAATGTTATATCTAATTGAAACTGATCACTATGACTTGCATATGACAGTTAGGATAAGATGTCTGGGAGAAGAAGAGGACCAGGACGGCCTAGATCAAATCAGGCTAATGAGGAAGCAGGAGGAGACCCTAACATGAACTTCTGGGCTCAGATGATGCAACAACAGCAAGCGTTGCAACAGTAATATCAGGAGCAACAGGCTCAGACTGCATTACAGCATCAGCAGATGATGCTTATGATGCAACAACAGGCCCAATCTCAGCATCAATGGATGGAAATGATGCACCAGGGGCAATGAGCATATCAGCAGCCTCCACCACCTCCAATGGTCGGTAATTCGGTTTTCCGAGAATTTAATAGAAATCACCCTCCTGAGTTCAATGGAGAAGGTGATCCCCAGGAAGCCAAGAGATGGCTGAAACAGATGGAAAAGATCTTCCGGATGGCTGAGTGCTCGGAAACTGATAAGGTGGTGTATGCCACAAACCAGTTCAGAGGCGCAGCAGAAGACTAGTGGGAATCTGCCCTGCGCAGAATGTTGGCTAATGATGTAGAAGTAAGTTGGGTGAATTTCAAGGAGGTGATGTTGGAGAAATATTTACTGTTATCCTACAGGGTAAAGAAAGAACAGGAATTCCTAGAACTGAAACAGGGCAACATGTCGGTTACGGAATCTACTAAGAAATTTGAAGAGTTGTCCTACTTTTCCACTCACAATGAGTATGCCGGGAACGAGAATTGGAAAATGAACCAATACAAGCGAGGCTTAAGAGGTGAAATCGATACTGCAGTGAGTCTCCAAAGAAATACAAGTTACGATGAACTGGTGCATGACAGCTTAGTTGCTGAAGCGGGTTTTGCCAAGACCGCCAGGGAGAAAGCTGCAACATTTGAAAAAAAGAAGGATAAATTTCAGAATAAGTACCGGGATAAGCTGAAGCCGAAAGGCTCCCCTCAGAGAGGCAAACAATCTGGTTCACCTACAACTTTTTCTACCTGCAAGACATGTGGAAGATTTCATCTAGGAGAATGCTTGAAGGGAGCCGAGGTATGTTACAGATGCAAGCAACCAGGGCATTTGATCTCTCATTGCCCGGAGAGGAGAGGTAAAGATGTAATAGAAAATACTACCGCCAGCAAAGGTAGGGTGTACTCCCTTGATGACGGAAGGGCTCTGGCTAATGAAGATTTAATTGCTGGTATGTACTATCTTAGTCAGAATCCAGTTAAAGTTTTTTTTGTTTGTGATGCATCGTGTTCTTTTATTTTATATAAGTGTGTAGAAATTCTGCAATTATCTATGTCTCCATTGATTCCTCCTATGACGATACCAACCGCTACGGAAAGCGGAATCGTAGCAAGTTATGTATGTGAGAATTGTCCAAGTCACAAGTGAAGCAACGAGCCATGAGATGGTTCTTTTATGGTAACTACAAGGTTATTAATGAGTAAGATTGGTCAAGAGAATTTATATGGTAATAGTGGTATATTACTCCTATTCCAATACAAATTGTTTAAAATCAGAGTTGCGCAGCGGAGAAGTAATCCAAGGATGAGTTAACGAGCAATTCTAAGCTGAAGCTTAGGGAACAAGGATGCTGGTGAAGTCTTTGTCAATTAAACCACAGAATAGCAGTGACCAGTGACGACTTGAACTTATCATAAGTTCTAACAGGGAATTTTAAAGAGTTAAGTTGAGGAATACTATGAACTTTGAAATTCATGAGGAATGGAAATCGAAGCATTTTAAGATTTATGTGATAAGGAATAAGAAAGACGTGTTTCTAGCATAATAAAACTAGAGCAAAGGAAGTTACCGCTAATATGGCAATTTAGCTATTTTAGCTCAGTAACTACAAGAGGACTTGAAGAGGGTAAGTTAAACCCAGGAGAGTTATGCACAAGGCAACATCAGTAAAGGTTGCACTTGCAAGATGATATTTTTGAATTTGAAGCATTGATTTGAAACGACAATGCAGTGTCATATGAGTTAATGCACATTGTACTCATGTTATGTCAATATGTCACATGTATCAGGTTATGTTTAGTATTATGTATACTTTTTGGGCAGTGTTTATACTACTCAGATAGTAGTGTAACAATTTTCAGTTACGTGACATGTATTAGTAACCGTGGTGTGCAGTCAGGAATGTTTAAATAGGAAGGTATTAATCATAACATGTTTGTTGATGTCAAACATATCTTAGCTAAAGAGTTCGGAAATTCTTGAACTTAATGTTCACTAGTAGAGGAGGAAGAACTTTCTATGCAAATCATAAGTCACTCGTAATCTACAGTAAAAGGCCACGCAAGTCCAGGTTATAAATAAAGGGCTAAGAGGTTGAGTGTGCTATTTTGGTAGTAGTCAGAGTATGGTTTTCTTTTTGAAAACAAGGATTTTGAATTCGATGTTCAGAAATGAGAAATAGGTTTTAATATCGACAAAGTGTAACTATGAATTGTGTTACGGGATAATGTTTACTCGGAGATAATCATGAGTTAAGAGTAAGAAGAAGGACTTAAGTCGATGTGGTATTGTCTCACAGATATTTTGATTAAGAATGATGTCCCGTTAGTCGGACAAAGATGATGTGACGTACCGTGTAGCCGTTAGTAGTGTACACGTACTAAAACATGTATGTAATATTTTATACTATGAATTATATAATGTACCTTAAGTCCTCCAGTTAAGGAAGAGTTTGTCAAATATTTTGACTTGCAGAGGAGGAAACCGTGGCTAGGGAACAACTTTAACCAACCAGGTTTAATCGAGGCGCATGGAATTTACATGTCAGACCTTGGAGTAGCCATGAAATCCCGTTAAGCAAATTGTATTGGAGTTTTGGCTAGTAGAGAAAGTGGTAGAAAGGGATCTATTCATGTATGATCTCAGGAGAATTCTAAATCTCGAGGACGAAATTTCTTTAAGGGGGGTAGAGTGTAACATCCCGCTTAAATGTAACTTTTATCAGTAACAGAGGAGTTATGAGTGAGTAGGGACAAGATGGTAATTTTGAGAGAAGAGGCATAAAAAGGGATAAGTATGAAATATTCTTCATTATTCAAGTTCCTTCTCTCACTAAAACAGATTTTCCTCTCCCTCTCCCTCTAGGAATCGGTTTGCATCAGCAACAGCTTAATTCCCCAGTTGCTTTTCCCTGATTTCTTAAACAGTAGGCAAGCAAACAAGTTTTGGGAAAGTTGAAGAAAGTGGAAGCTTAAAGAGAAAGCAAGACCAAGCTAGGGTTTGGAAAAAGGAAGCTTATCAAGACCAGCAACTTCATGGTGAGTTCCTTAGAGTAGCTTATCCCCTTTGGGTTATAAATGTGTTAGAATCACATCAGATTTCTAAAGTTATAAGGAAAAGGAAAGTTTTTCCCCCCTTTTGATACATATGCTTGATCCTTGCTTAATCCTGGTTCACAGTAAGTTTTTATAGTTCAAATGAGTCCCTGGCATGTTTTCAAAGATCACTGGACAGTTGGGTACCAAGGTTTTCAAGATTAAAACATGTTTTTCAGAAAAATTCTATGTTCTGCTACAGTCGCAGAGCGACCAAGAGTTTGCTCTGCGAAGTAGCAGAGTTTTGCTACTGTCTACCATCGCCTAGCCATCGCCCAGACTTTGCTTTGCGAAGTGATCAGAAGCTGAGTCGCAGAGCGAAGTTTTGGACGCTCTGCGAAAGCTTCAGACTCTGAACCTTCAGAAGCTGACTTCAGAGTCTGAAGGTTCAGACGCAGGGATCGCAGAGCGATGCTCAGGGTCGCAAAGCGAACTTGCCCAGAATGGCATTTTTATTATAAACAATAGTACCTTGCCAATGATCTTTGATATGTTTTGGGGTAGTGATATACTAGAACCTTCAAGGATTAATCTGGGTTAAAGATATGTATCATATCAGAGTGATGGGTATTTTATCTGCTGAAGTTCAAGTAAGAACAAGAGTTGTTATAGATGGGTTTTCAAGCCCTAAGCATGACACATGATAACGATGTGTCTAAATCTTGTGATAGGATAGCAAGTTGAATGTACTCAATTAAGTGTACGAAAGTACAAGGAATGTTTCAACATTCCAAGCTTCAGATAAGCTTAAGGGGTTCAGTTTCCCAATATGTTTAAGTGGCTTATGAGAACGATAAGCTTAGAACCTTATATTATAGGTTAAGTATCACATGATTAATTATGTGATGAATGCATCAGATTTGCATAGGTTCAGAATGATGTATCAGATATACGCATGAATTAAGATAAGTTTTATGCTAAGATTATACGTGTTCAGCAGACTCCGGATTATGCCGGATGGGATTTCTCCGAAAGGGCTATCCACACGTAAGAATTATAAGATTATGTTTGACGTGTCCCGCAGGCTCCGGATTATGTCGGATGGGACTTCACCGAGAGGGTTGTCCACACGTGAGGTTATAAGTTATATTTATATATGCAAAGAATATGCTAATATGTTAAGTCGTGACTCTATGACTCCCCGCTAGTAGTGGAGTTAAGGTACCCCGTTAGTAGTGGTTAGGTGTTCTTCGGATGTAAGTCCTACACGGCAAAGATTAAGTTAAGTCGTGATTCTCAGGCTCCCCGTTTGTAGTGGAGTCGAGGTTCCCCATTAGTAGTGGACATGCGTTGTTTCTATGTAAGTCATGCACGACGATAAGAGGAGTCCGATGTTAGCCTCATATAGGAATTTCACCGGTATGAGGGGAGATGTACTTCGGGGATACTCCACCCGAATGCACTCCATAAAATGAACCAAGATAAGTAAATGTATGTTCAACCCTAATTTACTAACTTTATGTTGAGCAAGATGTATATGTATTTATTACATAAGTTTATGGCAAGTACTTTTCAGATAACAGTTATCAGAAAGTGATCATAGGATGTCCCCAGATCACTAGGTATGAAATTATGTTATGATTATGAAAGAGATATGCAGTGATCCTAGTTTTTCCCTCGATCACTAAGTTATCAGGTTATAGTCTAGTTCTTATGACTATACAGTTACCAGTTTCAGGCAGATGTAATCCCTTATGGGAAAGGTTAAGACTTGGCGATCATAGGAATCCCCGAGATTGCCGAGAGTTAGTGCATGGCGACCCTAGGTGTCCCCGAGGTTGCCAACAGTGGGTTGGGTGGAACTCACTGAGACATTATGTCTCATCCCATTCCTTCTGATGCAGGTTCGCAGGTTGCACGCAGCAAGGGTAAGGAGAAAGCTTTGGACTGATCGTGCTGGCTTTCTAGTTTTCAGTTTATCTTGTATTCAGATGTCGTATTATGATGTATAATACCAGAGATGTTTTGTATCATCTGTTGGATGTATTAATACATTATGTTATGTATATTTTCAGTCAAACTTTTTGTATTGTAAATTAATGCATCCAATACGAAATTTAATACTCGTAAAAGATCCTAGACAATCTTTATATGGGTGTTACAATATCTCTATCATATCATGTGCACCAAACGGCCTCTAAGAGTATGTCTTTAAAATTATTATAAATATCAACATTTGATTGAAATATTAATTTATGGATGTGATTAATTAAAATAATTGTTACGGTAACAACTTTTCTTCATAATCTCAGCGTGTTGCTCATCATTCAACTGGAATTTTTTCATCTTTCATGTTAATCATTTAACTAAATCTTCATCTCTCATCGTGGATTTCTCCACGCCGATTTCTACTTCATGTGATTTATTTGTTGGATTTGATCATGCCGTTTCTGATTGTAGTACCAGTGCTTCTATTTACGATCTCATGGAAACACTTCAATAAAAAAAATCTCATGGTAGCACTTGCCGACATTTTTCTTAACAAAACTATAAAAGAAATAAATTTTCATCTTTTCTTAATATAGCCCGCGAGTTGGATCATTGACTTTCTACTTTATGAAAATCGACCAATGGAGATTGGAAACGTTTGGAGAGAAAGTAACTAGACAAGAGAAGAACACATTGAGATTATGGAGAAGTGACATCACCGTAACAATTATTTAAATTAATCACAACTGTTAGTTAATATTGCAACCAAATGTTAATATTTGGAGTAACTTTAAAGACGTTCTTGGAGTCAATTGATCAATTCTATCTTATTATGTTATTATTCACATAAGTAGCAAATGAGTTATTTATGAAAAATTGAAAACATCTCTTATATATATATATATATATATATATATATATATTAAGAAATCAATAAATATAAATAAATAAGTAAATATTAACATATATAAATATAAATGATTAATAATAAAAAATATTTTTTCTCTGTAGTGGTAATATATAAATGACGAATAAGTTGTTTTTGAATATATTTGATTAATAACTCCATAAAATAATTCAATGTAGTTTATTATAACCTAATTTACCGTATTAAAGTTATAGTGCAATTTTCTTATTACCGTATTTATAATTTTTTTTTAGGGGATTATCGTTTTATTTATGGAGTGTTAACAAATGATATGTTATATTGAATTTGAAGTTGAATTCATCATTCTCGCTTACTCAAAAATCATTCTCGCGTATCCATCAAATATGTTTCCAATTTGGGTTCTCTTCCTTATGTTTAATCAATTGGTATTAAAAATCTTTTCAATTAATTTCCTTTTAGAATGATTCAAAAAAACAAAATTTTAAATAATTTAATGGTTTTGATATCCTCATTAAAGAAATATTTTTTATTTATTATTTCTAAGAGTGTTACATACACTCCTCAATTATTTCTCTATTTATTCTCAAATAGGTGGTATCTCTTTCTCATCATGAATATGGGTAAAAAAGGAAACTATTAAACACACAAAATTTCATATTCTTTCTCTTTCGTGAATTTGATGCTCATCGCTATAGATTTATACTTTTTTATATGTTGGATATTGTAGGTTGGGATGTGAGCTACAATAACAAAGAAATATGAGGTTTTGAAAGACAAAATATAAATCTTATGATAGGATTGCATATACGAGAACTCAAATGTGATGGAAAAGGAACCCTTAATTAAAGGAAATAAAAAAATGTGATGCTATATAGTACGGATCTCTCGCCTACGAAAATTCACGAACGCTACCTCCCATGTGTGCTAGGTTTGACTCCTATAAAAGAAACGTCAAATTTTAAGTTAAATAATAAATAAAAAATATTAAACCAACTCAGTTCTTGCTTTACATACTGAGTCATAGAAAGAAGAAAAATAACAATCAAACGATGTGTTTCTTTTCTCGGCACCGCTTCAGTTTGGAATTCTAAATCTAATTCACGCACAAACGTGGTGATTTATTAGGGGACGATTTCAAAACTGCATAATACTTCTGAGCTTGTTTGATATGATTTCACCTAGCTTTATCATCTAATGATGTGATTTTATACATGGTAATAGAATGAGATGAGAATCAATTAGATGTTAATTAATCATAAAATCAAAATGAAATTGTGATGGGATTTATCAGACCAACATTAATATGTGATGCAGGAGATGGATTTACTTTTTCAAATATGGAGTTCGAGTAGTTTGAGAACAGACGTAGTAATGTAATATGTGGGCCACTGTTTTGATTTTATTGAAATTAATCATCCGTGAAATTTCGTGGAAACATTACCCGGTACCATTTAGCATTTTTCTAAATATATTTTAACAAATAAATGGAAGACTATTGAAATTCAAATAATCCAATTGATTTAGTAGAAACTATTGAATCTTTTAATTTTTTTATTAACGATTCATGTAGATTTTTTTAAAAGAGTATTCATTAATGAGTCATTTAAATTAGAATGATCCCATAAATGATAAAATGTCTTTTTTAATTTATTAGAATGAAGATTATCATTTAAATTTTAATGGGTCAAACAGAAGGAAAAAAAATGATACCATTAATTTTCATAACACAATTTTTTTGTCTGGTGCACATATGTGTTTACTTTTTAGGATGTGTCTAATATGAACTCTTTAAAGTTGTTCAAAGGTGATCTTTATAATTTTTAAAAATAGTGAATAAAAATGATATTTTATTAATTATTTTAAAAATAGTGAGATTGACAGTTGAACTGGTCCATATTAGATGCATCATGCTATTAGTTTATTTTTGTGTTAACCCTCTGAGGATTTGAACGGGTTGGTTTGGTTTGGACCCAAGCTTAGACTGTTCGGATAAACTATGAATTGAGTTGGTTTCAAGCTTAGCCAAGTTCAAGTAAACTATGATTCTTTGATATATAAACTTTTATCTCAACTGTGTTTCCAATACACTCATATCGATAATTCTAAATTGATGACAAAATTATTATGCATCCATAAAATATGTGTTTTAAATAAATATCGATATATTTACAAATCAACACAATCATGATGATGTGATTATTTGATTTTATACACAATTTTTATATCAACATAACTTAAATTATAAGACCAAAATTTCAAATCTGAATTTAATTTGTTAATTTACATGTAGAACAGTAGAAGTGAGTTTAATTTTCATTTCAAGTTGACTACTAAATATTCCAAAAAAAAATAGATCTACATGTATTATCATCATGATATACTTATGTGTTTTTCTTTGAAACACGGTAATCAACATTACTTAAATTAAAATACTAAAATGTTGGATCTCAATTTAATTTATTAGTTTATATGTAGAATCGAGTCTAAATTTTGTATGTATAATATTGCCTATGTTAGCCTTGCTACTCACAGTCGTCAAAAGTTTGAATGAAAGAAGAAGGTTGTGTTAAGCCTCAACAGCAAACGTAAAACTTTATTGGATCTCTATGACATGAACCAAATACGTAATAGGGTGAATGCTAGGTCATTTCCTAGAAGAAATATACTATATAGCTCAAGTACAATGTCAAATGAGTAAGAGTTGCTACATCGTCTGCTGGATGTAGTTAAAAAAAAGCAAGGGTCTCCAAATCTTCATGAACGAGTGTGAGTAAAGAAGTTAGTTCATGAGAGTATGATCCTTTATGGATCATGGAATATATGAACTTTTACATGAAAATCTATGGAAATAGTTGGCACTATGACTAGGAAGAAGATTAATTTTATGTGTCCACAAGAAAAATTGGATGGGTGAAAAGGCAAAAGAATTAGATAGTTCAAGATTTAAGCATTGATACACTGGCAAAGTTAGATCGATAACTGGGGTAATCATTATTTTGGATAAGGGGTGTAAGAAGTTTATTATGGATGTAAAAAGGATATGGAATCGGAGCATAGGCCAAAAATTTGTAGTGGAACAAGACATCTTTAATATTATTAGTGCTTACGCACTTTAGGTAGGGTTGGAAGAATATCTCAAAGTATAGTTTTTGGATGATTTAATATACTTGATTCAGGATATACAACGAGAAAAAAATATTTTTCCTACGTGGGGATCTAAATGGGGCGGGAGTGTTTCGAGAAGTTTTGAAGGCATGCATAGGGTATGGCCTTGGGGATACTAATGCGGAGGGTAAATCCATCCTAGATTTTTTGTCATCTTTTGATCTTACTATAGCTAATACATACTTAAGGAAAAGAAAGGAGGATCTTATCTCATACAATAGTACATAAGGATTTGTTTGGTTATGGATGTAAGGGTTAATTGGAGAGACGAAAGATGAGAAGCAACAACTGGGCTTCAAGGATCAAGTGATGGCATTTAAAGGGTGAAAAATAAAGTGCTTTCCAACACAATATTTTAGAGGAAGGCTACACAAAGCTACATGGAAGTGAAAATGATATTTTGGACAAGATGGGATATGAGATAAGAAAAGTAGCAAAAGAGACACAAGGAGAATCAATAGGTTTTGGATCTAGGAGTAACAAATATTAGTGGAACAAAAGTGTTCAAAGCAAAGTTAGAATCAAAAGGGAATGTCTTAAAGCGTGGTTTAAGTGTAAAAGTATATAAATTTGGGAAGTTTATAAGAGTTAGAAAACAAACCAAAAAGGCATTGAACAAAGTAAGAACACAAGTTTTTGATGGGTTATACCTATCCTTAGGTATCAAGGATGGAGAAAATCTATATATAGTCTTGCTAAGTGACGGGAAAGAAAGACAAGAGATTTGGATCAAGTGAAGTGTATTAAAGATGAAGAGGGTAAACCTATTGTTTAGGAAAGAGATATAAAGGATTGATAGAAGAAGTATTCCCACAACTTATTTAATGAAAGTCATGGGATATTACCAGATTCTAACATGATAGACATTAGAGTGGAGGATGGAAACTATAACTATTATAATTCAAGAACACGAGTTAAAAGAAGCCCGAAAAGGATGAGTAATGCCAAACTAATTGGGCCTGACAACATACCCATTGAAGTGTAGAAAATCCTTCGAGAAAGAGACATTATAGGTCGATCACCAAATTTTTTAACGAAGTTATGAGGTAATAGTGAATATCGGGCGAGTGGAGAAAAGACACTTTAATTTTGATCGATAAGATTAACAGGGATATACAAAACTGTGCAAACTATGTTGGAATTAAACTTATGAGTCATACCATAAAATTATGAAAAAGAATGATTGAACAGAGACTAAGAAAAAAAATACTTGAGTTACGTATAGTCAATTTTGGTTTTATACGTGGAGGTCGACTCTGAAAATGATCTACTTACTACGACGTATTACAGAGTGATATTAGATTGATATAAAAACAATTTATTTATGTTTTTGCTAAAATTGTCAAAAATATAAAAATTTCTCACATGTGCTTAACACAACTATCCAAATATATATAATTTGTTGATTTGGTGTTAACTTCGTCGGAATTCAATGGAAATCCGCTCCAAATATTAGTAACATGGTATATATGTGAGTAAAACAAAAAGAGGGCAGAGGAGCTGAGTAAAAAACATACAACTAAACCAAAAAGTGTACAACCAAACTGAAAAGCAAATAAGAGAAACTAGATGAACAATAACCCACAAAAGCCACGAGGGATCTCTCATGAACAAGCAACAACTGAAAATCGAGATGAAATTGAAACAAGTTGAACTATCCCACTCTCTAAAACAATTTATTTGTTAGGATAAAAACACTAATTTGAAATAAAATATAGTTGTAAACTGCATATATATACTTTATATTTATAAAACCAAATATCTTAATACAACAATATAATATATATTTTTATAAAAACTACACAATATTACAACTTATACTTTTCGTAAAAAAAAACTTTATAATTTATACTAAACTTATTTTAAATTTATGCTGACTTATTTATCAAATAACTTAAATATTCACCAACTTTACGTCATATGTAATTTTTTGTGTAAATTAATTTTGAATTCAATTTAAAATAGTATTTTTTTTAAAATAAAATTTAATAAGCATGTTAATTGACCGTGCTTGGCACGGGTATCATTCTAGTTTTAATAATATATAAAAATATTCTAATAAATGTGATGTATTTGTCGTGTTGATGTCAAAAGCTTATTCTCATATCACACTTATAAACTACTATTTATTTGGGAAATGGAAAGTAGTTTATGATGGCCTTGAATTTCAACATTGAAAGTACTCCCACCTTATCCAAATCCCCTTCTTTGAAATTTAATTAAAGTGCTTGTTAAAAAATTGATTCAGATGACGAATTTTGTTAAAGATGGCGCAACTATATTAAAAAATTGATTAAGATGATGAATTATGTGAAAGATGGTGCAACTATGTTAAAAAATTGATTAAGATGATGAATTATGTGAAAGATGGTGCAAAACAATTGCCTAAAATATCCTGGGATTTTACATCCCGTGGTTTCTTGTGCATGATTGAAAGAAATTGGAGTGGTTAGAAATGGTAGTTACAATTAAAAGTCGTAAACCATGGAGATCACAAAGAAATTATTGGTATGCTATGATTAATTAATCGCCTGCCTTGTTTGATTAGGAATTTTCAATCTAAAAAGTGTATTTTCTTTTGACAAACGTCTCACTAGCTATTGCACAAGTGAACTTAAAAAATTACATCTACCTAACAATGGAAAGCCTAAAAGTAAGGTTATGCTTTTTCATGAAAAGAATATGTTATTTTCATTAATACTTGGTAATGTAACATATCAAAATCAAAATGAACAATTCCACTTCAGCTTAAATGTTTATACTAAAATTTTGATGGATGGAGACCCCGATTATGCACTTTATTTGAGCTTGATACTTCAAATCAGTGAATCAGATCAGAAAGTGATTGAGGAAACACAAACCATGCGGGGTCATGGCTAATTTTGTGTCGTGTATTGAAATCTAACCAACTTTCAAAGCAATCCACATGACCGACCACTAATTGAAATCCCATTTTAAAGTTAAAGCTTATATTTAAAGAATGTGTTTTGATAACTAATTCTAACAAATTTTAGTTGACAAATCTGTGTCCTACTACTTATGGGCTTGTCTTTGACCAAAAAATAAGCAAAATGAAATCCATGGTATTTCATCCCATCATAGACACATCAATAAATTCCGGAATGACCTTATTCTTTCTGGTGGCTTACACTTAGAGGGGTCTGTGGTGGATAGAGCGAAACTCTTAGCTTGGAAGTGGTTCATGGCTAAGTGCCCTGCTAGTTCCTGCTCCTTCTATGAGTGGAAGGTGCAGCCCGTCCTGTGTTGGAATCGGTGGAGTTTTGTGGTGGTGGTTTTCCTCGGGTTTTTTTTTTTTTTTTGGGGGGGGGTGGGGGTTTTTTGCCTTCGCATTTCCTGTCTAGCCTCCTGGGTTTTTATTTGCTTTCTGTTTCCTGCAGGTGTCTGTTTGGTGTGTTGTTTTATCCTTCCGGCGCTTTTTCTTGGTGTTGTTTTTATTTTTGGTGTTGTTGTTTTAGTGGTGTCTTAGGGGCGCTTTCACGTGCTCTTATCGGGCTGCGGTTAGTCCTTTGGGGTGTGTTTGGAGCGTCTCTTGACAGCTCTTTTGGTGTATATATTGCCATTCAAAAAAAACA
Organism: Medicago ruthenica; assembly: GCA_018208015.1. Taxonomy (NCBI): domain Eukaryota; kingdom Viridiplantae; phylum Streptophyta; class Magnoliopsida; order Fabales; family Fabaceae; genus Medicago; species Medicago ruthenica. The sequence continues at coordinate 99,580,549 of CM031373.1, read as the reverse complement.
TCAATAAATGGAGAGAGATAAATTTGCAAGTACCTATCAGTTCTATGCTCAACGCTCTTTTGACATTGGATATATACTCTGCTCTGAAATTATTTGTGCTTTGAGAACTCTCCAAGTTATTGACCAAGCAAGGATTTCTTTAGTGTGTGAAGTTGACAAGAGCACCTTCAGTCAGTGGCAGATCTTGTCCAAAATATCGGGGGGAGCGGCAAATATTAACTACATATTATAGTTGAAATTCATAAAAGTCGTATACGATTTCATCCAAAATATTATAATTGAAATTCATAAAAGTCATAGACAATTTCATCCAAAAAAACCATAATACCCTTGCCCACGGATATCTGAAACACAAAGACCATGCCGAGAAAGAACATCACAAACTTCTTTTTTAAGAGTGATAGCCATAGTGTCATCAACATGCACAAGCTCAAAAAATCGTTCTTGTACACAACCATTTTTATCCACAAACCTCAAAATAATAGTCATCTGCTCCTTAAGAGATTCATCACGTGATTCATTATGCAAAATTTAGAATCTCCAATCTCTTCTCGGATAAAGTGTTTCATTTTACTAGACATGATTTGCAGAAGTTCCTTTAGAATTGCATGAGATGTATACTTTGATCAGAACTCTGTTCATCAAGTGCATATATGATGTTCATAGATTGATTGAACAAGTCTTGAGATGCTTTCACTGCATTATTGTGAAATGAACAAGGACTTTCTCCAATATGTTTAAGAAAAGCACAATTCTTTCAAGCATTCACCTTTCTCCATGCTTTAAATCCTTTTATAGTAAAGACGTCAGTTGCAGGATTGTCACTTGGTTTATTAGTGAACAAGTAACAAAGGAAACAATAAACATCATCATTAGTTGGAGAATACTCTAGCCATGAAGAGAACATTTTAAATCAGGCTGCTTGAAACCGTCTTGGATGCTTATCTTCATTGAGAGGGTACTTTTCAACTAGCCATTGATAGGGACCCCAATTAAGATAAGCTCGTTGAACTTCATCTCTTTGATTCACTGGATATTCCCAAATCTGGAGGCACTTTCCGGGATCACGTTCTAAACAATTGACATCAAATTTATCCATAGTGACTTTTTGAATCTTGCAAGGCTGCTCATCCGGTTGAACCGTTTGATCACTCGAAGGGTTTCTTTCAATTGTTGATGATGAAGCTATACAATTTTCATCTATGTCAGAAACTTTCCTCTTAAAAAAGGCATCAATTTTCTTAAGTTTGACCATTGTATTACTCCTACAAAATGCACAATTTACACATCAATAAAAATGTTAAGTTGAATGATAAAAATTTACATTTGAATCAGTTCAGAAAGTCCATAATAACATATTAAAAGAGTTTATTCAAACAAGATCAGTTTGTTTACAGATCAATTCACACATCAGTTTGTTTACACATCAATTCTCAATTTTTTATAGAAATGTTGAGCATTTATTTGCCTTTATTTTCAAGACAAAGCCTGAGAATTATCCAAAATCTGTTTGCACAATTAACAAGAGCAGTTTGCATATAACAGTTAACAAGATCAGTTTGCAATTCCCCCAATTTTAAGCAAGCAATATAGATAATAACTTATACCAACATTGAATTGAATCAATTGAATACAAAAATTGACAAGAAATTGCAAAGAGGAAACAAACAAACCTGAAGTCTTGAAGAATGAAGGGATTTGTTTCACTGCTCAGCGTTCAGGCAGGCGGCAGCGAGAAAGACTCTAAGACGGAGATGTCGCAGATGTGTGCAACGAGAGAGACTAAGGGTTTGAGAGACATGTTGATTGTTGTGTTGTGAGTGCAGTTTGTTTCAAAATTGCAGATGAATCGCAAGGAAGATGGAACACGAAGAGAAAGGGTTCAGAATCAGAGTAGGAGGTGGGTGTGAGTGTGGGGGGTGCCAGACTGGAAATATCCAAAAATATGAGGGGTGTTTTGGTCTTTTCCTCTATAAAAAAATATTTTTTTTTAAAAATTGGGGGGAGCCATGGCTACCACGGGCTCCTGCGGAGTACCACCACTGCCATCAGTTGAGGTTTCTTCCCAAGTCCTTACGGGAATTTGTACTCTTATTGCTCATGATGAGTGTGATTACGTATTCTATTATATATGTGCATGCCAAAAATGTTAGGAAATAAATAACAATAGGATCATGCTAACTTGTGTCTTTAGGATACAAGATAAAAAGTTAAAAAGGAAATTAAAAGATAATTTTTGTATTGAAAAGATAATATGTAATATCCCGCTTAGAGGTAATTATTATCGGTATTAGAAGCTTATTATGCAAGCATGGCATTATGGTAATTAATAGGATGGCATTATGGTAAATATTTGAAATGGGAGGATTATTTAAAATGGAAGCAAGATATTTTCTTGCATTCTTCTTCATTCTCTTCACTCTCCCAAACCAGAATTTTCTCACCCCTCTCCCCCTTGTCACACGCCCTCAACACCTTGCCATCACCCATCAAGCTTTCATCCAATTCTTGTGAAGTTTTGCTAGCAAGCTTGTTTGTGGAAAGTTAGAACAAGAAAAGAAAAAGAAGAAACAAGGAAGAAATCAAAGAAAGGAGTAGGAGCAAGTTAGGGTTTTTGGAATTCAAAGCTTAACCAGCACCAATCAAGGTTTAGGTGAGCTCCCTAGGGTTTTAGAACCCATTTTGAGTAAGTTTGAGAGTTATTTATACTTTGAGTAATTTTTAGTAAAAGTGCCCTAATTTATGTTAATAGCTAATTCCTTGTTCCAGCTATGATTTAATTGTTTATATGCTTAAGAAAATCCTTTTTATACCTTTGGGGAAGCTTGGGTGTGTTAGAATGGTTTGGAATGATGAAAATTGCATTTTCTGGGTTTTCTGGACCTGTCATGGTCGCTACGGCGAGCTGGAGCTCGCTACAGCGACCAGGCACGCATTTGGTTCTGCCTATGGTCGCTAGAGCTCGCTAGAGCTCGCTTCAAGCGACCAGCCTCAGAACAGCCATGACAACTTAGCTGTTTTGGGTGTTATGGAGCGCGTAGGCATGGTTTTTCGTATCCGTTTTCTCCGTAAACATTTTAGAAACAAAGACTACCATTCTAACTCATTCAAGAGGCTCCCAAAAGGTCGAGAATGTAAGGAACAAGGATTGTGCAATGTCTTAAAATAGTTTAGAATTAAGAGGGCATAGTCTAGACGGGTAAGGAAATGTTCTAGCAACTAAGTAGTGGCTTATGAAAAAGATAAGCCCAAGACTCTATACTCTTATGTTGAGCATAGGGAGATTGAATCCCTTAAGGAATGCAATAGATATGTCTAAGAATAGCTTTATGTAACGGACATACATACGACAAGACAAGATTATATTAAAGAATATGATAGCGTGTTCATCAGACTCCGGATTATGCCGGATGGGATTTCTCCGAAAGGGCTATCCACACGTAAATTATAAGACTATATTAAACGTGTCCAGCAGGCTCCGGGATACGCCGGATGGGACTTCTCCGATAGGGTTGTCTACATGCAAAGTTAAGTTGTGTTCAGCAGACTCCGGGATTCGCCGGATGGGACTTCATCGAGAGAGTTGTCCACACAACGATAAGAGGAGTCCGATGTTAGCCTGATATGATAGGAATTTCACCGGTATGATGGGAGATGTACTTCGGGGTTACTCCACCCGGATGCACTCCGTAAAATGAACCAAGATAATGATTGTTTGTTCAACGCTAACTTCTAACCTTATGAATTAAGAATGATGTAAAGTAATACTTATGAAAATATTATGAGAATATAACGTTTAGTCATCAGAAAAAGAAGTGATCATAGGATGCCCCCAAGATCACTAAGTATAAGTTAAGTTTAAAGTTAGAATATGATATGATATATTTGAGACATGTAACGATCTTAGGTTTCCCCTTGGTCGCGAAATAAGTAAAGAATGACGGCGATCGTAGGTATCCCCAAGATTGCCAAGTGTAGGCACGACGACCCTAGGTTACCCCCGAGGTTGCCAACAGTAGGTAGGGCTGGAGCTCACTGAGACGTTATGTCTCATCCCTTTCCTTCTGGTGCAGGTTCACAGGAAGCACGACGTAAAGGTAAAGAGAAAGGTTTGGATTGATCGTGCTGCTTTTATTATATATGAATGTTTGTACACAAAGGATGTATTATGATGTATATTACCGAGGATGTTATGTATTAGATTCCGGATTGTATCAAGATTTATGTATTGTATTATCTATAAGCCAACTTTCTGTATTGTATTTAATGTATCCAGTACGAAATTTTAATACTCGTAAGAGATCCTAGGCAATCTCTATATGGGTGTTACATAATATTTTAAATTTTTAATACATTAAATGTATAATTTCCAAAATATAGCTTTTATATTTTGTTTCTAAACTTGTGCCCAAAGACACAAGTTAACATTTCTCATAACAATAACAAGACAATTTTAATGCGTACATTCAAAAATTCGATATGTATCGATATAATCGATCTATATTTTTTTCGGCTAACATATTTGAAAGATCCATGCAAATATTTCTCGTTTGGCTTTTGGTCCTTGTATATTTTTTTTTTGAAATCCGTCCTTGCAAAATTTTTTGTTTTTTAAAATAGTCTCAAACCCCATTTAAATAAAAATCTGGAAAACATATCTTCAGATTTTCCAAATTAAATAAAAATATTCCTTCTAAAAAAGTAAAAAAAAAAAAATCTGGAAATCAATTTTCCAAAATTAGAAGAAAAAAATTCGAAATTAAAATTTAGAAAACATATCTTCAGATTTTTTTTTCAAAATTAAAAAGTTTTATAATTTTTTTTAAAATAATTAAAATTAAAATTAAAATTAATTTTAAAATTTTGATTTTTTTGAAATTAAAAACCTCAAAAAAATTAAGAAATTAAATTTCCAAAAATTATATAATCTGAACATTTTTGAAATGTAAAAATATTTTCGAGATAAAAAATAAAATTTTATTTTCTAATTTTTTCGTTTTTTTATTTTTGAAAATTAATTTCCAAATTTTACTTTAATTTTAAATACAGAAAAATCATTTTCGAAATTAAAAAATTTGTTTTTTAATTTTAATTTTTTTAATTGCCACATCAGATGCCACATGGCCACTTATGCACGGTCAGCGTGTGCCACCTAGCAGCTTCAATGGGCCCAGGGGCTATTTTAAAATACAAAAAATTTTGCAAGGACGGATTTCAATTTTTTTTTTTACAAGGACCAAAAACCAAACGAGACATATTTGCAGGGACCTTTCGAATATTTTAGCATTTTTTTTGTAAAAGTAAAAATGGAATATATTACGAAAAAAGGATGTTCCTTGTTAGCACAAGGTGTGCCAAAAAGGACCTCAAATGTATACAACCAAACAGGTCACAGAGGAACCAAAACAGAAAAAAAAAAAAAATTTAGTCAATGCCCAGACAAACAAACGGCATCGACCACCACATATGAAAATTTAGACGAACATTGATATTAATGACCTTCATCCACCTAAAAGAATGTAACTTTACTTTCTCTAAGAGCTAGTGAATGGTACTTTCCTTGTTCTTGAATATTCTATTATTTCTTTCATTCCATAAAACCCACACGCAGCAAAGCCAAACAAGCTGCATAAAATTACGACGAACTCGCGAACCACCTGGGGAATAAGCAAACTCAATAAAATGATCATGTAAATGAAACGGATCAGCTGCTGATATATCAAGCCACGCCCGAACTAAACCCCACAAAGAGCCAAAGCAGGGGCAAGAAAGAAACAAATGTTGAGCAGTCTCGATACCGCCACCCCCAGACACGCAATGCTGAGCCTCGAGAGATATAATGTCGCGCGCCACCAAATATCCTTTGACGGCAACCTATTCTGAAGAAGTCTCCAAACAAAAATAGAAATCTTCAAGAAAACTTGTTTGTGCCAAATTAATCTATCTATAAATTAATAGTTAAATATGAATGAAAGTAGACTAGGTCGTTAGACAAAGGCCAGTGACGTAATCTATTTAAGGCCTAGCTCCGCTTTGCTTGTTTAGTAACAAGGCTGAGTTTAGAAGTCTATTTACTTAAATAAACTAGATTTGAGCTTTTAAAAGTCTATTAAGTTTAATAGACCGACCTAACTAGATTTCATTACAAGTAGCACATATGACAAATAGATAAGAGTAAATTCAAATATTAAAAAATTGTAACAAACTGTTCACGAAAACATCACGAACATTAACTAACAACCTCAAATAATTTATTAAGAAATACAGACAAAACGTGAGACAATAATATTAAGCTTACCCACTAACCCTGTTTTCCGTCCAGGAAGAATTTTCATTGGTCAACCCATAATAATAAATGTCAACCACCGGCATGTATTCCGACCATAAAGACTTTTAATTGGTTAACTTATTTCGTGAGGCAATCGTGAAACACACTTTTACTAGAAATAACACTTCTCTTAAAAAAAGATAATGGAAGAAAGTGATTTCAAATATCAAAAAAAGTGTAACAGACATGATATTTTTTTTGTTACCACACAAAATATATCGTGTAACAAACCCGATATAAATATATGACCAATTTTTTTATCCTTAAAAAAGTGTAACAAACTAGATCAAATATATCTATACTATATATAAAGAAAATAGAAGATTTTGGGCTGACTTTTTTATTATCCCAATTATGCCCTTAAATAATTTTTCCTATAATAATGATTGTTGTTGGTGTATTAAAAAGATAAAAATTTATATGATACTTTTTGTTATATTGTTGGTGTCATTGAAATAGATAAACATGGTTAGTTTGATTTGTTATAATTTGAAAGTAACAAACATTTATATTTACTCTTGATCAATATTTTATAAAAAAAATACCGTTCATAATTTTGAAACGTTAATGCAATAAAAAGAGCGAAAAAACGGGCACGTGAGTGTCCGTCTTTTCGCTAGTATATATAATGTTTTTTTGACAAAATTATATATATAATGTTTATATGTTACGATTTGTGATATTATAATTATATCATTAATAATATAATATATATTACAAAAAAATATATAACATATGCTATCACATATTGGTCGAGAGCTTCTTAGCATAGTGTTAGTAGATTGGTAGACCCTCCTAATATTTAAACATACTTAGTTTTATGTCCATCTGTCCATTTAATTACGTTTATATTTAAAGACATCAATATAAAATATTTTTAAATAGGCTTCCAGATCAATATAAGCTTTTAAAAAGATTGAACTAGACCTTAAAAATGACATATGACAAATTAAAGGTTAAACTCAGATCTTAAAATTGTATACCATGCCAAGCCTATTTAAATTAAACCTAACCCCCAACCCAGCCTACTTCCATTCTTATAGGATTCTAAACACCCACTCCTTCAATTTATTTATAATTTTTTTTTATTTCCAACCCATATCATCTATTATTGCAATAGTATAAAACTATAAATCGTTAGTTGTTGAAGTTAAAAGAGATGGTGACTCTTTATCAATGATTGACATGTGGTGGGATGGTCAAGATTTACATGTGAATAAAAAATATCACATAAAAAAATAGTTTATATACATTATATTTACTTATAAGATTCTTTTATCAAAACTTGTTAGTTCAAGTAGTAAATTCCTCTTGAACAAGTTCAGGAATTAGTTTCGTCAATAAAAGAAGATAGCCATCGAATATCACATGCCACTATTTGAAAGAAAAACAGCCATTCGTTGTTTGATTAGCATCACATCATTTACACCCCTAAAAAAAATTATTTATGTGTGTGTAAAGTATTTTAAGTTCAAAGCAATCCTACAAAATTAGTAACGTTTGGCAACTTGACCAACTTAACTATGTTTATCGGAGAAATAAGCAAGTTGTAGTAGAGAAGCGATAATTGAGATTGTTATTAAATGTTGTGTCATTTATTAATGAAAATTGGCCAAATTCATATGCGAGAGATCTCCTCCTTTTGCGAATTCCAAATCTGCCGCATTTTTCTATGTCGGGTGGTTATTAAGTATTGAGCATCCTCGATGGGTTATTAGTTGATGATTCTGCTAACAATTCTCAACCGTAATTTTCTTTTTTTCAAATGACTGGGCTAATAAAAAATGTATGCCTCCCAATAGTGAATTTTTTAACTGCTTCTAAAGAGTGTAAAGTAAGATAAATGATTTGTTTAGAACTAAAATGTTAAGAAAACAGGTAAAAAAGCTAAGGGCAGATAAACAAAGATCAAATCTGAGTAAGTGCTCTGTTAAAATAAATTAAAGGTGGGGATTATTTTTAGAAGTGTTTGATTTGTGTGATTAATTGTTTATTAAGCACTTTCTTTGAGAAAAAAAAAAATTAGAGGTGAGGGAGTACTTTTTTTTATCAAAAAAATAGTACTAGACTACTAGTAATCCTTTAGTAGCACAATGAGTAATCTATTTGTAAAAACAATGTGGCCCAAAATTAATGTGATGCAATTCAAATAGCTTAGATATTTTTGTTGAAAATGTATAAATTAACTAACAGAAAGTTTGTTAGTAAGAGTTGAGTTAGTTATAGTTTGTGGTAGTTATGTATACTATAAAAGGAAACGATCAATATTACTTGCATGATAAGTTATAATAAAATTTTGATCCCTCGTCAGTTAACTCTCCACTAAAGAATCTTCATAAGTGTATGTATGTGTGAGATAGTGAAGTGAAACAATTACTTCCAATAAAGTGGTATAACAAGGCCAAGGTTTTGCAAGATTCATGGCTGCTTTTACAAGAAGCGATGAGAATTTTCCTCCGACTCTGCGATTGCTAAAGGACAAGAATTACTATCGATTTAGCCCAATAAAAGAGTGATTGTTAAATATAATATTAAAAATAGTGTTCGTTTTTTTTTTAAAAAATAAATAGAGTGTTTATAGCACTTATCTTAATTATATGGTATAATACCAGGAAAAAAATTTATATTACATTAAAAAATGAAAATTATATTTTTTTTTACAAATATGACAATTATATATTATAAGATACTTGTCAAAAAATATTATAAGATATAGAATGATTGTTTTTATTTTACGTTTATAATAATGAGAATGAACTAATGTTTAATAAAATTAATTTGATATACACCACAAAGGAACAAAACAAATATTAATTTGATATAGTTGATATTATATTTTACTTCATTTGTGACTTTCTCAATTTATTGGAGTATAAAGAAGAAAGAAACCTTCCATCAAAGGAAGAATGCATAACTACCTCGGTACTCGCATTGGTATTGTGATATGTTCTTGTGCATGTCTTAACAGCGTTGACAACTAAAATATAAACAAAAGTGATAATTGAAAAGTTATTGTATATGGTTAAAAATTTAATCAACATACATCAAGTTTTCAACTACTTTTTTTATTTATATTTCATTTTGGATGGAGTAGATTACCAAGTTTAGCACCCCACACATGCCCTATGATGATATGCATATCTTTTAGGGTTCGTTTGATGATTAGGATATAGAGAAAGGATATGGTTAATAAACTCTGTCCTATTTTAATCTTTCATTTGATACATCAATGAGATTTGATAAATTGTTCTTTTTACTTGTCATATTCTATTACTCCTTTGTAATTTTTATCATAAGTTTATGCTAGGATAAAACTAACCCATCGTGTTTGATAAAATGAATCCTTATTTTTCCTCGCCTCACTTGTGTCTCTCGCCTCTCGTATGCTCTCTATGTTGTTTTGTTTCATCTATCGCCTTCCTCCGATCTTCTTCATCCTCTCACTCATATGTGCCACCAAAGTATGATATTCTCTATTTTTTCCCGAAATTCCTCTTCTTTTTTATCAAGTTCAATTTTTTTTATAGATTCCCCTTCTATTTTGGTCTTCTTTTTTTTTTATTTTATTTATCGATTTCAGTTTTGCTCTTTCTCTTTTTTATTTTATCTTTTCTTATCGATTTCAATTCGTAGCTCTCGTTTCTTCTTTTTGCTCTTTTTTTTATGGGAAATGTTAACAAGCGTCTCTGGCACTCTTTAAAGACCATAAGTAGTAAGTATTTATGAAAAAACGTGTAATCAATGCATTGAAAATCAAAATATTTGATTTTTTCAAAAAAAAAAATTGTTTATTTTGGAATGCTTAAAGAATGCCTCGGGAGCACTCGTTAACAAGACCCGTTTTTTTGTCCATTTCAATTTTTTTGATTGAAATAGATTCCTTATCAATTTCAATATGTGTCTTCTTCTCGTTGCTTCTTTTGCTTTTTTTTATCCGTTTCAATTTTTTCCTCTTCTTTTAATCGATTTCAATTTTTTGTTTCTTTGATAGATTCTTCTTCTTTTTGATGAAGGGGGGAAAGAGAAATTTTGACAACAATCACAAAAATTAAACAAAAGAACCAAGAAAAGCAATTGGATTAAAATGACACTTTTGTCATTTAATTATGATATATATATCCATGTGATTATCAACATGTGTGTTTCATGTGCACATCAAACAAATGATATGATAAGTGTTTATCTTGTCTCTAACCAACTTCATATAATATCTTGTGTGTATCCAACTTTATTTCTATCCTGTCTCTATCATATCATGACCAACAAACAAACTCTAGGATGATGTTAACTTGTAAAATAAATATTTAAACTCGTAAGTAAATTTACAAGTGGTACCTAACAAACGAAATCTTATTCCACTTAAAATCTTTCAAGAAATAGTTGTCTTTATTTTTTTCAAGGATAATTTTAGACATTTACTATTGTAAAAATATCATAGTCTATTTTGATGAACTCTCCTGTCGAGTTTATTAAAAAATAATGTCAATGAAACTACTAATTTCTAGCAAGGGTGATCACATGATAGTTAACGCCCATGTTTTCTATGATATTTGAATATGTATTCATTCTATATATTAATTCTAATAAAATGAATTAGATTTGCCATTGTTTGACAAAAACAACTTCACTCGTTCAAATTTCAAACCAACTTGAGCCCTGAAATTAAAGAATTGAGTTTTTACGTTAATTGATATGGCAGGTTAAGTAAATAACACATGTGATCCAAATAAATTGTAGAAATAAAACTTAAAACTAAATTTTGCAGAGGTTGAGTGTTGTCCCCTCAAACAAGGGCAACGACCAAACAAATGTATATACACGGGCTAAAGCTAGGTTAACTTGAAATGTAGGGGAGAAAAAAAATCATGGAGGCACATTTATACACAAAAGATTCTTAAAAAAAAATCTATACACAAAAGATATTTTAGCAACATTCATATATAATAAAAAATAGACATCCCTAAAAAAAATAAGTCATATTAAATTAAGGATTAAGGGTTAAAAATGTTTTTAATCTCTAAAAATTATAGGTTTTCAAGTTTAATCCATATAAAATTTGTATTCAGACACCATTTACATTTTATATGAACTAATTTTAGAGGACTAGAGATATCCATTTTTTGTAAAATGTTTAAAATATGGATTATTCTTAGAAACGACGATATTATGCAAGACTAAAATACCATTAAAATTTTATAGAAACTAAACTTGAAAACTCGTAATTTTATAGGGACTAAAAACATATTTAACCCTTAAATTTTTTTTGAAAGGTATTTAACCCTTAAATAAAATATCTACTTTTAAAAATAGGGTCATGTTAACTAGTGCCTTAAAAATAGAAATTTTCCATTAAAAACAACAACTCTTTGACTTCCATAAAGTGGAACATTCCACTTTTCATCACTTTTCAATGCAAAATTTCTATATTAGTCTCCTTAATTAACATTTCCATTAAAAATATATAGTATAAAGATATATTTAATTCATATATATCACTCCTGTAAAACGTTTTTATACTATCAATTAAACTTAAACATATTCGTTAGACCGTGATAAACGTTTCACTTTCATCATAACCACTTCTTAAGTCATAATACATGATTGATTGTGATGATTAAAAAATTTATACTGATGCTTATAGATGTTAAAACGGGATATAAGTTCATTTAAAGCCAGACCGACATGCCGACCCAATCCATATGGAAGTTTAAGACAAGTTTTAACATGAGACCCTTTTAAGGTCCATAATAATATTTTTGTCAAATAACTAAATTTCGACTTAGGTAATACACATTTTTTTTTAAATCAATGCAATCAATTTTGTTTAATATTACTTTTTCAATTGATAATAACTAAAGTCAACCAATTTAATATTCGTTGAAACAATAATATGATATTTTTTGATAAAAAATACTAATTTTAGATATGATTTTATTAATTTTAGTTTTGAAAATAGTAAACTTTGAGGCCTTTTTATTAATTAAGTACTAGTTTTTTTTAATATTTTTAGAGGTCAAGATTTGTCTTGGTAACCTTAACCTTAGACCGATCATGAGCGCAAACGAGTAATCAATAATGTCTATATATGAGCTTTTAAAACGCTACCAAACTCAACCTATATGGGTTGTGGGTTTATTGGCCAACCTATCAGTTTTTTTGTCCTTATAAAATCATCAATTTTTGTTTTTTTATTCTCATAAAAAATGGTATATTTGCTAAAATTTTCAAAACGCAATTTTAATCTCTGCTAAATTTAAATTTGTTTAATTGTCATTAAAGTTTTTCATGATTTTATTTGTAGACATGTTTAGATCAATATAAATATTCCTCCGCAAAATAATGTCTTTATTTTGATGCATTCAATGTTAACTTTTTATATTATAACATAAATTGATGGTATTAATAAAAGATATGTTTGGAAAATTGGTAATAAATGCATCTAAATATTTATACAGTATTATATTTAGAGACCAACAAAATTTTGTAACTAGTCTTATAATTAATGACATATATAGGGTATAAATAAAAATAAGGCATTAAATTTTGGTCACAGTCAGATCATCCAAAATGGTGGTATTTCACCTATTTAACATTGAGCTCAATAAACACCTCAATTGTGGAGTGACATTTGTTGGTGCTTATAGAGAAAGGTGTTTGTAGAAGGATAATATCTCCCTTCGTTATTTTTAAGATTTCATTTAATATACAGTAATAAAATAAATGAGGGTTATTTAAGTGTGATGATATAAGGTTATTTATAAGACCTAATAAGTAAATTCTTTTGAGGTATTAAGATATAGAAATTTGACGTTTATTAGACATTGACACATTTAAAAATCATAGAAAGAATGATGTACGCGTGTAAGACCCACTTAAGCACCTAAACATGAGAGTTCCATTGTAAACTATTTTTGAATCATTTAATTTAATAATAGTATTCTTAACATACACTTAATTTAATTCAAAGATATTTAACGATGATAGTTAAGTTAGTTTTCAAATTAAATTTTAAGGAATAACTGTGATTCATTGTGTTTCTATCTGACTTGATTGATTAATATATTCAGTTACACATAGATGATACTTGGTTGATACTAATACACACACATATATAAAATTTTGTGCGTATATTTTATCTTTAAATCATACCCTTCGTCTATATTATTCTAACTACATTTTGTGCGTTTATTAGACATTGACATTTAAAAATCATAGAAAGAATGATGTACGCGTGTAAGACCCACTTAAGCACCTAAATATGAGAGTTCCATTGTAAACTATTTTTGAATCATTTAATTTAATAATAGTATTCTTAACATACACTTAATTTAATTCAAAGATATTTAACGATGATAGTTAAGTTAGTTTTCAAATTAAATTTTAAGGAATAACTGTGATTCATTGTGTTTCTATCTGACTTGATTGATTAATATATTCAGTTACACATAGATGATACTTGGTTGATACTAATACACACACATATATAAAATTTTGTGCGTATATTTTATCTTTAAATCATACCCTTCGTTTATATTATTCTAACTACAATTTATCTTTCTTTTTGTATAATATTGAACCTTTAGTTAAAAAATTAGTTAATTCTCAATATAACGTGACAAACTGCACTTCAATATAAACATTATAAATTAAATCTTTATTTAATTGTGGTATGTTTTAAACAAAATATAATCAAATAAGTCTATAATCAAGCACAATAGAAAACATAATGATAAATATGTTAATAGTCGTCTTAACGCTAATATCAAACTTCTTTTAAGTAAAATTAACTTCTTTTTTTGTATGAATTATAAAAAAACTAACTACACTTATCAAACTTTTTTAATCATCTTGTAAATCGTTTTTCTCTCTTAATTGGAGGGAGTAAATTTTAAGGCTTAAATAAACAAACGGTACACGTTTTAGCTGTAACACCCATACTAAATTATCTAGAATATTTAGCATGCGTATTAATCTGATATCGGATACATTAAAATTTACAATAATTAATATACACAAATCACTGAATGGGTACAATTTGCTCGTTTACATAAATATTCAAATGTCATAAAATACATGTTTATATACATATATAAAATCTGTCAACCTCCTGAGCTTGCCTTGACGAGCATCTGCACTCCATCCAGCGTCTTCCTGAAGAACTTCATCTGAAAAGTCTCTTGCTGACCTGCAAGCCTGCACCAGAAGGATAGGGATGAGACATAATGTCTCAGTGAGCTCCTACCCTACCTACTGTTGGCAACCACAGGGAACCTAGGGTCGCCGTGCCTACCTCGGCAATCTTGGGGATACCTATGATCGCCAAGTCTTAACCTTACCCATAGAGGGTTACCTGACTGTTCCTGCTAAACTGTGTAGTCATAAACTGGACTACTTCCTACTAAACTAGTGATCAAGGGGGAAACCTAGGATCACTGTCTGAATCTGATACTGAATAGTCCTGAGATCTAGACTATATCCTGATAACTGGGTGATCGTGGGGAAACCTAGGATCACCGCCTGATAACTGATACCTGAATCTGATAATTATTCTCTGTCTGATTACATGGATAAATATTAACTGTTACATGTCTTTATGTTAGCTGTTAGCGTTGAACAAACATTATTATCTGGGTTCATTTTACGGAATGCCCCCGGGTGGAGTAACCCCGAAGCACATTCCCCTGATAACCGGTGAAAATTCCTATCATATCAGGCTAACACCGGACTCCTCTTGTCGTCGTGCGGTCATCCTTGCGGAATAACACGTCCCACTGGCGTGAACCTCCTGTGTCCCACTGGCGTGAACGACAGAAGACACGACTTAACTTACGCGTATACCCCCCCGTGTCCCACTGGCGTGAACGACGGAAGACGCGAATAAATATACTTTCTTATTAATCTTAACTTATACATGAACCTTTCGTGTCCCACTGGCGTGAACAACGAAAGTCACGGCTTAACATTAGTCTTAACTGATGCGTATACCTCCCGTGTCCCACTGGCGTGAACGACGGAAGACGCGAATAAATATTCCTTAAGCTTATGCATGAACCTTTCATGTTCCACTGGCGTGAACGATGAAAGTCACGACTTAAGGGTAATAATCTCATTCTTATCTCTACGTGTACCATTCGTGTCCCACTGGCGTGAACATCGAAGGCCACGGCTTACTCTTACTAATTCTTGTACTCTTAACCTATATAAGGTTCTAGACTTAAAGCCTATATCATTCTTAAGCTTGCTTATACTTAATTGTGTATGATAAACTGCTTTGTAAGGGATAATTCCAAAACTAGCTCTTATATTTCTCTGAAATGACTTGAGGATTAAGTCATCCATCCTCTCAAGCTTATGCCTATTCTCACTCTCTAATGTGGATTTAAACATCTCTAGGATAGGTCTTTAAATGCTCTTTAACAATGCTTAATCATTACATGTCGATCCTTAAGTTCGGAGCAGTATCGGATAGCCGAAACGGTGCAAGAAAAGATGAAAATCATGTGATCCTGTCCAACCCAAAATCGTGACACGATTGGGCAATCGTGACACGATTTGGCAATCGTGTCACGATTTCATACCCAGAAATCGTGTTGGTTTCTGCCTGTAAAATCGTGACACGCTGGTAAAATCGTGACACGATTTTACCTGCAGTTGGACA
This sequence comes from Medicago ruthenica, assembly GCA_018208015.1. Taxonomy (NCBI): domain Eukaryota; kingdom Viridiplantae; phylum Streptophyta; class Magnoliopsida; order Fabales; family Fabaceae; genus Medicago; species Medicago ruthenica. The sequence continues at coordinate 99,564,563 of CM031373.1, read as the reverse complement.
GCATTTGGCAAGTTTAAAACATGTTTTCCACCAATTTTGGTCTATCCAATCATGCCCAACATCACAACAGTTTAAATGGTAAATTCAAAGGCTTATTAATAGAATTCAACATGTATGATCAAGGATTGCTATCAAAATGGATTTAGGGTTCAAATGATCATAACTTATTCATAATGCTAAAACTCATGAAATACTCAACAAGGTGGGTTCTATAACCCCTAGGGAGCTCACCTTGATTACTAGCTTTACTCCTTGCCAAGCTTCTAATCACTAAACTCAAGCTTGAAAACCAAAGCTCTAACTCTTCTCTTGATACTTTCTTGTTCTTCTTTCCTTTCCCTTGTTCTAAGCTTCCCACCAAGCTTGCCTTGCAAGATTTCTCACTAGATTTTGATTGAAGTTCGGATGGATGTTGGCTAGGTGAGGGAGGGCGTGTGAGATTGAGAGAAGAAAGGAGAGGGCTGAATTTTGAAAGAGTATGGAAGAATGTAGAAAGATGGTAAGATTATCTTACCTCTTATTTTTAAACAAATCTTCCATTTCAACTTAATTACCAAAATGCCATTTCACTTAATTACTAAATTGCCAAGCTTGCTTCACAAGGTTCCAATACTAATAATCGATACTTATAAGCGGGATATTACACTTGTCATATAAATAAACCCATTAACTGACAGTTTACCAAACTGTCCCTTGCTTACAACATATCTGATACATCGTCTCAATATTAATAATATTCGAGTCTTAGGCGGGATGTTACAATCTACCCCCCTTAAAGAAATTTCGTCCTCGAAATTTAGAAATCCCTTGAAATCACATATTAAAAGAAATCCTCAATACTTCTTTCCCTATTAGACAATTCTCTACTCATCTTACTTTTCGAAATCTCATGGTCTTTCAACTCCGTAAGTTGATAATACTCGTCAATCTCTTCTTTATCTGAAAGGCTTGGCATACATTACATAATCCCTACGTAATGGAATATAGTTATCAGAACCAATTTACCCGACTCACTTGACTATGTCTCTTATACATACACTTCTTGCAAATTCAAATTGAAATCATTAAGCCCTAGACATTCATACTGGACTTCATAAACTTTCTTCGTAGTCCGCGAAATCTTACTTTGACGACATTGGGTCATTTTTAATATCCCCAATTAGTTTCCATTGATTTCTGATATTCATCCTTTACCTCCTACGACGCCATATTACGTATAATCTTATATCACCATTCCATATAGAATCATCCTTTCACCGAAGGACACCTGACATCACGATGTGCTACTTATCACAATCGCAATCATTACCTTCCCTATGAAAATCTCAAAGATTTGCGGAATTCTTACAGATTTCTCCTGTTCCGTTCAATTTGTCTACGACGTCTCTTATCTTAATAACTTAGAAATCAATCTTCATTACTGGGAGTTAGATGTTCCTTCAACATTTATATCACGTCTTATTCTTGTGTTCTGGCCGTAGCATAAATATTTTCTACACCAATAATCCAAACTCATAGGAGTCTAGTCCAAGTGATGAGTGGCTTAAGTCGTCTCACATATCATTATATAATATATTTCATATCATATAACTTACATACATAAGCGAGCACGTGTAAACTATACATTACCTCATCTTTGTCCGACTAACGGGACATCATTCTTAATCTTACCTTATTTGCGACACTACCACATCAATTGGGAATTTTTTTCTTACTCTTAACTCATTTCGTAACATCCGGGATTTGCCTATCAACTGGCTTGCCAGGTTTGCCCCGCCAATGTTACTCATGTTTATTCTTAAGTACACAACAACCTATAATGTAAATTTATGGTTACAATCCACCGGCATCACCAACTTATTTCTCGTTCTGGACGTCGAATTCAAAATCCTTATCTCCAACGGAAAACTTTACTAGATTGCTACCCTATTAGCACACTTAGTCTTTAATCCTTTAGTCATAACTTGAAATTACATAGTCCTTTACTGGTGAACATTAAGTTCGAGACTTCCCGTACTCTTCGGTTAATATATGTTGACATGACATTGATATAATGTGAAATTAAACTCATTCGCCACTGCATTGTCGCTTCTGACCAATGTTTCGATTTCAAATATTTTTATTTCACATCCACAACCTTTACTGTTGTTACCTCATGGATAATTCTTTCTTGGCTGAACTTATTCTTCAAGCCTACTTGAAATTATGGAGCTACAATAGCTGGGTTACCTTACTAGCGGTGACTTCTTAGCTTTGTACTTATTGTGCTAAAAACACATTCTTCTAATTTCTTGCCACATATTTTTAGACTATTCCAATATTCCTTTTTTTCATGGCTTTCGAAGTTCGACGTATTCCTCAACTTAACTTCCATAACTTTCCATTAGAACTCATAATATGTTCAAGTCGCTTATACTTACTACTATTCCGTATAATAAGAATTAAGCACTTAACATCTTCTCATACTCTAAGCCTCAGCTTAGCGTTGTTCATTATATCATTCCTGGATTACCACTCCGCTGCGCCACTCTGATTTTTAACACTCGAGTTAGCATCGGAGGAAGACTTCACTATTGTCACATAAAATTCCATCGATCAATCCTTTTACTTTGTCACTTGTGGTTACCGTAACAAAACCATCCGGTCATGTTTTCTTTCTTACATGGACCATATACTTACTTTCACGATAACACGCTAAAACCTGTAAATGGTTTTCAGTAACTGTTACGAGTTCTACAGTGCTCCTGCCAACAGCTTAAACACTGGTTCTAACTTACTCTCCATACTCTGAATTTCTGTAACTATCTCTTAGCCAGCACATCATCTATAATCATCAAACATTGCAGAAATCCGATTGAAAACATGCTTAGGGCAACCTAATTTTACACACAATCACTTGTGGCAGCTTCTAATTACAACTTATGGTTTCTGGAGGTTCACCTCTTTCATACACGGAATCCACTGGCGTTTGAATCCCTTTAATAATCATCTTATTTTTATCCGTAAGAATTTCATATCCATAATCTTGTTCTTAACATCTGCATAACTCTGCCTATAGTTAAACAATCCAAAATCTATACCTTATTACCGCCCTCGGAAACTTATTGACACGAGGCGACCTCTTCCAGCTTCTAAAATAGTTGTGGAAGGAAACTCTTCAGTTAAGAACATATAACTCCTTAACATTAACCTTAATCTTAACCTTTCATATTCAAGACGATCCTTTGTATATCAAAATCTCAACGTAGTTTCTCGGCTGAAATTCCGAACATCCTTCAAAGCGGGTCTACTTTAATCTTGAACTTGCCTTCTTCGACCAATCAAGGAACAATCAAAGAAATCTGACTTGTTCGTCCATCAGTATACTAAATTCCAATCTAGCTTAGCTTGTTTCTAATCTTCTTACTATTAGGACACATCCGAATATCTGATTCACGCTTTGACATGCAACGGGTCTTAGTATCACCACTTATTCATCCATTTTAGTCCTTAGGTCGCATACCATCTTCTCTTCTTAATTCACAAATCCAGCATTTATGGTTCGGGAGGTGCAGCTGATCTGATGGGATTAACCTACTTGCGATTCATGCTCAACAACCACACTTGAGAGGTTAGTTTCATCTGTCCAAATAACTCACGTAATCCATAATTAATTCTCTTAACTGTCCGGACATTAAAATCTCATACAATTCAAGTTCGATTCTTCAACTCTGTACTCAGGATTGTTACTTTGTCCACACTTCACTTTAACTTCTCAAACTACGGTTTCCGTCAAGGTTCCACGTCATTCCTTAGAGCATTCCATGATTCCTTAATCCTTATGTCTTCCGCAGACGAGGCATCGTCCAACGATGCGTCCAACTGGGTTAAGGCTCTTCACCTTATCCTTAAATATTTCTGACCTAAACAGACTTAGTCACTTCACTGTTCGATGGCCACCATTTGGCGTTTGAATACTCTTTCACTAATTCCGTCTTAAAATTATGTCGCCTTAATCTTCGCCCTTCATACACTTCGTTCCTCCTTGGTCGCATTCAGCTCTCGGACATTTATCCTAACTGTCATATACCAGATTGAGTTGATCAGGCTCAACTAGATGTGACCTTTAGAACAATATCCGGAACCCAATGGTCCCACTACTTTTATTGAAACTTTAATGACCCAAGGCACGGTCTGAATCGACCTGCTCTGATACCAATTGTAACACCCATACTAAATTATCTAGAATATTTAGCATGCGTATTAATCTGATATCGGATACATTAAAATTTACAATAATTAATATACACAAATCACTGAATGGGTACAATTTGCTCGTTTACATAAATATCCAAATGTCATAAAATACATGTTTATATACATATATAAAATCTGTCAACCTCCTGAGCTTGCCTTGACGAGCATCTGCACTCCATCCAGCGTCTTCCTGAAGAACTTCATCTGAAAAGTCTCTTGCTGACCTGCAAGCCTGCACCAGAAGGATAGGGATGAGACATAATGTCTCAGTGAGCTCCTACCCTACCTACTGTTGGCAACCACAGGGAACCTAGGGTCGCCGTGCCTACCTCGGCAATCTTGGGGATACCTATGATCGCCAAGTCTTAACCTTACCCATAGAGGGTTACCTGACTGTTCCTGCTAAACTGTGTAGTCATAAACTGGACTACTTCCTACTAAACTAGTGATCAAGGGGGAAACCTAGGATCACTGTCTGAATCTGATACTGAATAGTCCTGAGATCTAGACTATATCCTGATAACTGGGTGATCGTGGGGAAACCTAGGATCACCGCCTGATAACTGATACCTGAATCTGATAATTATTCTCTGTCTGATTACATGGATAAATATTAACTGTTACATGTCTTTATGTTAGCTGTTAGCGTTGAACAAACATTATTATCTGGGTTCATTTTACGGAATGCCCCCGGGTGGAGTAACCCCGAAGCACATTCCCCTGATAACCGGTGAAAATTCCTATCATATCAGGCTAACACCGGACTCCTCTTGTCGTCGTGCGGTCATCCTTGCGGAATAACACGTCCCACTGGCGTGAACCTCCTGTGTCCCACTGGCGTGAACGACAGAAGACACGACTTAACTTACGCGTATACCCCCCCGTGTCCCACTGGCGTGAACGACGGAAGACGCGAATAAATATACTTTCTTATTAATCTTAACTTATACATGAACCTTTCGTGTCCCACTGGCGTGAACAACGAAAGTCACGGCTTAACATTAGTCTTAACTGATGCGTATACCTCCCGTGTCCCACTGGCGTGAACGACGGAAGACGCGAATAAATATTCCTTAAGCTTATGCATGAACCTTTCATGTTCCACTGGCGTGAACGATGAAAGTCACGACTTAAGGGTAATAATCTCATTCTTATCTCTACGTGTACCATTCGTGTCCCACTGGCGTGAACATCGAAGGCCACGGCTTACTCTTACTAATTCTTGTACTCTTAACCTATATAAGGTTCTAGACTTAAAGCCTATATCATTCTTAAGCTTGCTTATACTTAATTGTGTATGATAAACTGCTTTGTAAGGGATAATTCCAAAACTAGCTCTTATATTTCTCTGAAATGACTTGAGGATTAAGTCATCCATCCTCTCAAGCTTATGCCTATTCTCACTCTCTAATGTGGATTTAAACATCTCTAGGATAGGTCTTTAAATGCTCTTTAACAATGCTTAATCATTACATGTCGATCCTTAAGTTCGGAGCAGTATCGGATAGCCGAAACGGTGCAAGAAAAGATGAAAATCATGTGATCCTGTCCAACCCAAAATCGTGACACGATTGGGCAATCGTGACACGATTTGGCAATCGTGTCACGATTTCATACCCAGAAATCGTGTTGGTTTCTGCCTGTAAAATCGTGACACGCTGGTAAAATCGTGACACGATTTTACCTGCAGTTGGACAGCATTTGGCAAGTTTAAAACATGTTTTCCACCAATTTTGGTCTATCCAATCATGCCCAACATCACAACAGTTTAAATGGTAAATTCAAAGGCTTATTAATAGAATTCAACATGTATGATCAAGGATTGCTATCAAAATGGATTTAGGGTTCAAATGATCATAACTTATTCATAATGCTAAAACTCATGAAATACTCAACAAGGTGGGTTCTATAACCCCTAGGGAGCTCACCTTGATTACTAGCTTTACTCCTTGCCAAGCTTCTAATCACTAAACTCAAGCTTGAAAACCAAAGCTCTAACTCTTCTCTTGATACTTTCTTGTTCTTCTTTCCTTTCCCTTGTTCTAAGCTTCCCACCAAGCTTGCCTTGCAAGATTTCTCACTAGATTTTGATTGAAGTTCGGATGGATGTTGGCTAGGTGAGGGAGGGCGTGTGAGATTGAGAGAAGAAAGGAGAGGGCTGAATTTTGAAAGAGTATGGAAGAATGTAGAAAGATGGTAAGATTATCTTACCTCTTATTTTTAAACAAATCTTCCATTTCAACTTAATTACCAAAATGCCATTTCACTTAATTACTAAATTGCCAAGCTTGCTTCACAAGGTTCCAATACTAATAATCGATACTTATAAGCGGGATATTACACTTGTCATATAAATAAACCCATTAACTGACAGTTTACCAAACTGTCCCTTGCTTACAACATATCTGATACATCGTCTCAATATTAATAATATTCGAGTCTTAGGCGGGATGTTACATTAGCGAATTTTGCTGGTTGACTTATATAGAACAAAATATTTTATCAGTTCTACAAACAATGTACTCTCTCTGTCCCATAATAATCATCTTCAATAATGAGGTCTTCACCATTTAAGATATGGTACCTAATAAGTACCTTTATTAGAGGTCTTCTAAAACTCAGAGTCTCACTTAAGACCCCTATTCTTAAGTGAATCTCACACTACTTTTTATTAAAATAATATGTTATTGTTGGAATGTAAATGATGAAGAGTTAGTGGTGGGACCCATTTAGACATTTTGTCAGAGGGTCTCCATTGGAGTGACTAAGTGCTTATTAGGTACTGTTATTAAAAAATTATAAAAAAATGATGTGTACGCATGCCGTTTAAGAACTCCAAATTGAGGGTCTCCACTGTGGATGCTCTAAATGAGTCTTTTGTAAAAAAAATATTGTCTTGGAATAACTGACTCATTTCACTTTTCAATACAATATTAATTATTTTTTTAATTATAGCTCTAATTAATATTACTTTCATCACTTCCAATTCAATATATTCATTTTTACATTTATGATAATGGAGGATTCACAAATACTTGACAAGAATACTTAAAATCATTTATCTCTCTCCTTCATTTATACATTTTCCTTAATATGTGTGAAATGATCAAATGACTCACTTAAAGTGTGTTTGGTTTAGTGGAAAGATTAGAAGAGGAAAAGAAAGTCACCGGAAAGATCTACTTTCCATTGCTTGGAATCCCTTCAAATAAGAAATGAAAGAAAGTTTCAGGCGGGACCCACACAAAAATTCTTTCTTGGCTGAATTGAAGGGAAACAAGAGGTGAAACAATGTTTTGATGAAAAAACAAAAATAACCCTACTTAATATAATATTAACAATATGTAATGCATTATTTTTTATGAAATAAACAATATATAATCTCCACAAAAAATAGTATATAATGTTGTGACAACAATACACATGCAAATATTCATCTTTCTCTTCTCTTATTTTTTTGGCATGTTTGTATAATATATATTGTATGCATCACTATTTTTGTATACAAGAGTATTTATGTCAATTAATAAACATAAAACTTTCTTTCCTCTCACTTTTTTACTTATTCCAAATAACCCAAAAATCATTTTACTTTCATTTCACTTTTTATTCACTTTCATTCTTTTATCATTATTTTCTTTTACTTTCTTTCCTCTCACTGTCTAAATATACCAATGTATGAATTTTTTATTGTTGGGAAAAATGAAAATTAAACTTTATAGAAGAGATTATCAACAGAACTAAAAACGTCATCACCTTGAATTGAAGCCGAACGAACGGCATTGAGATCATCAGAGAATTGCAGCCTAATTAATCGTGCTGGTTGAAAATATTGACTCATAGATGACACACTCACACCACACTACAAGTGAAATGTCTCTCTTTGCGACTCTGTCCTTTTGGGAAGGTACCATACCAACCCTGTGACCCCTCCCACCTCGATTTTCGAGTTAGAAGATATCTGCTCCCACTGGTTGAATTTGTTGGAATTGCATTTGTCAAGAACACTCTCACCCCTATATTTTTTTTTATTGCCTTTGTTAACCGGTGTCCGGGACCGGGAGCACCGATTAAGGATAGAAATAGAATTTCTATTTTGAAGTATAAACGGTCACTTTTTATTAAGTAATAATTACATTACTTTTTAATAAGAACATATTTTTTTTTTGTGTTTAACCAATGTATATGGGATATTGTTTAACATTCTCTTTTTTTTTTATTCATCTTAAACTTAAAATCTAAATATACTCCACTAGTACTCGTACCACCTATGAAGCCTGGATACTCCAAAATGAAGACGTACCCGTATCGGATATGTATCGGATACCGATACTCCACGGATACGTACCCACGGAGTATCAGAATTAATTATTTTAATTTAAAATATATATTTTATCGGATACTTATAAGATAATCGACAGATACACACAGATACTTATTAGATACTTCACATAGACGTATCTTGGAAAAAATGAAGGGTAAAAAAGTGAGATTGTGTTGTAAAAATTCAATGGAGATGTATATGATACAATTTAAGATATGAATCACTATAATTGTTTTTTAATTAACCAATTAAAAATTATGTTTTTGGTGGATGAAAGTAACGAGAGAGAGGAGATTCAATCAATCAACATTAAACAAACTTTGTTTTGAGTTCTTTTATTGATGTATTTGTTGATATTCTAACATATGAATGAAAATAGAATATGATTTATACGAAAAAAGTTTCATTTTTTATTTTGATCACATATATTATTTTTTTTGTAAATTGTGACTTTTATGATTATATATTATTGAAGAGTAATCAATGTTTATTTTTTTTTTCAAGGATTTTACATGCATGTAATTTTAATATAAATATTTTGTTAACGTATCTTAGTCGTATCGTATCCTAAATTTTAAAATTTCACATATCTACGTAACCGTATCGTATCCTACCTGCATCCGTACTACGTATTCAGGCTTCATAGCCTACCACATAATGATTTTCTTTTTGAAATTTGAAAGAAAAAAAATAAATGGACCCTCCTCAACCCTTGCTTATCTTTGGATTTGGGCCAATCAATGTATTATAGGTCAGGGGAAACAAGATTGCATATGCATTTTGGTCTATGAAATTATTAATAACAATTGAATTATGTATATTAGTCTTCTATAAAAATATTTAAAGTAAAATAATTCAATTGATTCGAACTAAAAAAAATTGACGCTTTGGATTCAAATTCTTGTGAAGGAAAAAAATGTATTTTTAAGAACTTTGATTAAATTAATTTTTCACATTCGTAAATCAGTTGATGCAAACCCTTAGTTTTTGATAAAAAAAAATGTTAATATTAACTTTAGGTGCTAATTCAAAAACCTAAAAAAAAATCAATTTAGACAAATTTATTATTATTTATTGGTTTTTTTAGGGATTTATTTATTGTTTTTGCATTCACTTTTTTTTTTAAAATTACAATTAAACCTCATATACTTCCACAATAAAAAAAAATATTAATATTAACTTTAGCAATGTTAAGAGTTGAATGTTGTAAACTTAAAATCTAAAAATCAAATCCCCTCCGTCATAGCTGTAAAATGGCCATTATACCAATTCAATTAATAAAATATTTATTTTCACCAATTTTTTAAAAATGTTTTACCTTTTTTTTTTCCAATAAAAGTTGCTTTACGAGCAGGGATGTCAATGGTTAGAGTATGGATAGGATACTATAATACCAGTACACGGGCCTGTATCCGTGTAACTAGCAACATTCATATCCATGTCTATAATCCCTGGGTAGATAAGTACATGTAGCCATTATCTGCATGTCTAATATAAAAATTGATCAATTACAAAAAAATATCATATCATATTGACACAATGGAAAACGTTTTCAAAAATTATAACTTAGTTGTAAAATATTTTTATCGAACCCAAAAAAATTACGAGAGTTTGATTAAACCGTCACGCAACCTTTACTTTACTTCTTGTCTAAATTTGTGACCTAAATATTTTTTTAAAGAAGTCAAATTCACTGGCTGTGAAATTAACATTAAGAAGATTCGAATTTAAAATCTCAAGAGGAACACACTTTAAGATCTCAAATCGATTATTAAACACGCTCAACTTCACAATACGTTGAATTATGTTATAAATAAACAACTTTATTAATAATGTATAATTGATCCTTTCAAAAAATAACGTATAATAGATAGTTGGTTTTCAAATTTCTTACAACTGATGTAAATTAAAAATTGAAAAAGAGTAACATTGATAAAAGTAAAATAAAAATAATGAAAAAGTAATCACAAAATCTCTGTTTCTTTTATATAGTAATATAGATACCAGAATTGATGTAAAATTAATTTGACTAAATTTCACAAAAAAAGAAGCCATTTATTCGTTTAAAAAAATCCGATGAGAAACTAGCGAGCAGGTGGATAATGGTTGTGCCAAAGAGTGAGTTTGTAGGGTTTGTTTGGGAAGGGGGTCCTTGGTGCATAGGTCTCCAAACCACTGACACAACAAGAAAGGACGGGTCATGTGGATGTTTGATCTGTGAGTCATTTATATAGTAGTAGTAATTCTGACTATTTTAATTGCCATCAATGTTTTCACCTTTTTGTACTCCTATTTATGTTTATTTAAATAATAATCCGGCTGAGACAGTGCAACATGCATGAAATAGTACCTAGTCTAGTTTCAGAGTTTAGCTGTGTAACGGACATCTAGGCTATAGGTTTTTTTTACTGTGTGAAAATTTCATTACTGTAATCCGAGGTTAATGTCAGGGTAAATTTTGGGATATTTTACTTGGGTGCATAGTTTTTTTGGTGATATTGATGACATAATGTATTTTAGATGAGAGAATGATAGATAAATAATTAAAATTAATTATTTAAATAAAAAAGAATGATTGATTAAAAAAGAGATATGAACAATGTCACCAAAAACATGTCACCGAAATGCTACCTAATTTTAGGTTAGTACACACATGCAGTTATAGCAAAGTCCACGAGTTTACTGTGTACCATTAGGCATGCATGGTCACAATCGGTTGTAAAAAGTTGAAATTGTCAGTGACTGGCCCTCCTAATGGTCCCACTATGTTATAAGCAAGGTATGTTTTGTGAATAATAGTTACATTAATCGCGACCAGGATGTGACGAATCAAACAGCCAATGCCCAATAATGCATCATTCATTCTAGGAACTTCAAGTGCAATGCGACGAATTAAACAAAAATAGTTTATGTTAATAATCTCGCTATTTTTTTTTTGAAGAAGTATATAATGGAGTCAATTGAGTTTTAGTTCGGAGATTTAAACATAAGAGGATTCAAATCCTTGTTCCGTTTATGGGGGAATTGACAACTCCTATGAATTAAATTAAGTGCATATTTAAATCAATAATGGAGCTTGTTAAAACTATGGTGAAACATGGCAAATTTGACAAAAACTACACTTTTACAAAATATGTCAACGTGATTTCACTCAACATACATTAATCTACTCTCTAGGTAGAAAAGTTTATGACATGACCAATGCCCAAGAACAGAGATTTAAATATTATTTGAAAAATTGTGTCTCAAACTTAAATAACATTTGTGTAGTAACACATTTATTTTATATATTTGTGTTAGATTAATATGGATGGATAAAGTCAGATCAAATCAAAAATATGTATTATACCATATCTTATTTTGAATATATTCTCACCCCGCTTGCGGATTGGACGCCAACGCCCTTGTGGTGTAGATCTTCAGGACGAGGAACCGTAGAAGCTGCGAGTTGGAGGACAACGAGGAGTCTTTCTTGTCATTTTCTTTTCGCTGTTTGGAGTCTATCATTTATTTTTGGGTCATAGCTCTGATTATGTAACACTAAGAACTGAGGTTTTACTTTCATATTGTTCAGACATGTTTTGGAATTGATAATCGAATTCAGGTTATTTTATTAAGACAATGTGACGATGTTTTGAATTTATTTTTCTGCTGCAGTATTTTAATTAATTTGAAGTGACTTTTAAACGATGAGAGGTGTGACACCCTTGTATATTTAATTTTAAATTGTACTCACTCCAGTCTGGAATGTAAGAAACAAAACAAAAAAATTGATGGTCTAAAATATAAGAAAAAGTATACAAAAGTCATCCTATTAAATGTCACTATTCCAATTTTACATTTATTAACTTTATCCAATTTGTTTCACATTCCAATGTTTAACATTTTTCAAAGATTTTTCATTGGTAGAGTTCAAAAGTCATGTTTCCGTATAAAATGTTTTTATCATTAATGTCTAAACATGTACTACTAGAAAACGATTATAAGACAAGGGCAAAATTGAAAAAATAGTATTTTTTATAATGACTTAAATGCATACAATTCACTTTCTTAATATGTGTGTGTTTTTTTTTCTTCTTTTCTTACATTCAAGATCGGAGAATACGGTGTTACATAAGAATGTGTCACGACTCAGCTCACAAGGTGGTGATACTGATGTGCATGGATGCTGCACAAAACAGGTCATACATTACCATTGTCTATTTGGTTATGATCAAGATCAACTTGAGGCATCACGGGTCGGTGATCCATGTTTAATTGGTCACATAATTATTGAGATGATTAATTATAAGAGTGGGAGCGTTGACCAAATTAGTTTAGAAAAACCATAATAAATAATCTTTGATTAAAGTAGGTAAATGGTGTCACGACGAAAATATATATAAATATGCAGACTACGAAAGCCTTCCCTTTTTGTACACAAAATACAAACAGCCAGGTAGAGAGAGGGAGAATAGATCTCTCTCGAGGCGTTTAATTGCAGGGATCTTTTTGCTTTTCTCAATATATGCAAAAACCAAAGTCTAGTTCGTTGAACTTTGAAGCCATTCTATTTTTTTATTATCTTGATATGGCTCTAAGATTGTCTCGTTGCTTTAATTTCATTTGATCCCATGCTCCCTAAACTAAATTCCTTTGTCTTCTGTGTCAACTTTAGATCCATTTCTTATCTTCTTCTTTCTCTACTCAAAGCCTGAAACAAAAGGGATAGAAAAAGTGTAATACCTTTTAGTGAATGAAAATGGGTACTGGATGGAGAAGAGCCTTTTGCACACGAGACCCTGAATCTACCATAACAGATAATAAGAACAACAACAACGGAAGTCCAAGTCCTAGTCCAAGAAGCTGTGCTAGATTGAGTTTTCTTTCTGGAGGTAGTAGTAATCCTTCAACTCCACGTTTGCACCAATCTAAATCTCAACCAGTTTCTAGTCCAAGTCTTCGTTGTCGAACAATAACTGAAGCATCTTCTCAAATAGCAAATGATAGCCCCAGATTTCAAAGTAGCACCCCAAGATCAACAAAATCCCCTAGAGTTAACTCAGTATCAAATCCAACTTCTCCTCGCTCTCCTTTGAAGTTGTCCCTCTTCAAAAACAGCTTCAAATTCAGGGTATGTATAATTTTTTCAGAAATTTTCTTCATTCCTGTTTTGCTATGTTATTGAGATCCAAACAATGATTACTGATTTATTTATTTAATTTGATTTTATTCAGAGTAGCTGTGGAATCTGTTTGAATAGCGTGAAAACGGGGCAGGGGATGGCAATATACACAGCAGAATGTGCTCATGCTTTTCATTTCCCTTGCATAGCAGCACATGTACGCAACCATGCTACCCTTGTTTGCCCTGTCTGCAACGCCACATGGAAAGACGTTCCTCTTCTAGCGGCGCACAAGAATCTCGCTTCTTCACAAGAAATTCCCAATGCAGTTCCAAACCACAAAATACCTACAGAAAATCCCTCTCCTGTTATCAGAACCAAGAACGTGGATCAGTCTCAACAACAGCAACAAACAAAGCAATCTGAATCAATAAGATCCTACGACGATGACGAACCTCTACTCATTTCTCCTACCTCCGGTGGTGGAAGGATAAACACTATCCCCGAAGCAGATGAGAATGCAGAGGAAGAAGATGACAACAACTGCGAGTTTCAAGGATTTTTCGTCAACACAAAACCTACATCCACCGCTAACAAATCCTACTCCGATGACATTCAAACCAGCGACGGAGTCGGAGATTCAAGAACTGTTCAGGTGAAGTTAATGCCAGAATGTGCAATCGTATCAGTTTCCAGAACACACGAAACATATGCTTTGGTTTTAAAAGTAAAAGCACCACCACCTCTCCGCGGCGGAGCCAGCACACTTGATCCTTCACGGCGAGCTCCGATAGATCTTGTTACAGTTCTCGATGTTGGTGGAAGCATGTCCAGCGCAAAGCTTCACATGCTGAAACGCGCGATGCGTTTGGTTATTTCATCTCTTGGTCCTTCTGATAGGCTTTCTATTGTTGCTTTTTCGTCTATTTCCAAACGACTCTTACCGTTGAGAAGAATGACGGGTCAGGGTCAACGTTTGGCTCGGCGCATCGTTGACCGGCTTGTTACCGGTGAAGGTAACAGCGTTAGTGAAGCTTTGAGAAAAGCTACTACAGTTTTGGAGGATCGTAGAGAAAGAAACCCGGTTGCCAGTGTCATGCTGTTATCCGACGGACAAGATGAAAAGGTTAACAACAGCAAGAATCAAAATCAACGGAAGATGTACAACCACGCTTCTTCAACCCGGTTCGCACATATTGAAATTCCGGTTCACGCGTTTGGGTTTGGTAGCAAAAGCGGTTATAGTCATGAACCGGGTGAGGATGCATTTGCAAAATGTGTTGGTGGGCTTTTGAGTGTTGTGGTTCAGGATTTAAGAGTTCAACTGGGCTTTCAATCTGATTCGGCCCGGGCCGAGATTTGTGCTATATACTCTTGCAGTGGAAGGCCCACGCTGTTGAGCTTAGGAGCCGTACGGCTCGGCGATTTATACGCCGAAGAAGAAAGAGAGCTTTTGGTGGAGATGAGAGTTCCAGCGTCAGCTTTAGGGTATGGGACCCACCATGTGATGACGGTAAGGTGTCTTTATAAAGACCCCGCAAGTCAAGAGATAGTATACGGCAGAGAACAGGGACTTACAGTGCAACTACCTCAGAATATACGATCATCAGGGACAAGGATCGAACGGTTGAGGAATCTTTTCATAACAACACGAGCCATAGCTGAGTCAAGAAGGCTTTTAGATCATAACAACAGTGACTTCACAAGTGCTCATCATTTACTTGCTTCAGCTCGTGCTCTTTTGATACAATCTAGCTCGGCTTCAGCTGAGCAATATGTTCGTGGCTTGGAAGCTGAACTGGCAGAGCTTCATTGGAGGAGACAACAAGAACAGGTTCAAGTTGAGGTTCAGCAGCAAAGAAGAAGAGGGTGCGAAATTATGGTGGATGAAAATGGTGAGCCACTTACACCTACTTCAGCTTGGAGAGCGGCTGAGAAGCTGGCTAAGATGGCTATGGTCAAGAAGTCTTTGAATAAAGTCTGTGACTTACATGGTTTCGAAAATGCTAGGTTTTAATTACACGTTTTTTGGGTTTAATAAATTTCTTTTCTTTTCTTTTCTTTTCTTTTTGAAAAATATGTAATGTAAAGAACTTATAATTAGAGGAAGAAAACAATTGGGGATGGGAATGGAGACAAGGTGGTAGCAGACGGCGCGTCCCTTTGTGCATTAGAAGATGATTATGTGATGGAGTGTATGGTCCACCTTTAAATGGGAGAATTTGATTGGTTGGCGTAACCGTCATATCTCTTTTATATATATATATTGTGATCAATTTTAATCATCATCCCTTTTCAAGATCATAGTCCATGAGATACTGATATACACACAAAATCCATTCCAACTCAAAATCAGTGTATATTTGGTTTCATCGTGAGAGGAATCAAAATTGATTCTAAAAGTGTAATTAATTATGATGTGATTGGTTGTTTTGTTTCTGAAATTGATTCTATTTGAAATTACAAATTAATGTTTTTGACGTTATAATTGATTTTAACACTCAAATTAGTGTAAAAAAAAACACTCAAATTCATTGTTCGACTCACTTTTAAATTAAATGTATCCAGCTTTTGTTGGCAAAATCAATTTTATAGAATCATTTCATATATATATTACTAGACATATTGACATGGGAGATTTTATGTTTTTTTTCTTCCTCATTTTATGATTTGCAATTTTAGTTATATTGAGGATTTTGGTTGTGGTTTTTAATGTAGTGGATGTGTGTGGGGCTAATAATTAAGGAGCGGATCGGTAGGGATAGGGCTAACATGACAGTACAATGATGAATGAATGATTACATTCTCCGTGGCAACTTGATGCTTTTTCCCCATCTTTTATTGGAAAATACCTTACCTTAACAATTTAGAATCAAAATATGTGGAAGGGTCCCAAAAGCGTTAAAATGCAATCATCATAAGAGAAAAATACTAATAACGTGTTTTGCAATATCTATGGTTAAAGGAGCGGGGAAATTCGGGTGCTTTTTTGTGAGAAATAAGATTTCTAAAAAGCAAGTGAATGTATTGCATGAAATTGAGTTTTATGACTCTGTAACTTAAGAGGTAAACCTAATTCAAATCGTTAGAACATCGTATTTTAATTCAGTTTTGTTGTGCTGATTCGAATTTGTGATGAATTGTAGATTATAAATAGTTAAATTCAAGTACTATAGATAGATGATAAAGTCATCCCACGTTTATTTTTCATGGAGTGACCTATTTTTGTGTCATGATATATGTTTGTTTAGTAGATATTTTTGTTGTCTACCTCAAAGGAGTGGTATATTCAAAGTCTCTATTTACAAGCACCTTTAGATAGATATGAATGGGGTTTTAAGTCGAGGTTAGAGGCTGTTCATAAATACAAAGGCCAACTGATTGTAACATTGAAAGCGTTTCATGGTCCGTCTCAATCAGCAAGCTTAGCTTCCTCTGTTTGACAACAAATTTTCAGCTACTTTGTGCAAAATAAATAAGAGAGGGGGGTGGGGGGCAATTTAATTAAGGTAGTTTGCATCAAAACAGGATCTTAAGTAGAGAACACAGTTGTGGAGCCCAATAAGTGTCTCAGTTGTCTAATCCATCACTATCTAGCTAGGCCTTTGTGATTCTTGGCAGGCCCTGTGTTGTTTTGGTTTTATTCTTGGATGTGTAGTAATTACTAGGAGCCTTACTTAGCTTGCTAACATATAAACAACAACAACAACACCGGTCAAGACACGATTGAGGGGGGCATGCTTATTAGAAAATTGATTTTTCCACGTTAAACAAAGCTAAAACACATCAGTAAATAACGGTTTTACCTCGGCGGCAGTTAATTGCCGCTGAGATGGTGCATCGACAGTTAACTACCGCCGGACCCATCGGCAGTTTGTTGCCGCCGTCTCCATCGGGAGTTAACTGCCGCTGCGATCTGTATTTATGCAGAAACGAAACAGAATCTGTGTTTACAGGTTTCAAAATTCACAAAATTTCCAAATTCTCTCAATTTCTCTCCAATCCTCTCCAATTCCATTCCACTAAATTCAAGCAATTTCATACCCATCAGCAATAAGTAAGTAATATTAATCATTTTTAATGTTAATGTTAGTTTAGATAAGTTTATTTTTGTTAATTTTGGTAGATTGCATGTGGTTAGGGTTTATGATTAAATTGAAATTTTGGTAGATTGAATGTGTAGTTTATGATGTTATAGATGAATGTAGTTGTTATGAATATAGTTGTTGTGAATGTTGTTTAGATTATATTTAAGTATAATGTGGTTGTGAATGTTGTTCAATTAACACAATTAACACAATGTGAATGTTGCACTCAAAGTGTTTGTTAAAATGCCTAAATGAGTATGTTGATGAATGTTGTTTAGATTGTGATAGAATTGTGAGAATGTTGGAATTGTGATAGAATGATGTTTTTATTATGCCTAATCTTTTTAGTTTGTTTTTGTGTAGATATGTTTGATCAGAACCAAGATAGGACGACTAGGACTGGTAAGCAGCCTATGACTAGCAGCTACCGACGGGAGAGACAGGCTACAAACCCTCATGTGCCTAAGAGGGGAAGAGGCCGGAGGCCTGTTGGAGGCGAGGGTAGTTCTCAGCCGACACAGCAGGTGTCACAGTTGGAGGACCTCACGTAGTACCTGCATTATCAGGAGCAGCTACATGATGCCACAGATGGTGGTTATGACGTCCAGCATGTTGCTGATAAGGGTGGGGACGATGATGCGGCTGCGCTAGATGATGATGAGATTGCGGCTGCGACACCCCCCGAGCAGTTACCTGATGTGACTATTTCCTGGAGGGCCTTATGATGACTCTTTGTTGTCATCATACGCTTCACACGTTGCATTACCGTTGTGGTATAATGCAAATAATGTAAGTTTTCTTTTTTCTTTTTTAACTTTTATATATGAAGTCGATATATTTTTTTTTGTATGATAACTTTTAAAAAAAATGACATGAACATATGCCGTTGTCTGATTATTTTTTTTGCCTTCAATTATTATTCGCGCGTGATTTTTTATATATGAAGTATATGCTTTTTTTTGTATGATAACGTTTAAAAAAATGACATGAACATATGCCGTTGTCTGATTATTTTTTTGTCTTCGATTATTGTTCGCGCGTAATTTTTTATATATGAAGTATATGTTTTTTTTTGTATGATAACGTTTTAAAAAAATGACATGAACACATGCCGTTGTCTGATTATTTGTGTCTTCGATTTTCGTTCGCGCGTAATTTTTTATATATGAAGTATATGCTTTTTTTTGTATGTTTTTGATTTATGTGGTGTTTTTTTTTATTATTTTAGATTCGCAACACCTGTAGGATGAGATGCATAAATCACGGGCCGAAGGTGGCAGAGATCCAGCGTCCACGTATGAATCAACTCTGGTTTTGGGATCCTATAAGGGCGAGTGGGTTACATAGGGATGGCAATGGGTACCCTATGGGTAGGGTACTACAGTGCCCTTCCCCATACCTGCGTCTGTAAAAAATACCCTTACCCGAGCTCGTACTCTCGTGGGTAACAATTTTAGTGTCCTTTCCCATACCCTATGGGTACCTAATTGCCCATACCCGCATCCATTACCCACACTTTAATTATGAAAAGACACTAAAAATTTCACAATTGAAATAAAACTATGTTCCAAAAGTTTTCAAATCAACTCATAAAATAGTACGAATCGTAGTATTTAACCAAATAAAAACATCCAAAATATCCCTAAAAAATTTTACACCAATAGGAGGGAGTGGTTACTTAATTAAGTAGTTTTTAGGTTTAGGCTTTTTTTTTAAGGGAAAAAAACTTATATCATTTCATTAAGAATTAAAGTAGTAATACATGCTGAAATCTCATCAAAGATACGGAAGCTAGAACTATATAAATTATACACCAAAAATAAATAAATTATTTATCATATTATATAAATATATATATATATATGCGGGTTGCAGGGCTGGGCAGTATAGTACCCTTACCCGTGCCCATACCCATTTGAATTTGCGGGTAATTACCCAGACCCAAGCCCGAACCCATGAAAGTGAGGTTTTACCCTACCCGTTGTGGGTATTTTTTGCGGGTACCCATCGGGACTGGGTCCAATTGCCATCCCTAGGGTTGCATGATTTGTTGTACACAGGGTATTCTACTGCTAATCATGCTCTGCTCCAGGCGCTAAGCGAGATGTGTCATTCCGAGACCAGCAGCTTTCACATGCCTACTGGGGAAATGACCATCACTTTAGATGATGTGGCGTGTCTGCTGCATGTTCCTGTTGAAGGGCGGATGCTGAGCCATAGAAAGAAGGTGTCTCAGGTTGATGGGGTGGAATTGATGGTGAGGTACTTAGGTGTCACCCAGGAGTATATGGTGAAAAACTGCAAGACTGAGTATGGTGGCTACATTAGCTATAAGGCGCTGAAAGAGCTTTATGAGGATCACCTGAGTGTGTCCATTAGCTGTGATGTTACCTGGATGCCATACGAGGATCGTAGGGAGATCCAGGAGTTTATGGAGATATGCTGGTATTCAGGCTAGATCATGTGTGGTCGTGACATCATCTACCGTCACTTGCCTGAGCGGGTTAAAAGGCAATAAGGGTACGTGCAGAACATCCCCCGAGCTCTGACGTCTCTGCTTCCTCTCCCTTTTCAGGTCGTTGCACAGGCTTTCCTAGACTTCCGTGTGCACATCATCCTCGGGCTGCGTGGGGTAGGGAGGTTGATCAGCCATGGCAGTACGAGGAGGGATACATGAGGTGGTACGAACATGTGTCTCACCCAAAGATTCTGCCACCTATTGATGGATCTCCTCCGAGGCCAGCAAATGAGGATCAGATCATTGCACACCATCAGAAGCGGCACCAGGAGAGAGGCTCGCCTGATACCATTGACATTGTTGGTGGCGTTGTGAGCCAGGCTGATGAGTACTTGGGTCAGGAGGAGATGAGCAGTGAGCAGCTGTATCAGGCGATGCGCCATATCAGGGACATAATGACATCGATACTGTCCAGGAGGTCGAGGAGGCGGCAGCAGCAGCAGCATGATGACCAGGATCAGGATTATGACATTTTTTTAGGACTTTTGTTAGTTTTTTTTGTTGACATTTGTTAGATTTTTTTGTAAATTTATGGCACATTCACATTATCGTAGTTTTTTGGGTACAATTTTAACATGATTTCGGGTTTATTTTGCTTTATTTTGATTACTTCGAAACAACAATAACAACAATTCATTCATGATCTGAACTAAATCATAACTAAAAATTCACAAAATAAGTGTTACATTACATTACATTATCCCTAAATATGTTGTATCATCATGAATGATGTTGGATTTAAATTTAATTCTTGAAAGTTTGCGGAAAACATATATATGCTCTCGTGTCTTATACTTAGTGTAAAAATTTGCAAGTCTTTTTGAAAACACAAAAGAATGAAGAGAACACAACACATGTATTCTACGAAATCAGCTATATATGTTTTCACATCGAATTCCCTCATATAAGATGAGTCATGACAAAAAGGAATGCATTCCAATATATTATTTTGAACTTAATCCTACTGTCCTGCCAACCGACAAAGTTTCAATTGACAGAGGAGCATGATCAAGTACAAAACAACATCTTAGAACTGCATTCCTTTTTGTCACACTCATCCTATACGAAGGAATTCGATGTGAGAACCTATATAGCTGATTCCGCAGAATACATGTTGTGTTCTCTTCATTCTTTTGAGTTTCCAAAAAGACTTGCAAACATTTACACTAAGTATAAGACACTTCAATGCCAAGATTTTCCGCAAACTTTCAAGAATTAAAAAAATCCAACAAAACAACGACACAACATAATAATACTACCTAAACATCTTCATCCGGCCGAATCAAACTCTTGAGAATATCTTCAGGCGACCTCAGCAACGTAACATCCATCTCGAGGGGGATCATGTTCGGCTCAGCAAATATCGAGAACATGCTCCTCACGTCGTCGTTCGTTAACTTCGACCGAGTGAACAACAAATTCCCGTCTGAGTCGAACGATGGACGGTGATATCAAACGTATTCCACTCTCCTCGCGTCTCCGTGGTTGATTCGTTGGTTGATTTCATGAAGTAGATCCTTCAATTATTGTAACGTCACATCGTCGCGAACCTTGAAAAAATGTTGGTTACCACCGTTGAAGGATACATGAAAGTATACTTGAACCATTTTTTCAGATCTACACCATAAGAAATTAAAAACAATCCAATTAAAAACTCATTCAAACATTTTATCAAACACTTGTGCTGCAAATTATACATAAACCCTAAAGCTAAAAATTACAACATAAACATGCAAAGATTTAAACATTTAAGCAACATAAGTCATTTTCATGTAAACATTCTATCATTTCTTGCCAAAAAAATCAAAAATTAAACAAAGTCTAAAACTAAAAAAAAAATTAAGATAATAAATGTAACATATAAGCATAAAATGACAATGAACTTGATTATGGAAACTTACTTGTTATTGAAGTGTTGGTTGATTTGAAGTTGAAAATTTTGAGATTTTTGAAAGATTTGAGAGAGTTTTTAGAGATTGAAGAGATGAAGTTGCAGGTTCTGGTTGCTGAGCTTCATAAGTACTAATCGCAGCGGCAGTTAGCTGCCGATGGGGACGACGACAACTAACTGCCGCTGGTTTCCTTCCCATCGGCAGTTAGATGCCGTCGGATCCTTCCCTTCGGCAGCTAACTGCCGCCGGGGTAAAAACGTAAATTACTGGTGTGTTTTAGTTTTCTTTAAAGTGGGAAAAACAATTTTCTGGTTATTATTATGTCACTTAGCCTTATTCCTATTATTTGAAGAGCAAATATGAGAGTAGTTTTTCCCTTTTTATTTTGAAGTGAAATCAGAAAGATTATAAATACTGTGTTGATTCTTCTCATTTCATCAAAGTAAACGGACATTACATGAATTATATATAATTATTATCTGATCTATTGATATGTGAATCCGTGCTTATGATAAACTGATAATATTGTTTCGTGTTAATTTACATATAACTTGATATAAAAAAAAAATGTAGCATAAAAAGCACTAGTGGAGAATTAAAGATAAAAGACTTGGGTATAACAATTTTGTGGATGAATTCACGTGATATTGTAAGGGGGGACCGTTGTTAACTCTGTCTGTACAACACCCGATAGAGATTGCTTATCATTGCCTTCTCAAATCTTCCTTTTTCCTATGGGGAATTTGCTGCGCCCACGTTTCACATTTCAATTAAACAAAATAATAGATCAATATTTATGCATTTACAACTCGGCTAGAGCAGATATCCGTTAGTCTGTCTTCAAAATATATTTAATACTAATGAGTAATGTCCCATGTTTTTTATGAAGAAGAATAATGTCACTTTTTTTTAGGGGAATAATGTCAAAATATGTTAAAAATAATAATCTAAAAATGAAAAATACATTAAGCTTTAACAATTTCTTACCATCAAGTCACATGAACATTTACTATTAAAACAAAATTCAGCATAACTTTTTTGCTGCTATAACTATTCTCATTGCTTTATTTGTTTCAAAGAAAGGTTTAAAATAATATTATATTTTTATTTGATATTTTAAAATATTACTTAAACATTAATAGTTTTCTTTTTATCTTTATAATTATGTATCGATCCAACTTACTAACACACCGCATTTTACTCACTTCTTTTCTTTAGGAGCTATTATTACCTGAGTGTGTGTTTGTTGGGAACCACATACAAGATGATCAAATCACATGATTGAATGAAACTACGAACTCGAGCTTCACTTTAAGTGCACGTTTAATTGGTTGGAAACGCTTAAGCAAACATACACTAATGTAGAGTTTCAAAGGAACCCACTTGGGTTGACTTGGTTGTATTGTCATGAGACTTTGAAGTGTGCTCGTCTTCAAAGTTTCATGTTCAATTATCTTCGTTGTTAATTTGGGTGGATTAATTTAGTTTCTTCATAAAATAAATGTAGAGTTTCAAAGGGAAAGGAAATTGAGTCTAATGTAATAATAAACCGTCATGACCCAAGATGAGCCCAAGAAAAATATATTCTGGCGCAAGTGATTTAGAGACCATGAGTCCTATGAGACGATAGATGACAATCATCTAGAAGGATCTAGATAGTTTCATTATGAGGAACCATTGGTTAGTTTGTTTGAATATATCAATGTTATAAGTAGAGAATTAGTGAATGCAATTGTCACCAAAGTGAACATGAAAAAGAAAATAGTTTTTAAGATAATGTAGTCATAGTTATAGTCTCTTTCATTGTATTTCCTTCTTGTTGGTACCACCAAAAAGTAGTATCTTACATAAACACTCAAAACTACAATAATACTTATATTTCTTTCTATCTACGGAGTTGCTCCTTTGGCGTCAATCACTCTCGATTACATATAAGGAAGTGTGCCATCTTCAGATATGGTGTTGATCACAACCGTATTTTACAATCTAGGAGGAAGTGTGCCGCCACCTTTGGCTATAGCATTGTTGATCACCCGATTCACCTCCATGTTCCATGCTGGTGGAAAGAGTGGAGGATACATGGAATACATGGGGGGTTTGCTCTCAAATTGGGCCAACTGACTTGCATAAATAGGAGGTCCATTTCCGGAGTTGGCCAGCTTAGAACGGGTCAGTCAAGACTATACTGAACAACTACTATGTTTCATAGACATAATGAATAATGAATGAAAAAGGTTGGAAAATTGCTCTTCTCCCAACGAAAATTGTTCACTCCCATGCAAACTGACGAAAATACCCCCAGCGTGACTTAAGTCACGCAGGTTATACACCAGCGTAACTTAAGTCACGCTCGTTATATCAACGTGACTTAAGTCACACTGAATAGTTACAAAAACAAAAAAATTACAAATTACAAAACAGAAATATTATTACACAATAGATTTATTATTATATTACATTGCAATTCATTACATTCAACAAAGATTTATTATTACATTACATTGCAATTCATTACATTGAACAAAAATTTATTATTACATTACATTGCAATTTATTACATAAATTAAACGAATTTTTTTAAAAAATAATCGATTAATCATAATAACCAGTCTTCTTAAGGTAGGGGGCCGCTAGATGAACCCGCCATAACCACCTCTACCGCTAGCGGTAAAATCGATTAATCATAATGATCCTAACATGACTCAAAAATTCCCTCGTTGATTAATATAATGATCTCAATCGTCGTCATAAAAAAACAACATAAGATCATTATGATTAATCGACGAAGAAATTTGAGGCCGTTTACGCCTATAGTAACAAAACTTTAAAAAAAAATATTTTAGAGAAGAGATGAGAGATAGGAGAATGAATGAGAAGAAATGAGAATGAGGAAAAAAAAAAAAAAGGTCTCAATTTATAGGTTTTTTGCTTCAATTATATTGGTCGAAGGAAGTAACTGCTCCTCCCTGATTGGCCACCGTCCAACTGACGTGAGTTAACTCACACTGACCTTTAACATGTGTGAGTTAACTCATGTTGTCCACCGTCCACCAGCGTGACTTAAGTCACGCAGGTTACCGGCCAAAATAGCGAGCGTGACTTAAGTCATGTCGATTACAGGTCAATGTGACTTAAGTCACGCTGGCTTCTGGTGTAGCAGGAAACAACATTCAATGTTGTCAAAGAAGCCATTAATGACCTCAAACCAATACACACTCATAATTGATCCCAATTACACCATTTCAACGACATAATCACATATAACCACATAATCACACATTATCAATCCAAATTACACAAATTTGTCGTTAATCACACAATAACACAATCAATCCAAATTACACATAATCGATCCGAATTACACCTAATCAATCCAAATTACACAAATTCGTTGTTAATCGCACATAATCACTTAATCACACATAATTGATCTAAATTACACATAAATGATCCAAATTTGTCGTTAACGATCCAAATTACACATAAACGATCCAAATTCGTCGTTAAATACACAAATTCATTAAAATACAACATTACAGACACAAATTCGAACACATTACACTATTACAAGTTAATAAATATTACACTTCAATGGATTGGACACAGAGATGTAAAATGTTATTTTTAACCAATAACCTAAACATGTAACCTACATCGAAATCATCACGGATAATATATGGATAATAAACCGTCTTCCAAAAGTCTTCCTCCTTATCCTCCCCCAAGTCCACGCATGGCACATGTACAAATACATTTGATGTTCTTTGATTTTCACCTAGATGGACAAAGTATGTGCCAAGTTGTGCCTTCAAATCATCCAACTTGTTTGTTGGGGTTAAATAGACCCTAACTGTCTTCTTCATGTGGGAGTATCGGACATGAGCTTCAACTTTGTCTTGGGACATGTTTCACTTCACAAAATAAATAAATAGTTGAATAATTAGAGACATATAATTTTATAAAATGCGAGCAATAAAAATAATGAATAAAAATGTTTTATCCATCACAAAAAATGTTATATATTTATATAATCTTATTTACATATTGGCCACAAAAATTGGCATTACATAATCGACCGACCACAAAAAAATATGTCGGTGTAATATCGACAAAAAAAAGGAGTAACACCGACTAAAAAGTGTCGTAGCCTATCTAACTAGTTAGTGATAGTGCATAATCTTCATCTTCTTCAATTACTTCAAATTCTCCTTTTGGTTTTTCCGGAGTGGGAGTGTCGCAATATATTAGATTGAGTTGATTAGTTGGTTTTTTCGGCGGATTCGGCTCCTTAGACATGAGGTCTTTGAACAAAGCTTGTCTATCCATAAATGTAAACTCCCGTTGCTCCGCCACACCAATCTTGTGAATCTTCCACTCCATACAAGGCGGTGGTAATGGACAGCTGTCTTTCAAATAAACATGAAGAAAGTAGCCGGGAATTAAGCCAAGACACAAGATGTGGGAATGTGTGTGAAGGGGTGGAGCACCTCGGATTGGGAAATATGTCTCACATATACCTCTTTCGGTCGAAACCAATTGAACAACGGCTCTATTATAGCAAGTTGCAACAATGTGACCCATATCCGGTAATGTCAACCACTTATCTTCGTATGCAATTCCACCACTATTTGTTGGAGGGTGTAAACCATTCAAGATATATTAATAACGCTTCTCCGAACCAAATATTGGCAAATAGTCATTCTTATTGTTTTTCAACTCTTGAATAAATGCACTACGAACCAATACATGATTTTCCTCATCCATACCCATGTGTCTAGCTATGACCCAGAATCCTCAATTACCATCTCCTTTAGCATTCACAATATGTTCTAAGACGGTACGACTCCTCCCAAAACTTGCTTGTATCTCAGACAATTGGATAGCCAACATATTGTTTATTTCATCCCAACATGATGCCAAATCTCCCACATTACTCCTCAGATATTTTTTCAATTTGTTATGAGCCGATTCAACAATGTCGGTGGTTCTACAACCAAGATGCAAGAACTTATCCGTCCATGCCCTCACAAATAAATTTGTCCTTAACGGTGTTCAATATTGTGGTTTGAACATAGTCAAGGAATTTTGGATATGGTTTGCATACATCTTTGAATCGCATTACCGCACTTGCATATGCATCCTCCGTAGGAGATTCAACCAAATCTTTCTAAGCATCCATGATTTTGTCAACAATTTCACTTGCCTTCACCTCTTTCACTTCCTTCACTTCTTTGCCATCGACTTTGACATCCTTCCGCTTCGCTTTGACTCTACAATATGTGATGCACTTAGCCCTTACACTCTTCCCAATATGAAAATAACAAAGTAAAGCGGCGGTTTCGGGGAGAACTTTGGCAACATCATTCATCAAAGCATTATCCCGGTCCGTGACAACCACCTTAGGCATGTTTATTTTTGACGATAAAAGACTAACCAACATCTCAAGTGCCCAAGTAAAGTTGTCCTCTTTTTCGGAGGCAAGAAAGGCAAAACCAACCGAATATGTCATGGTGGTAGAGGTGACACCAACAATCTCAAATAATGACATTCTATACAAGTTGGTTTTGTAAGTGGAATCCATGACCAAAACGGTCGGAAAAATGTTAAGCATATTAATTGACTCTGGATGAGCAAAAAATATGTCTTCAAGATTTGTTTCCTCACTATTTTCTGTTGTGAAATAGACGTATTTATGCTCCTCCAACTTCGATATCAAGAATTGCATCTCCGTCTTGTCACCTCTTGTCCTCTTTCGCCATCTTGTACGCACATTGTACACTTGTTTGATAGTCGTCACACTTTCTTAGTATTTTGCCTTTAAATCCGTTAAAATATTCCTAGGCAACACCAATCTCTTTGTCATGTCGATTACCCTCTGTAGTACCCTAATTTTGTCCTAAGCATTTTAAAACAAAAAAATCAAAAAAAATCAAAGAGGGGAAAAAGTCAAAAGTCAACAAAAGTCAACAGAAAAGTCAACATTCCAAAAATGCTGACTTCGCACTGCGAAGCTCACTTCGCACTGCGAAGTCTGCGATTTTTCTGCAGATTTTTGGTTTCTTTGATTTAATTCCAGAATTTGTTGCATATCATTTCCATATTTATTTTAAGTAGCATTCATGGCTAATTGGGCCAAGCAAAACCAGGATTGAAGGACTTGCCATTAATGCCAAGGTTGGAAGCTTTTTCTTCCAACCTAGCATGTGACAAGCAAGTGGGCTTGCCCTTGGGCAGCTCTAGTCCCTCCCATGTGACCTGCTAACCACCACAAGGTTGCCAGCCACCTGCTTGAGGACTTTCCTCCTGCTTGCTCCCCCAAAAACCAGTCAAACCAGCTGGATTTCTCACTTGAAAAGCCATGAGTGCCTACTCTGTTTTGCAGCAGCTTTTCACCCCCTCACACCAGCCATAAGTAGCCTTTTTCATCCCTCAATCTCTGCACATTACAGTGCACGTTTTTATTGACCAACCATTGAGATTGCAAGGATTGATCCCCAAGCATTAGTCAATTGCAATTCAGCTTTGTTCTTCATCATTACCTTCTAGAATTGGTTGAATTTGTGGCTGAAGTCAGGCTGAATCTTGCCCCTTGGTACAAGGCAAGGTTGCCTCTATCCATTAGCATTTAATGCAGAAGGATCCAGCTTGATCTTAGCCACAAAATCAGCTGAATTTTAGGATTTTGTAATGATGAAAAAGATTTGGTTTTGGCCTATAAATAGAAGGCAATGCCCAAGGATTCAAACACAATTAACAACAGCATTTCAAGAGCAGAAACTCTACTCATTTTAGCCTACAAACCTCCACAAAACAACCAGAAAAAACCAATCCAACACAAAGCTTTCCAAAGTTCCAAAACCATCACCAATATCAAACCTCTTGCAAAATCCTTCAACCAATACAAATCAAGTGCAGCTGGAGCTTTGCTGAGGAGTTCTGTAAGTTTCTAAGGCTTTATATTGCATTTACAATTGTGTTTGCATAGCTATTTTGGTTCAAAACCATTTGATTCTAAAAAACCCCTTTTGAATTTCAAAGAAATCCCAAGGTTTTCAAAACATCAAAACTGGTTTGTCCAGCCTTTTCCACCCCAAAAACTCAAAGTTTTTCACCCACCTATAAGGTCCTGAGTGTGTTCAGAAGTTGTTTCTGAACAAAAGTTCAGAAACAGCTTCTGAACCCAAAATTTCGCATGCTTCGCAGTGCGAAGTCATGGTCGCAGTGCGACCATGACAGAACTCAGAATCTGAGTTTTTGTGTCAAAATGACCAAATTTTGAGGTTCTAGCCCCAGAGCTCAGAACCTAAGAGTTTTTAAACCCATGTCTTTCAAACCATAACAAGGATTTTGCATAATTTTGACAAAATCACAAGTTCGTATGACCATTATGTGGATAACTTGTAAAACAAGTTATGTTCCCAAACTTTCAAAACCACATGAACAAATAAGCTATGTTCATCATTTCAATCAAAACTTGAACAATAAATATTGTTCATGATTTTCAAAACTCAAACATGAACATACGCCAAATACGTTCGCATTTTCGCAAAATGAGACGAACTTGTGCGTTTTCTAGCAAAATTTGCTAAACCTTCCCATTTTGGGTTTTCAAACCATATGTTTTGACATACCTTGGGATTTCTAAAGGATTCAAACCAAAAACATGAATGAAAAAGGGATGGTGTGACGTATGTCTCTCCATCGCCCCGATTGTACGAATGCGTGACGTATGTCTCGTCGCTCGGACAATCGTCATTCCCTTTTTTTCAATATGTACAACCCTAACCAAACCAAAACTTGGCCCCTTGTGGTCAATCCAAACCTTTTGGTCCCCCGTGGCCATTAGACTCACCCCCCGACTCTTCGGAGTCCACTCGGTCAATGGTTGACTTGTATGAGTCCATTGCACCTCTCTTGGTCCCATAGCGACCAATTCCAACCCTTTACCCTAACGGACGTACCTTTTAACAATTCTAATGCGATTCACGAACAAACGCTTAATAAGTCTCCAAGCGCGAGCATACAAGCTACGTTTTAATCGCAAGAATTCGGTTAAAACATCGTCCATTTAAAATCAACCAACACATGTACGTTTTTCTACCAAAGAACTACGTACGCTTTGAGTTCTCCGACTACCGGGAGATACGTAGGAGCAAGATCGACATCTTGTCAAGCGCAATAATAAAAAACTTTTTCTTTCTTTCCTTTCGTTTGTTTTTATCTCTTTCTCCCCCCCTTTTTATTATATTTTTAACATATATGAACATGCACGCAAAGTATTAAAAAAAAACAATTCAAGCTTTGACCAAATAGAAGGTTCCCGTTGAGTACAACGGACGTGAGGGGTGCTAATACCTTCCCCTTGCGTAATCGACTCCCGAACCCGACAATGGTTGCGATGACCAAATCCTTATCCTCATCGTCAAAGGGTTTTATTATCGTTTCCCTTTAAACAAAAAAAACTTAAGGGTTTATCAACGTTCCCTTTACACAAAAACTTTGGTGGCGGCTTCACAAAGGCCCTCCGAGCGTTTGCGAACGACCTCGGAGGATTTGCGCGTCTTTTTCCCGAGGAAAAAAACGAGGTGCGCACAGCTGGCGACTTCACTGGGGACCCTGTTCCCACTAAGTGAGTCAAGCCTAACCTATTTGGTTTAAAGCCAATTGTTTTATTTTCTTTGCGTGCCATGTTTACTTATTTTATTCATACATGTTATATTTATGCTTTATGTTTATATTTGCTTTATCTGCTTTATATTCATATCATATATATCAAATGCGGGGGTTACTTGAGTGATGTTACTCCACATTGTTCGGGTTAATGCCGGACGTGTGAGGCTCTCTACCCGAGCTTGAGAAAAAAACTAAGTTAGAAGGAGGTTGTGTGCGGAAGCCCGCGTTGACGTATGTCCGTGAGGTGGGATGTCTAACCCCGCTTAGATGAGATTTTCACGTGGAATTAATTGAAGTCATGTCGACGTATGTCCATAGACAACCCTAATTCCATGTGAGGTCTATGACTCTAAGGACCTCTTCTTAGGAGATTTCACAATTTAGAGCCTACATGTGAGGATGGGGGGAAGTTCCGAACCTTCATAAACCATACCTTTGCATAACATTTGCATTCATGAAAGTAATTTTCGTATCGCTTTGCTTTATAGGAGTTTAAAAAGAACGAACAAATATTAGCAAAAAGAAATATGGATTCCGGGAACAAAAACACGCTCGTCTTCAAGCTCAAGATTCCTAAGCCAAGCACAATCGTTCCCAACAAAGTGGAGGAAGAGCTTAAGGTTAAAATTCGGGAGTTAGAATTAAAACACCTTCTAGCTTTGGGAGAGATCACAAGGACGAAGAGAGATCGTAATGAAGTATCACATTCTCTCCTAGTATGCCAAAAACGGCTAAGGATCTCCGAAGGGAAGAGGGATTGGATAGGAGGCGGCTTGGTTAGTGCGGATGCCAACCTTGTGGCCAAGGACGAAGAGTTGGAAAGAATCTTACATTCCAACCAAGAGCTCAAGAAGTTTGGCGAACTAGCCATCGAAGCTCAACGGAAATGGAGGTTGAAATTTCAAGAGAAAAATCAACAGCTCCAAGAAGTAGTGAAAGACTACAAAGAGCAGCTTCAAGCCGAACGCGTCCAGCGGCAAAGACATGAGAGTATCTCTCATCAAGGGAGGCTAAAGTGCAATCATCTCGAAGAAGACATCAAGAAATTCGAAGAGTACTTCGACAAGATTGCAAGAGCTCATGGGGACCACATTGCACAACTACACGATGAAATTAGAAGTGCAAGAGTCAAGCTAGACCAGCGCAAGGAAATGATTGAGTATGTATGGCAAGACGCCACCCGATTAAGTGAGGATTTCACTAAATTGGTTGCATTCTCAAATTTGGTAATCACCCAACTTCCAAAGAAGCTAGCGGAGGCCGAGATGGTCATGCCCTACTTTGTCATCCCTATGGAGATCCAGAAGTTTATGAAGTTCTGCAAGGACACCATAGATTTCTATAGGGAGGAGATGAGCAAAGCCGAGAAGCGAGCGGCCATTTGATTTGTAATAGCATTAGTTACACTTTGTAAACAAATGTTATTTAATCAAATATATTTTGAAGTATAATCAATTTCCCGGTCTTTAATATTTCCCGAATTTGCTAATATTAATTGTGCACCTTTAAACTCCATAAAGCAAAATAAAAAAAACGCATATTTTGCATACTCATAGCATACATACATCCACATGCATCTTCATGCATTTTTCAAAAAAAAACTCATTCATTTCCCTAAAAACAGTTCAAAGCAATCATAGCCCGAAAACCCCGAAAGCCCTCGGTCCAAGAACCAGATATTCAACACTCGTACGGAACACGAGCTAACAAACAAAGGATCATGGACAGTTTGGAACAAACTCAAGCGGCTTTGAGAGAAGAGGTTGATGGAATGAAGGGAAAGATGGATCAGATGCTAGAATTAATGCAAGCTCTATCGGCCCGAGAAAGTAACCCTCGCCCAACAACGGATGCATCCAATGTGCAATGGCCTCCTTATGGTTTACCTGTGAACTATACCCCACCCTTCGAAAATGAGGGTCAAGGACCACCTCCACCACCGCTCACAATCCCCGTAAGGAATGAAGAGCGACGTCCTCAAGGAACTTCCACTACTCAGCATGAAGTAATTCTCCATGATGTGGAAAATAGCCAGCTAAGGCAATCTGCTCCCGACACCACCCACCAAGACAATGATACCACCCAAATGTATCGAGTTTTGGAAGAAAGGTTGAAAGCTGTCGAAGGGTTCAGCTCATACGGTGCCCACAACGCCGTGGATATGTGCCTAGTGCCCG
The DNA here is from genome assembly GCA_018208015.1 of Medicago ruthenica. Classification (NCBI taxonomy): domain Eukaryota; kingdom Viridiplantae; phylum Streptophyta; class Magnoliopsida; order Fabales; family Fabaceae; genus Medicago; species Medicago ruthenica. Next base: position 99,531,551 of record CM031373.1, on the reverse strand, counting down.
ACGTGGTAATTCCTCCGAAGTTCAAAGCACCGGACTTCGAGAAATACAAAGGAATTCAATGCCCTCGGAACCATCTAAGGATGTTCTGTAGGAAGATGGCAGCCTACGCAATGAACGAGAAACTCATGGTGCATGTGTTTCAAGATAGTTTAAGCGGAGCGTCCTTGGATTGGTACATGCAGCTCGAGCGTACCCATGTCCAAACTTGGAAGGATCTAGCCGATGCCTTCCTAAAGCAATACAAATATAATTTGGACATGGCTCCAAATAGGATGCAACTACAAAACCTCCTACAAAGAAGCAACGAGTCCTTCAAGGAGTACGCTCAGCGGTGGAGAGAACTAGCTTCTCGTGTACAACCACCACTATTGGAAAGAGAACTTGTCGACACCTTTATGGGCACACTTCAAGGCCCATATTACGACAAGATGATTGGAAGCACGTCTGCCGGTTTCTCCGATCTAGTCATGGTCGGTGAAAGAATAGAAGACGGAGTGAAGAGAGGAAAAATCCAAGGCTCTTCAGAAGCTCAAAGTGGAGCTAGAAAGCCCCCCAGCAACTTTCACAAAAAGAAAGAGGGGGAGACAAATGCCGTTCTAATGGGACCATCCTACCCACCACCGAATCAAATGCCTCACTACCACTATCCTTATGTGGCAGCAGCAACGGCTCAAGGGCGTTACTCACCTCAAGTAGGTACTTGGGTTTCAATGGCGATGAGCTACCCGACGATGGGCACATTCATAACCGCGCCTTACATATCTCCGTGAAATGCATGGACCACATCCTCTCAAGAGTGCTAGTGGACACGGGGTCATCATTGAATGTCATGCCCAAGACTACCCTCCTCAAACTATCATGTGAAGGGACAGTAATGAAGCCCAGCGCCTTGGTCGTAAAAGCTTTCGATGGGTCAAGAAGAGCCGTTATAGGGGAGATCGACTTACCAGTCCAAATCGGACCTAAGGTTTTCACCATAACCTTCCAAGTCATGGATATTAATCCAACATACAGTTGTCTTCTCGGACGGCCATGGATCCATGCGGCCGGAGCTATTACCTCTACCCTACACCAGAAGCTGAAGTTCATCATTGATAACCAAATGATTGTAGTTTCCGGGCAAGAGGACATGATGGTAAGCCATCTCTCATCTTTCCGTTATATAGAAACGGATGAAGAAGCTGTGGACGTCCCATTCCAGTCTTTGGAAGTGGCGAATGTCGTGACATTGAGCTCGAAGCCCAAGGAAGAGGCTAGGACAGCCATGTCATCATGGAGGGCGATAAGAGAGGCCCTAGAAGAAAGCCGACCCACCGGATGGGGCAAGTTAGTGGACATACCGGAGAAGAAAAATCGCTTCGGGTTAGGGTATCATCCATCAGCCGAAACTTTCTCAAAGCCTCCAAAGCAAGGGATTCTCCCCATTTCGGAAACATTCATCAGTGCGGGGTTTATCCATGAAGATCAAGTGGCTCTACTCGAAGATGTAGACGAAGACGTGCCTGATTTGGTGTACCGTTGCGCTTCGGATGAAGCTTTGAACAATTGGAGGGCTATCGCAATTCCCGAGATCATTACCAGGATCAAGTAATAAACCATGTTTGTTTGTTTTTACTTTTAAAAAAAAAAAATCATTTAGCTCTGCCCAAGGCAAATGATTAGTCGTGTGGGGCCCCCATGCTTTATAAGTTATTTACAATCATGAATAAAAACACTCTTTTATGTTCATTTGAGTCTTTTTCTTTTTGCATTTGTTTTAAAAAAAATTTTTCTACAAAAAGCCTAAAAAAAAAAATCATACTCATGCAGATCTACAAATCCACCCTCCAAAAACAACACTGCCTTAAACCCTTATGACTTCGACTGCCCGATTAATCAAACGGAAGATGATGAAGAGGACGATTATGAACCGCCTGAAGAATTGTCTAGGCTTGCAAATCAAGGGGATAGGGTAATACAACCTCACCAAGAATCAGTTGAAAAGGTCAACTTGGGGACCGAAGAGGATAAGAAAGAGGTCAAGATAGGAGCCTCCCTGCACGAGGATGTGAAAGGAAAGTTGATTAAGCTTCTGCAAGAGTACGTGGACGTTTTCGCTTGGTCGTATCAAGACATGCCGGGTTTAGACCCTAACATCGTTGTACACAAGCTGCCACTCAAGCCGGAATGCCCGCCAGTGAAGCAGAAATTGAGAAGAACTCGACCCGATATGGCTCTCAAGATCAGAGAGGAGGTCAAAAAGCAATTCGATGCCGGCTTCTTAGCCGTAACCAAGTATCCAACATGGGTTGCCAACATTGTGCCAGTTCCGAAGAAGGACGGCAAGGTGAGAATGTGTGTGGATTATCGGGACTTGAATAGAGCAAGCCCAAAGGATGATTTCCCGCTACCACACATCGACATATTGGTGGACAACACAGCCCAATTCTCAGTCTTTTCCTTTATGGATGGCTTCTCGGGATATAACCAAATCAAGATGGCTCCAGAGGACATGGAGAAAACTACGTTCATCACTCCATGGGGGACATTCTGCTATAAGGTAATGCCTTTCGGATTAACAAATGCCGGGGCAACATACCAAAGAGCAATGGTGACTCTTTTCCACGACATGATCCATAAGGAAATTGAGGTCTACGTCGACGATATGATTGCCAAATCCCAAACGGAGGAGGATCATCTAGTCCATCTACAAAAGCTTTTCGAACGCCTAAGAAAATTCAAGCTGCGCTTAAATCCTAACAAGTGCACATTTGGCGTTAGATCCGGGAAGTTATTGGGCTTCATTGTCAGCCAAAGAGGTATTGAAGTGGATCCCGATAAGGTGAAGGCCATCCAAGAAATGCCAGCGCCAAATACCGAGAAAGAAGTCCGGGGTTTCTTAGGAAGATTGAACTACATCGCCAGGTTCATCTCACACATGACAGCTACCTGCGAGCCAATCTTCAGGCTGCTAAGGAAAAACCAGGTCGTTCATTGGAATGAGGATTGCCAAGAGGCGTTTGACAAGATCAAACAATACCTGCAAGAACCACCAATTTTAATACCTCCTGTTCCGGGTAAACCCCTCATCTTATACCTAACCGTACTTGAAGGATCAATGGGTTGTGTGTTAGGACAACAAGATGAAACGGGAAGAAAAGAGCACGCAATCTACTACCTAAGCAAGAAGTTTACTGACTGTGAAACAAGGTATACTTCACTTGAAAAGACTTGCTGCGTTTTAGCATGGGCTGCTCGACGTCTAAGGCAATACATGTTGACCCATACAACTTGGTTGATATCGAAGATGGATCCCATCAAGTACATCTTCGAAAAGCCTGCCCTCACAGGGAAGATAGCCCGTTGGCAAATGCTGCTGTCTGAGTACGACATCCAATATGTTGCTCAAAAAGCCATCAAAGGGAGTGTTTTATCCGAGCACCTTGCTCACCAACCATTGGAGGATTATCAGCCCATACAATTCGACTTCCCGGACGAAGATGTCGTAGCTTTGAATGACGAAGAAGTCACAAGCGATGATGAAGGGCCAGAACCAGGAGCTCAATGGAAGCTCGCTTTCGACGGCGCCTCAAATGCCATGGGGCACGGAATCGGAGCAGTTTTAATCTCCCCAAGAAATGGATACCAACCCTTCACAGCAAGGTTATGCTTTGACTGCACCAATAACATGGCAGAATATGAAGCATGTATCCTAGGCCTCGAAGCAGCAATTGATCTAAGGATCAAAAACCTTGAAGTATACGGTGACTCAGCCTTAGTCATCTATCAAGTCAAAGGAGAATGGGAAACAAAACATCCTAATTTAATTCCCTACCGAGCCCGGGTTGTAGAATTGATTAAGCATTTTGATGAAATCAACTTCCACCACATACCTCGAGAAGAAAATCAGGTAGCAGATGCTTTGGCCACATTATCATCAATGTACCAAGTAAATTTCTACAACGAGGCACCAATCATAAAGATGGATCGTAGAGACAAACCGGTTGTATGTGCAGCAGTCGAAGAAAGACTTGACGACAAACCTTGGTTCTACGACATCAAGCGATACCTCGAAGAGCAAGAGTATCCAGAAAATGTCTCGCACACCGACAAGAGGACCCTCAGAAGACTGGCATCCCAGTTCTTCCTCAGTGGAAATACCCTCTACAAAAGAAATTATGACATGGTCCTGCTCAGATGTGTGGATAAACATGAAGCGGACATGCTCATCAAAGAAATCCACGAGGGATCTTTTGGAACCCATGCTAATGGGCATGGAATGGCAAAGAAAATCTTAAGGGCGGGCTATTATTGGTTAACCATGGAAGCTGACTGTTTCCACTACGCCAAGACTTGTCACAAGTGCCAGATTTACGCCGACAAAGTGCATGTGCCACCAACTCCACTGAACGTCATGACTTCACCTTGGCCTTTCTCTATGTGGGGCATAGACATGATTGGAATGATCGAGCCCAAAGCGTCAAATGGACATCGCTTCATCCTTGTTGCCATCGACTACTTCACCAAATGGGTAGAAGCAGCTTCATATGCAAACGTAACCAAACAAGTGGTAGCCCGGTTCATCAAGAAGGAAATCATTTGCCGTTATGGTACTCCCCACAAAATCATCACCGATAATGGGGCAAACCTAAACAACAAGACAATGAAGGAGTTGTGCAGAGATTTCAAGATTGAGCACCATAATTCCTCCCCTTACCGACCAAAGATGAACGGTGCGGTAGAAGCAGCCAATAAGAACATAAAGAAGATCATCCAAAAGATGGTGACAACATATAAGGATTGGCATGAGATGCTTCCCTTTGCGCTACATGGCTACAGAACAGCCATTCGCACTTCAACTGGGGCAACCCCCTTCTCCTTAGTATACGGTATGGAAGCAGTTCTCCCCGTAGAGGTGGAAATTCCTTCGTTAAGGGTCTTGATGGAAACCAAGCTAGAAGAAGCTGAATGGGTCCAAACAAGGTTCGACCAACTGAATCTCATAGAGGAGAAGCGTCTGACGGCAATATGTCATGGCCAACTCTATCAAAGGAGGCTCAAGAGAGCATTCGACAAGAAGGTCCGTCCTCGAGAATTCAAAGAAGGAGACCTAGTGCTCAAGAAGATATTACCTATCCACAAAGATCCCCGAGGGAAGTGGACTCCCAGCTATGATGGGCCGTACGTGGTAAAGAAAGCCTTCTCAGGCGGAGCCCTGATCATCACCACTATGGACGGAGAAGAGTTTCCACTCTCAATAAACTCCGATGCAGTCAAGAGGTATTATGCCTAAAAAGAAAAAAAAAAGAAAAAAAAAGAGAGAAGCTCGCTAAATCGAAAACCTGAAAGGGCGGTTTAGGCAATAGAGAGCGTCCTGCTAGATTGAAAACCTGAAAAAGGCGGTCTAGGCAAAAATTAAGGACATCAAAAAAGGAAATACGCCCCGGTGGATTGAAAACTCGAAAGAGCAGTCCAGGCAAAAGTTAGGGGTTAACAAAAAAAAGAAAGGCAATGACTGCAGCATCCAAGCTCCGGACAAGATTCAAGAGGAGAAGAATCGGTCTCATCAGCATCTTCCAACAAACAAAGATCTCAAAGTCATAAGGAAATAGCATGTGTTGTGCCAAAACCAACAATTTTCTTTTTGCTTTTTTCTTATCTTTCTCTATCTCACTTCTCACTTTGTGTATTTTTTACCCATTCAAGAGGTCAAATCTGCATTGAATAAATTTCCTTTTGTTATTTTATGTTCTCAGTAGCGCATAAAATTTTGTTTTATTCATGATGAAAATGCTTTAAAACATGGGAAATAAACAAAAGAATTTTCTTCCAAAAAAGAAAAAAAAAAACAAACAAACATTGCTTTATTTTGAATCTTCGTGAATTCTGAAAAATTGCGGTAATTCCCACCAAAATATTGCACCAAAGGACTTATGCTCCTTAGCAAAGGCAAGTGCGTAGCTCGTGGCACGCGGAGCGCAAAAACCCCCGAGGGTTAGGAGGAACAAAAATCCCCAGTAAACACCCTAAAGCATCCAAACACCAACCAAGGTTGGATATCGATCATGCTTCCAAAATGATCCTTGTATCCCCATAAGCCAAACCTCATTGATATTCCCCAGGGAGTCTCAACCCCAAACAAAAGTCCAATCATTATTGGCAAACCCACACAAATCTTCGGGCTTAGGCCCGAACTACACCGGTTTTGATCCCATTTGGGTATGTAGGCAAAGGACCTCGTCCTTCCAAACCGACCAACCAAAAACAAACAAAACACAAAAAGAGAGCCCAATTGTCATTGGCACAACCACAACCAAGACCGACTTTGCTCGGCACCCAACCAACCTCCCACACATCATGCATAACATAATTCATGCATCATGTCATTCATGCATGCATATACAAATCATTCATACACATGCATTTCATATCATGCCATGCATCCTCAACAAGGATTCTCCAGTGAGTATCACATATTCACCAACATCCATCAAACATTCAACCAGGGGCACCTATTTAGGGTAAGACCACAGCTCGTTAGGAATCGACATTCAGAAGCAGTGCCTGAATAAGATCACCTAGCTTAGGTATCGACCTCTAGTGACATCCTAGAGTAGATCACCTTCATCAACATTCAACCAGGGGCACCTATTTAGGGTAAGACCACAGCTCGTTAGGAATCGACATTCAGAAGCAGTGCCTGAATAAGATTACCTAGCTTAGGTATCGACCTCTAGAAGCAGTACCTAGAGTAGATCACCTCCCCCAGTGTATCGACCTTCAGTGTTAGTGGCTGAATAAGATCACAGCTCGTTAGGAATCGACATTCAGAAGCAGTGCCTGAATAAGATCACCTAGCTTAGGTATCGACCTCTAGAAGCAGTACCTAGAGTAGATCACCTCCATCAATGTTCGACCTTCGGAAGCAGTGCCTGAATAAGATCACCTAACTTAGGTATCGACCTCTAGAAGCAGTACCTAGAGTAAACCATCATCCTTAGGTATCGACCTCTAGAAGCAGTACCTAGAGTAGATCACCTCCATCAATGTTCCACCTCTAGAAGCAGTGCCTAGAGAAGACCACCATCCTCAGGAATCGACTTCTAGTGACAGTGCCTAGATAAGATTACCTTCATCCCCCAGTGGATCTACCTCCAGTGTTAGCGGCTGGATACGATCGACCTTTACCAACCATTGCATTTGCATTTCGCGAAGGACAAAATTCGGGTCCTTCTTTTTACTTAATTGATCTTCGCAAAGAGTTCATGAGATGCCCTCGGCACTCACGCACTCTATGCGAAGACACAATTAAGTAGGGGCAGCTGTAGTACCCTAATTTTGTCCTAAGCATTTTAAAACAAAAAAATCAAAAAAAAATCAAAGAGGGGAAAAAGTCAAAAGTCAACAAAAGTCAACAGAAAAGTCAACATTCCAAAAATGCTGACTTCGCACTGCGAAGCTCACTTCGCACTGCGAAGTCTGCGATTTTTCTGCAGATTTTTGGTTTCTTTGATTTAATTCCAGAATTTGTTGCATATCATTTCCATATTTATTTTAAGTAGCATTCATGGCTAATTGGGCCAAGCAAAACCAGGATTGAAGGACTTGCCATTAATGCCAAGGTTGGAAGCTTTTTCTTCCAACCTAGCATGTGACAAGCAAGTGGGCTTGCCCTTGGGCAGCTCTAGTCCCTCCCATGTGACCTGCTAACCACCACAAGGTTGCCAGCCACCTGCTTGAGGACTTTCCTCCTGCTTGCTCCCCCAAAAACCAGTCAAACCAGCTGGATTTCTCACTTGAAAAGCCATGAGTGCCTACTCTGTTTTGCAGCAGCTTTTCACCCCCTCACACCAGCCATAAGTAGCCTTTTTCATCCCTCAATCTCAGCACATTACAGTGCACGTTTTTATTGACCAACCATTGAGATTGCAAGGATTGATCCCCAAGCATTAGCCAATTGCAATTCAGCTTTGTTCTTCATCATTACCTTCTAGAATTGGTTGAATTTGTGGCTGAAGTCAGGCTGAATCTTGCCCCTTGGTACAAGGCAAGGTTGCCTCTATCCATTAGCATTTAATGCAGAAGGATCCAGCTTGATCTTAGCCACAAAATCAGCTGAATTTTAGGATTTTGTAATGATGAAAAAGATTTGGTTTTGGCCTATAAATAGAAGGCAATGCCCAAGGATTCAAACACAATTAACAACAGCATTTCAAGAGCAGAAACTCTACTCATTTTAGCCTACAAACCTCCACAAAACAACCAGAAAAAACCAATCCAACACAAAGCTTTCCAAAGTTCCAAAACCATCACCAATATCAAACCTCTTGCAAAATCCTTCAACCAATACAAATCAAGTGCAGCTGGAGCTTTGCTGAGGAGTTCTGTAAGTTTCTAAGGCTTTATATTGCATTTACAATTGTGTTTGTATAGCTATTTTGGTTCAAAACCATTTGATTCTAAAAAACCCCTTTTGAATTTCAAAGAAATCCCAAGGTTTTCAAAACATCAAAACTGGTTTGTCCAGCCTTTTCCACCCCAAAAACTCAAAGTTTTTCACCCACCTATAAGGTCCTGAGTGTGTTCAGAAGTTGTTTCTGAACAAAAGTTCAGAAACAGCTTCTGAACCCAAAATTTCGCATGCTTCGCAGTGCGAAGTCATGGTCGCAGTGCGACCATGACAGAACTCAGAATCTGAGTTTTTGTGTCAAAATGACCAAATTTTGAGGTTCTAGCCCCAGAGCTCAGAACCTAAGAGTTTTTAAACCCATGTCTTTCAAACCATAACAAGGATTTTGCATAATTTTGACAAAATCACAAGTTCGTATGACCATTATGTGGATAACTTGTAAAACAAGTTATGTTCCCAAACTTTCAAAACCACATGAACAAATAAGCTATGTTCATCATTTCAATCAAAACTTGAACAATAAATATTGTTCATGATTTTCAAAACTCAAACATGAACATACGCCAAATACGTTCGCATTTTCGCAAAATGAGACGAACTTGTGCGTTTTCTAGCAAAATTTGCTAAACCTTCCCATTTTGGGTTTTCAAACCATATGTTTTGACATACCTTGGGATTTCTAAAGGATTCAAACCAAAAACATGAATGAAAAAGGGATGGTGTGACGTATGTCTCTCCATCGCCCCGATTGTACGAATGCGTGACGTATGTCTCGTCGCTCGGACAATCGTCATTCCCTTTTTTTCAATATGTACAACCCTAACCAAACCAAAACTTGGCCCCTTGTGGTCAATCCAAACCTTTTGGTCCCCCGTGGCCATTAGACTCACCCCCCGACTCTTCGGAGTCCACTCGGTCAATGGTTGACTTGTATGAGTCCATTGCACCTCTCTTGGTCCCATAGCGACCAATTCCAACCCTTTACCCTAACGGACGTACCTTTTAACAATTCTAATGCGATTCATGAACAAACGCTTAATAAGTCTCCAAGCGCGAGCATACAAGCTACGTTTTAATCGCAAGAATTCGGTTAAAACATCGTCCATTTAAAATCAACCAACACATGTACGTTTTTCTACCAAAGAACTACGTACGCTTTGAGTTCTCCGACTACCGGGAGATACGTAGGAGCAAGATCGACATCTTGTCAAGCGCAATAATAAAAAACTTTTTCTTTCTTTCCTTTCGTTTGTTTTTATCTCTTTCTCCCCCCCTTTTTATTATATTTTTAACATATATGAACATGCACGCAAAGTATTAAAAAAAAACAATTCAAGCTTTGACCAAATAGAAGGTTCCCGTTGAGTACAACGGACGTGAGGGGTGCTAATACCTTCCCCTTGCGTAATCGACTCCCGAACCCGACAATGGTTGCGATGACCAAATCCTTATCCTCATCGTCAAAGGGTTTTATTATCGTTTCCCTTTAAACAAAAAAAACTTAAGGGTTTATCAACGTTCCCTTTACACAAAAACTTTGGTGGCGGCTTCACAAAGGCCCTCCGAGCGTTTGCGAACGACCTCGGAGGATTTGCGCGTCTTTTTCCCGAGGAAAAAAACGAGGTGCGCACACCCTCTTCTTCTCATCCTTTTTAAGTCTTCCCGCAAGAAGGTGACCGCCTAATTATGGTTCCAACTCATGGTTGTGAATTCCACAAAGCATGGCCAACCACCAATCACTTGAATTCTTCTCAAAGTAACCACGCAATCTAAACGAACAATCACATTTTCTTGAGCCCATGCCTTCAAGCTTCAACTTCTCCTTCGTCTTCGATGGTTTATATACACCACTCATTTCACATTGCAACCTTACCATTGGCTTCTTTAGACTAGATTTATCTATAGATATAGTAAATCCAGCCCTTGCCGCACCAAGTAACTCATCTCACTCTCACCATCTTTTGTTTGTAAAAAAAAATGAGGCGGTGTTTACTTCATAACCGCGAGGCTTCGCAACACCGGTACCGGTTTAGGATTTTCTTCAATGTGAGCTTGAAATGGAATTTTGACTTTAAACTTCACATCAACGGTTGGTTTGACATCAACGGAAGCTTCGCCGAAAGCTTCAATTATGCCCGGTTTCGGCTCAACGCCATCATCCACCATATTATCAACCATCACTATGTCTATTGAATAGAAAAATAACAAGGAAAAAAATTTAAATAACTTGCGCAACAAGCTAAGAAAGAAATAAAATTGATGCAAAATTGGAAATACTGGCCACCAGCGTGACTTAAGGCACGCTGAGCTAACACCTGCGTGAGTTAAGTCACTCCCAGGTCGTGTACCAGACTGCTAAACATAGCTCAAAAACCAGCAAAATCAAGAGAGATTAGATGATACATTACCTGATCTTTAATGTTTGATAAGCGTGGAAACTTGTTTCCTGACGATTTGCAATGATTTTGGCTCAAGATTATGCTTCAAAAATTCTCACTTTTGTATTTTTTTAGTGGTGTTGAGGGAAAGAAATAGTGTTTTGAAGTTGAAACTGCTGTGTTTTGTCCCAAAACAGTAATCCACGCAGCATGACTTAAGTCACGCAGAAGATTTTGAGCATGACTTAAGTCATGCAGGGGTATTTTCGTCTTTTTCTTGGGAGGGAGCAAATTTGTTTGTGGGAAGAGCAATTTTCAAAAGGTTAAGATAATATTTTCAAATTAAAATAAACTTAACACATATTTTGATTTACTATTTTGACTCGTCCAGAACGTTTAATTTTGAGAAATGATAAATGAATACAAAAATTGGCACTGACGGTGTATGTATGGTTTGTGGTTCAATTTAGCTTTTTATTACTCCCTCCGTTATTTTCCGAGCCTTTGTCTGGGAGTTTGGAGGGAAAGCAAGATGAGAAGTTTAGAAAGAAAAAAAAGAAAGAGCAAGTAGAAAAAATAGATGATATGAGAAGGAAAGACTTTGGGGGTACATTTTTGTTTCATAATACAAAATCATCTTCATTTAGGGAACTAAAAAATTATATTGGAGGAGAGTTTTGAGAGATTTTGAAGGGTTTACGTGAATTCGTCAAATTTAATCTATGTAGCTATAATATTTTTAAAATTAAAAATATATTAAGAATAAGCATTATTTTATCATTCTCTAAAAAATTATTCTTTCAAAAAATGAGAAAGATTTTACCATTTTTCCTATATTTCCAACGCTCCAAAACGTTCCCTTTTCATCCCCTCTAAACTCACAAACAAAGACTGAGAGAATTTTTTAAGTCGTTTTTTTAGAAATTTTTTGTTCATTTTTATTTTTAGTTTCTTAATTTCAACGTAGTATTAAATCTCGGTTTACAAAGCGAGAGAAATAAGTTAAGATAATAAATAGATGGCTAAAAAGCTTGTGTGGTCCTTTGAGCAACACACAATGTGAGTATGAGAAAAAAATTTATCACAAAAATTATCACAAGATAGTTATATAAATATCATTTCTCTTATTATAATTAGCGAAAAAACGGACACGTGAGCGTCCGTCTTTCCGCTTTTTTATAGCGCCAGCACGTGTAAATTATGAACAGTTTTTATATGAAATTTTGATTTTAATTAAAATTATAAGTACAAATATTTGTGACTTTTAAATTGTAACAAACAAAGAAAACCATGTTTATCTTTTTCAATGAGAACAGTAATTTAATAAATATAATATAAATTCTTATCTTTTTTGATACCACCAACAATATAACATTAATATAGGAAAATTTGTTTCAGGGTATAATTCAAATTATAAAAAAAATTAATCCAAAATTTCTATCCCCTTCAATATATTATAAATAATATTGTTCTTTTTGTAGTGGGATATTTCCTATTTTAATGAGATTTATTTTTTTAATTAAAATTTAAAATAACATATTATAGAATAAAATAATAAATAAAATAGTTTAAATAAAAAGTAAAATAGGTAATAAAAAAATCAGTCCAAACTAATGTATTTTCTTTATATAAAGAATAGATACACTCAAGATTGAAAATATGTTAATAGTAAGTAATCATTTATCATTATCTACAAAATCTACAAAGAGACTCTAAAAAAATTTAAACAATTTTTCTATTTTCCCTTCTACCGTCATCCCTCCAAAGCACTCTCTCCCTTCACCTCCAAACTTCCAAACAAAGCATTAGAACGCAATAATAGACTTTCCAAGAACAACCACAGCTGTGAATAAAACAGAATCTTGAAAGAAGACATCGAAAATTAATCTCGTCCTTACCAGAATATAAACTTGGCACTAATTACAATTACCCGCACAAATTTTAGGCCAATATAATTCGTAGTAAATACAATGCTCATAAAAATATCTTCATTTTTGTATAATACAAAACCAGATGGATGTGTACACATAAGCCGAAAAGCCCAAATGAGTTTGGACAAGCAGACGCATAGACACAACGATCAATGGAAGCTCCACCAAGGAGACTTCTGCTGTTTCAACTATGCAACTAAATATACACGATTTCATATCCTAAAAATGGTGAGGGTGTTTCCTCTTATTCTAATGAAAGGAAATAAATGTGTATCGTCAATGAAGTTGGTGTTGGATACATCTCACTTCTGGTTTTGTTCCACCTTAGCTCGAACTTTCTGCTCCAAAACAGATATTTCAGTCTCGAGGCTGAACATTCTATTCAAAGCATGCATGTTCTCAAGAGTCTCGGTTAGGGTTCGGTCGTCACTCCCATCACACCTTAAATGTTGCATTGGACCATGAAGCATCCTATTCACAATACCCCGACTAAGATCATCCACAGCTTTCCGCGTCTTCTTTGAGATATCGTCACCCATCTTACCCAAGCATTTCTCAAGCTCAGCAACCCTAATTCTTTCAGCATAGGCTCTCAATTTCTTTATGGTAGGAACAGTTTCCAGCGAGTCTCTCCAAGCTTCAAATTGTTTTAACTCTTCACCAATGATCGCCTGCGCTTCCATTGCTTTTCTAAGCCGATCCTCTTTGTTGGCAGCCACAACCTCTTTAAGGTCATCAACATTGTAAACTCGCACAGAATCAATATCTGAGACACATGAACCAACATTTCGAGGAACAGAAATGTCGATGAAAAGGCGAAGGCCTCCAACATCTTGACTTGCTGGAAGAAGGTCTTTGACGTCATCTTTCATGAATAATGGGTTTTCTGATGCTGTACTGGTGAATACTACATCTGCTTCACAAACACAAGAGAGCATCTCTGAAAGAGGTTTGTAAATTATTTCAATATCCTTCAGTTCTTCGCGTATTGCAGCAACTCTCTCCTCGGTTCTATTGACAACAACCATCTTTGTGCAACCTTTCGAAACCAAATGTTTAATCACCAGCTTTCCCATCTTCCCAGCACCGATAATCAGCATCCTGGCATTATCATGTGAGGCTTCAGGTAGCTTCATATAGGCCAACTCCACAGCGGCTGAACTCACAGAAACTGCCCCAGCAGCAATATTAGTCTCTGCTCTAACCCTTTTTCCGACAGTTATTGCATGCTTGAATAGACCACTAATGTTTCTTCCAAAGCCGTTAACTCCTTGTCCAACTTTAACAACTTGCTTAACCTGAGCAAGGATTTGACCTTCTCCCAATACAAGAGACTCAAGACCTGCTGATACTTGAAAAAGATGTTGTGTGGCATCTTTGTTGTAAAGTAAAAACCGGTGCTCGCAAAGCTCTGAAACAGGAACAGAACTTGTCTGCAAAAGAGAACGGAAACATTAAATATTTTGTAATGGACTACAAATATCATTTAGGAGAAAAACTTGCCACTTACCTTTGACATCCATTCCATGACCTCTTTGACACCACGGTGTTGGGATAGAGCGACAACATATATCTCCATTCGGTTGCAGGTGCTCAGAACAGCTGCTTCTTCAATATGATTGAGACTGCACAACTCTGCAATGGCTCTAGGCCATTCTGCTTCCGGAATGGCAAGTTTTTCACGCATTTCAACCGGAGCAGTGTGCACACTGAGCCCAATGACGACAATGCTGCTCCTTTCCTTTGTGTACCCTGTTAAAGTTAATTGTATAAATTATTTGAAAGTCACAACTTGCAATTTCAGATTGCAAATCAACCAATGAAAAACATGCAATTCCGGCTTTCTTTCTTTTGATAAATAACCATCTAGATACCACCACAACCACAAGTCTCAGAAGCTACAAATCTTTGGAACATTGACGTGTAAAAAGTGATGCAACATAAAAGCCCAACCACTTAAGAAATATAACAAACAGAAAAAGATCTCCTCGAGAGTGAATTAAACAGACTCAGAATCACTAGTGCAAAAAAATAGAAAATGTTAACATGCAAAAAAACTTGATCGTTTAAAATACAAAGGAAATATTATGAATACTATGAAAAAATAACATGTTTACTGGTAAATTGGGTGCTGCAATGATTTAAAAATCAATGCTTGAATACAATTAATCATCTGGAGAAACAGTAGAATCATCCAAAAGATCATATACTTTCAGAGACAAAGTGCAGTAGCAGGTGAGAAATTAATCAGCATTTTCAACAGTAAACTAGTTATTATTACCTTAATCCATATGTTTAGAGATTACAACAAATTAAGACAGAAAGGGTATAAAATGTTTAATCAAACAAAGGAAAAGTAAATAATATCAAAGATGAATTCAATTCAGGAAAATGAAGCATTGACTTACTATCAGCTGCAGAAGTTTTGAGCAGTTCAAGAGCAGAGAGGGTGGTGCTGCTACCATTAGTTTGATCAGAATTTTGAGCATCACATCGAATAATTCCTTTTTGAATGAAAGTGGTTCTGGGTTTCCCAAAAATTGATAAATGGGTGGGAGTGGAAGGTGATGATAGCCTTGAAGAAGAGGGAGAAGATTTG
The DNA here is from genome assembly GCA_018208015.1 of Medicago ruthenica. Lineage (NCBI taxonomy): Eukaryota > Viridiplantae > Streptophyta > Magnoliopsida > Fabales > Fabaceae > Medicago > Medicago ruthenica. The sequence continues at coordinate 99,516,254 of CM031373.1, read as the reverse complement.
AGGAAAAAAGTCTCCAATTTGGGACCGGAGAAAGTGGTTGAAACAGCCATTGTGTGAGAACCCTAAGCCTAACCCTAGATTGAAGGAGAAGGAAGAATTGAATTTGAAAAGAGATGAAGAGGAAGGGGAAAAGAAATGAAAATCGTGTAATTGACCCTTCCACTCACTCTTGGGTTTTTGAGAGATAGATAGATTATAATTATATTGCGATTTGTTTCTCTGGGTTCTGATTGGCCTGTGTTCCGCGCGTTTTATCCACACTCTTTCCATCTCTCTCCTCTGTCTTGGAACCTACTATATACTAGGTACCGTTTGACCCGACTTTTTTTTTCCCAACTTTTCTACAATTTTAAGAAGAAGTTAGACTAAACACAATATCTATTAAGTACGGTGGTATTTAGGGTGCACAAATGTTAAATTTGTGCACCATGCACAAGTTACAGAAAGTTTTTTTTAGTCATTTGATTAAAGAGGAACATTGATCTTTATCATAGTCTGCCTACACTATATCTCTCTCTACCATCTCTCTTTTCACCACCACCAAACACAACAGAACCGGTGGTCACCTCCACCCTCCGTCCAACACACCATCGGCTGTCACATCCGCTACCGTCATCACCATCCGCCCTCTGCAACCCTCCCAATAAGTTCAAATTCGTGTTCCTTTTAGATCCGTGCAGATCCGTTTTTTCAGATCCGTTCAAATCTGTTCCTTTCAGATCCGTTTAGATTTGCCCTCTCCCTATCACCACCATCACGACCGACCGTCCGTCCCTACCTCTCTCTCGCCGGCGTCCCTCTCGCCGACGTCTCTGGCGAGTTGAATCGGAGCATGGATTGAGTAAAATCAAGGACAGCGAAGATGAACAAAGAAAGAGATGGAAGATGGAAACTGATTGGAAGGATAAAAAAAATCATGGGAATCGCAGAGAAGAGAGAAAGAAGAATGAGACGGGGAAAGAAGAGGATGAAGGGTAGAGGGTGTAAGTCCTTGTGCATGTCAAATAGATCTAGAATAATGTAATTAAATATGCAAGTATCAACACTTCAGTTTAATTTTCGAGCTAGATAAAAGAGGAAGAACTGATTGTTAATCATGGGTTATCATGTTTTCTGAGTTTCAATTATCATACTTATACTTGCTTTGCATTTTTTTTGTTGTTGAAGGAACTTGCTTTGCATCATGTTTTTAGTTTTCTGGGTTTAATATCAAACTGATGGTGGGTGAATTGTAGATTGGCAGATTGGAGACAATGTGGAAAAAATAAAATGTGGGTAGACCATCATAAAATCTGTACTCCTCTTTTATCCAATGATCAAAATAAATTGACAAGTAACTTGTGTATGGTGCACAAATTTAACATTTGTGCACCCTAAATGTCACCATTAAGTACTTATTAAAAAATTACTTTTTTTTAGAATGCATAAAATTGAATGGAAAGAGCTTTAAAACTAAAAAAATAAAGTAACCAAACAACTTTAACTTCTTTCTTAAATGTCTTAATTTTAACTTTGTTTTAAAGTAGTTTTTAGACTGTAAAAAAATCAGGTCAAACGGTACCTAACTTTGGGGCTCTCCCCCTCCAAATTTGATAGTTAAGATTTGAGATGATCTTAATTAAAGCCAAAGATACTTAAGATTTGATATGATCTAAATTAGTTATATGCATCATTTTAATTTAGACCAAAGAACATGAGATTCGAATCCCGAATTCATATAGATTTATTCATTAATTTATTGTAACCGTTGATTTGAGATTGATAGTTAAGATTTGAGATGATTTGAATGATTGACATAAGATATACGTTCTTTGGTCTTTTCAACATATTCTCTAACTAGTTGAAATTGAAATGGACTTCACATAAATTTAGTAATACTCATTCAAATTAGAGGGATGATATATGTCACGAAGAAACTATCTCGTGAATTCGCGAATGCGATTTTTTATGTTTTTTTTAATATTTACCGTCTTTTTCATGAAAAAAACAATCTCATTACAACAAAAATTTCCAGACCTAAATGACTTGATTCACTCCTCAATAACCACCAAGATTTCATATTTGAAGCCAATGTCATTTCATGTTTTTATAAAATAATTCAATCGTTAGTTTTATCAAACAAATTCAATCAGTTAGCTTATTTGTTCTCAACTGTAACCTAATCGGCTATTCGCTTTAAATTCATCTGATGTAAGCTGGTTTATTCGTTATAAATACAACAAATGTTAATTTGGTCGTTCTCAAACAGTCGATAACTTGTACGTGTGTCGGAATTTATTTATTTTTACTTACTTATTATAGCTCAATCAGAAATTATATTACCACTGTTTTCTATTGAGGACCCTCCATTTGTTTTGATACGCTCTTTTCATAGAATGTGAAAATTTACAAAACTAATCCATTTATTATGGTGTTGTAAGTGCCAACGTGGCACTCGCATATTCATTGCATCTCCAAGGCGCATGCTTGAAATTGAAAATTAACAAAAATTAGAAAACATATTTTTATACTATTGAGAGAAAGATAAGGCAATGAGGGGTGGGCTACGAGGATGTGTGATCCTACTTGCTCTTTAAGATTTCAAGGTCTCTTTTTGCCACAATTTCACTTAGAAAGTTTAAATTGCACCCACACTCACAATTCTAAGATTCCGATCATATTGTTACCTTGTGGCCCCCAAAACAATCTACTACATGACAAGAGTTGTTCATGGGATACGTGAATCAAAATGGAATAACACCTTTAATTTTGACTTGAAGCCACCTACAAACATTTGGTAAGAGATAATTATCATAAACTGATGGAAATCAAGAATTAATTTGCAATTTTAGGAAAGAAAAAAAAAGCACATGGATTAAAAAATAAAATAACAAAAATGAAAAAAAAAAACAACAACTTTGGAGTATAAGAGTTTCATTACCAAAATTCAAGCAATGTAGATATAAGAGGTAATTGCCAATATATTGCTTAGAGGGATAATCATAAACTGATCAAAATCAAGAATCAGTTTCCGTTTATAGGAAAAAAATAGTAGGATAAATCTTCTACTCTTATCTCCTATATATATACATTCCAAGATCAACCAAATAACAAATACACACGGCATCTCATTGTCAATTACTTATAACGCATGAACACATGGCACTACCACAATCGAATAACTACATATTAAATTTCTTCCTCAAAATAATAATAGCCCAATTACAAAATCAAATACCATTTAATGTAACAAAAAAGTAAGTCAACAAATAAAATTATTTTCATTTGAATTAAAAAATTGTTTGATATAGTACGAAAAAAAATGTTTAATATCTTAAAAAGATGTCAATAAATTTCAATCAATGGCACTCATTTGATTGATTTTTAATTTATCATTGAATTAATGTAAAATGGAAATAATTTCACAATGATCCATTACCCTAAAAAATAATTACACGCCTCTCTCTACTAGAGAACAGGCATGATTATTTTTACCTTCAACTAACTTCCATTAAATTAATATATATTAAATATATATATTTATATTTAATCACTTAAAATTTAACAAAATTCATTCCAATTTAATTTAAAATTATATTTCAAATATTTAAGAAAAATTAAGTTAGTATATAATATATTAAAAAAAATCTGATTATTAATTCTCTATACAAGAAAAAAACAAAATTCTACAAGGTACAATAGTAGTAGAAAAAGACTAAATTATACTTTTGATTTTTGAAGTTATTTTTAAGTTTCATTTTAATCCTTTAAATATTTGTGATTACATTTTGGTCCTGTAACATCCCGCTTAAGACTTAATTTTTATCAGCATCAGTTAGCGAGTCAGAGAAATTTTGAGTCAAGAGAAAAATGGTAATTTCCGCGTGAGGGCTATATATAGGCCAAACCCACCTTTTTCCTTCACTTTCCTCTTATTTTCCTCTCACTAAAAATCAGATCTCATCTCTCTCCCTCTCTCACTCCCTCGACCTCACTCTTCTTCCATCCTACCCTTGCCAAAATCCAACTTAAGCTTGCCATAACCATCATACAATGTTAAATTCTTAACCCCCATCTCAATTAATCCCTAAGAAGCAAGATCAAGTTTGGAGCTAGGGTTTTGATTCTGAAATTGGAAGCTTGGAGAGGAACCAGAGCAAGCAAGGTGAGTTCCTTTATATGTTAGTTTTCCCTTGGGTTGTTTGAGTAAGATAATCTAAAATAAGTGATTATGAAGTTTAGCTTAACCCCCTTTTGATGATGCATGTCACTCAATTCCTGTTAATTCTTGATTCTAACATGACACTATGGTTTTAATTGAGTCATTGGTATGTTACAATTACTACTGGACAACTTGGTATCAAGATTTTGAACATAAATACGATTTCTGCAGTTCCGATGCCTGTCATGCTCGTCAAGCGAGCAGGCAGAGCATTGCTACTGCCAGACTTCACTGAGAGCGAGGCCATAGCTCGCCTAGGCGAAGCTTCAAACCCAAATCTAGGCAGAGGCTCGCCAGGTGAAGTTCGTGCTCGCCCAGCGAAGCTTCAAACCCAAATCTGGGCAGATGCTCGCCAAGCGAAGCTTATGCTCGCCGAGCGAGCTTGTCCAGAAACTTCTCTTTTTTTTTTTAAATACATGTACAGTACCAATGGACTATGAAATATTTTTGAAATACATTGTTTAAAATACAATCAAGGGTTAACTCCAATTGAACGCATGCGTTGTCTATGAGCGAAGGGTAGTTTTATCCATATGTACATGTAATGTATACCAATTGAGGGTTTATAGTTTAGATAACTCCAAATCAATTTTAGCAAATTTATATGATTAGAGGTATGTGTTGATGTTGAGAGAGGTATATTGAGAGAACATTAACCACGAGAAAGATTACCAACATCCAAGTAAGTGGCATATGAGAACGATATGCTTAGAACCTTATCTTATAGGTTAAGTAACATATGGTTATCCATCCTGATGAATGCATTAGATATGCATATGATTAGAATAATGTATTAGACATACATATGAATACTTATGACAAGAATCAGACAGAACAGTTATAACATAATTATATAGACAAATGTATATATATATATATATGTGTGTGTGTGTGTGTGTGTGTGTGTGTGTGTGTGTGTGTGTTGACGAGTTGTGGCTCAGGTACGCTCCAGATATATATATATATATATATATATATATATATGTCGTCATGAAGGTTCCCTAGCAGGCTGACCTATCCAGAATAAATCTGGAGCGTACCTGAGCCACAACTCGTCAACACACACACACACACAGATATATATATATATATATATATATATATATATATATATATATATATATATGTATATATATATACACACACACACGTAAAGATAAGACTATGCTATGTCGTGCCTTTGGATGTTCACGCCAGTGGGACACTAAAGGTTCACGTATCAGTTAAGACGTGTTTTCCGTTGTTCACGCCAGTGGGACACAGGAAGTTCACGCAACAAATTAGAATTAATTAATATATTAGTTAAGTCGTGTCTCCTTGTTGTTCACGCCAGTGGGACACGGGAGGTTCACGCCAGTGGGACGGGGCATTCTGCAAGGGTGACCTGCACGACGACAAGAGGAGTCCGGTGATTAGTCTCAGATAGGAATTTTCACCGGTCATCAGGGGGATGTACTCCGGGGTTACTTCACTCGGATACATTCCGTAAAACGAACGCAGATAATAATCGTGTGTTACACGCTAACCTTCTAACTTAAAGATGAAGACAATACGAAACTATGAATATGAAAATATGATTATGATAAGAATATGATAGAGACAGATAGCGATCCTAGTTTCCCCTTGATTTCTAAGATATGTACCAGTACGGGATGTTGTCAATTGTTATATATATATATATATAAACACACACACACACACACATATGTACACACCAGTGGTGCTTTTGTATACAGTGAGACTTTTGTATGTACACGTTAGTGATACTTTATCAGATGTATGAGACGAGTAGATTTGTATTTCATTCAGAAAAATCTTGTTAATATTAAAAATTTTAATGTATCTAGTATCAAGTTTAATACGCATGCTAAATATTCTAGACAATTTAGTATGGGTTACAGGTCCCTTAATTTGGAAACGTTAAACAATTTGAGTTTCATTTTGATCCCTTACGTTACATACATAAGGGACCAAAATAAAACAAAAAAACAAGAGACATATTTTTCATTGATAAATATGAAGAAAAAAAAGGGCATATATATTTGTTCCTTTTTTTTGAAAGGTAGAGGAAAAATATTTGTCCTAGATTAAAAAAAACATTAGACAAATTAAATAGTTATTACGGGACGAACGAATATTAGATTTTGAGATATAAAAAGCACGGAACAAATATTTATCACCGATACATACAAAAATATGAGACAAATATTTGTCACTCATAAATATAAAAAAAAACATAGAACTAATATTTGTCACAAATATATAAAAAAAATAGAGGAAAAATATTCATCACAGATAAATAAGTAAAATGGTACAAACAAATTTTTATAGGGGAGGACAAATATTTATCAGTAATATATAAAAAAAAAACATAAGACATATATTTGTCACTGATAAATATTAGAAAAAACAAGAAATGTTTTGATTGATACATAGAAAATGCATAACAAATATTTGTCATTGAAAAAGATATAAAACACAAGTGACACAATTTTTTCAGTGATACATAAAAAAAAGCACAAGTATACTATTTGTTAATTATAATTTTTTTTTTCGGATACTTAAAAAAATACTAAACAAATATTTTCACTAAAAAAATAAAAATAAGGGACACATATTTGTCACCAATACCTATAGAAAGACATGAAAAGTATTTGTAACTGATAAATTTATAAAAAAAAATATGAGACAAATATTTATCACTGATAAATATAAAATAAAATAAATATGACAAATATTTGTCATGAATAAATAAAAAAACAATATTTATTAACAATACATAAAAAACATAGAGCACAAATTTGTCACTGATAAATATAAAAAGGAATATGAGTCATATATATGTGATTGATACTTAAAAAATTGATGAGAAAAATATTTTTCATCTGTAAGTATACATAAAAAAATTGGGATGAATAATAATTTTCATTGATATAAGAAAACACATGTCAAAAAAATTATATATAATCAATGTAATAAACAATTGAAAAATATCAGAAATGTCTTATTCTCATATAACAACAATTTATTTAGGCAAATGGGGAACATATGGTAAACTAACTACAATACCCTAGATTTATATAGAATAAAGGAAATAAGAACAAAAGGAGAAGGGACATAAACAAAAAAAAAAAATCAAATGATAAAAGCGAAACAAAACGGGAGACAAAGTCAAACGCAGATAGAGAAAAAAACAGAAAATAAAGTTAAAACAAACCAAAAGGAAAGTAAAAAGTGCAAGGAAGAACGAACGCAAGCAACTGCCCCTAGACTAGAGCAGGTATTATGAACTTGAAAACATGTCTGCACATCTTTTTCTTGGCCTTAGACACCACCTTAGTAAAAGGCTCATATGTAGCAGTAGAACCAACAACATAAATGTTCTTCAAGTATGCAATTTTTTTTTAAGGATATGTACCACCTTGGATTCAAGTAAGCAATTAAAAAAGCATATGTATAAAATATTTGAGGATTGAAATAATATTAATTTGATAAAAAAATCTTTCAAAAAAAATTAATTTTTTTTTAAAACAAAAGTGATGCAAGAGCATCACAAATATTCATTAAAAGAAAAGTCAAAAGAGTACATGGAAGAAAAAGGGGGACTAGGCCAAAACCTTTTTAAAAAGTGACAAATCTAAAACTGGGCATTCCCAGCCTATTCTTAATGTACTCCGGTCTAACAACAGAGTCAGGGACATCAATCCAAACTTCCGTAGTAAAAAGAGACAAAGAAAGACCTAAGTTAGCTAAAATATTTGCACAAGAATTACCTTATCTAAAAATATGAGTAACAAGGAAATTCATAGAATGAGTTAAAGATAAACAGTTAATCCACCGATTCCTTAAGGACCAAGGCACCAAAGAGGTATTGGAGAAAGCAACTCAACAAGTTTAGAATCAGTTTCCAACCAAAAGTAGTTCCAACCTTTGGAATGAGCCATTTCTAAAGCAACCATTGGTGCTGAAAGCTCATCCATAAGCGCAGAACCCGGGCTCAAATTTTGAGCGAAGCAAGCAATACAAACTCCCTCAGCATTTCTAAAGATTCCACCAGCCGAGGCAGAGCTTGAATTATTGATTGAGGCTCCATCAGTATTACCTTTGATCCATTGACTCCTAGGAGGAACCCAAATAACTTCCTTGATTATAGGTGCTTTAGGAGGATGGATATCTACCTTGAAGGATTTCAAAATAGTGAATTCTGTAATTAGCTGCAGAAGTAAGTTTAGTTTTGTTACCGGCAAGAGATGCACTAGATATAATGTTGTTGATGGATGATCTCCAATGAATGTACCTGTGATTGTATCTAGCTTTTCTTCTATGCCAAATAGTTGCAAAAATGTTAATTAGACATGATGTAATAACAAACTTGCACTGTGGTGTCCATTTGTCACAAAGGTGCCATATGTCATTAACAGAAGTAAGCTAACCAAGACCAGATTTTGCATGCAAAAGAGCATTCAAAAAATAGGTGAAAAGAAGATTTCGAGTTGCATAAACAGTTATTACAAACAGAGGGAAGGTTAAAACCTCTTTTTCATCAGTTGGGATCTTGTTGTGCATCAATATCACGATTCCAAATTAATTTGGCCCAAAAAGTACTCTGACCATGATGAGACTTGTAGAAGAAAGCGAGATCACCCGAGTTAGAAAGCTTCCAAACCAATCTATCTTTTCTCTATCTTGTAGGGATAATAATTTGGTTATCAAAACAAATTTTAATTTGATAAAAATATTAATTGAATAAATAAATATTAAGTTAACAAAATTTAAATCACATAAAAATAACATTTAAATGATATAATTGGTTTAATATATCTGGACTCTGTAAGGTTGCACCATTAAAATGAAGGATGTGTCTATTGGTTAAAAATGATGTGTGATAGACATAATTTAAAAGCCACATTTTATATTCATTATTGAATATCGCTTATATATATATATATATATGAAGCGAAAAAAGATATACATATAGCTAAACAAAAAACACAGGTCACTCGGAAACAAAATGTTTTCAAAAAAGACCCACACACCAAAACAAAACTGCCCACCCAATGGAAAACCCAAACACCCCTTAGGGTCTGTTTGGTTCGAGAGTTTTGGAGGAGAGGGGAGGAAATATTTTTAATTTAACGTGTTTGGTTCAATTTTTAGAAGGGGAGAGGAGGAGAGCAAAATCCCTTCAAGACTCATTTTTTGTTTTTAACCAAATCAGAGTTTTTCGGAGGGGAGAGGATCTTTTTAAAATTTTATTACATTGCCAAAATTATCTTTAGATTAATTTAAAATCTCAATATTATCCTTGTAATAAATTTTATTATTATTAGTTGTGTTATTTTTGTAACAACTTTTATTATTATTAAGTTATATTATCATTGTAACAATTTTTATTATTATTAGGTTATATTATTTTGTAACAACTTTTATTATTATTATTATTATGATATCGTAAAAACAAGCATTTTCTTATATTTAATTAAGTTTAAGGGTAAAAAAGTAAATTAATTTTAAAATCTCTCCCCTCCCCTTGTGAACCAAACACATTTTTAATTAAAATCTCTCTCCTCCCCTCCCCTCCCCTCTTTTGAACCAAACGTATATTTAATTAAAATATCTCCCCTCCCCTCCCTTTCCCTCCCCTCCATTAAAATCTTTCATCTTCTCTCCCCTCTTGAACCAAACGAACCCTTAAGCGCAAATCACCAAAATACACAGAAAAAATGACCAATGTTACAATAAAGGAGAAAGTGGAAGACTATTGGAGATCATTTATTTAAAAGCTTCTCTGCCACGGGGTGATTTAAATGGAGTTAATATTTTTACAATTACTTATATGAAAAAAATTGTAATTTTTAATAAATATAATATAAACTATTAACAAGCAAAATAAAAACACTTATATGAAAAAAATTGTAATTTTTAATAAATATAATATAAATTGTTAACAAGCAAATAAAAACTATTAGAGAGAGTTTGCTGTCTATTTGGGTCTCACAAGACTTGAGGGATTAGTCTCCGCAGTTGCGCGCGCAGAGGATACCCGATTTACACAAAAAAAACTATTTTTATTTTATCATGTAATTCCAATCAAAAAATTTCATACAATACTACAAAATCAAAAAATAAATATATTAAAAAATAAAAAATATCCCGTGCTTGGCACGGGTTTTCAAACTAGTAAATAAAAAAAGAGGACAAATTTGAAGTATAAGAGTCTCATTCTCACTACCAAACTGAAGCAATGTAGTAGTCTTATCCATGCCTAACATCTGTACATATAGTACAGACAGTCTTGCCTTGATGCCCACAGCATTTTCAAGTTGCAATTTATTTTGAACCTTCAATCTTATAACTTAAGCGTTGAAGTCTTACTTTATTACATATGAAAATGGCATGCCCCCTAAACAGATGCCTGTCTGGTGAACTGACTAATGCCATGTGCTTCATCCCGTTTTTATTTTTATTTTCATAATCAACAAGTTGATTTGAGATCATGGTTTTTATTTAGTAGTTTTAAGTTGAAATAAATCTCCTTTCTATTTATTATATATTTCATAGGGTTTTAGTCCAAAGATAATTGTTCCGACGTATTCTAACTACTTTTTAGTTATCCACAATCCAGAAGCTTTTCAACATAGTTGTCAAACTCCATAATCTAACTAAATTCATGGAGTCTACGTAAACTTTTTTACTATTTTTTTAGATTAATATGATATTGATATACGAAGTTTTCATCACCTAGCAATGATTACTAATCTCTGTCGGATACACAGATTGAGTTCTCTCATTCCAACTGATCTTTACCATACGCATGAGTCACACCACTTGAACTAATCGATTGTTGGTCGTAATCTTCTTACTATATCTAATATCAAAATAACATAAATATGTTATTCATACATCATATAATTCCATCAAAACAACAATAGTTCAACATTTAATTTCTATAATAAAGCAAAATAATTTATTATAAATTAATATTGACCAAAATTTTATATTTTATTGGTTTAATTATGCAAATGATACCTGCAAATAGGGGTCATTTGAATATTAATCCTTGTAAAACCAAATCATTTCAGTTTGATATATCATGAAATTTGAGTCACTTCAATATTTAAGTTGTTTGTTGTCGGTATTGGAGCTCAAATATTATTTGTTGTTAACCCTTCGATTTTCAAGAAAATGGTCCTGTAATCTTGAGTTCGGTTGTAAAGTAAGTATAATCTGATCAAAGATTGTTGCAACCACAAATCAAACTCAGATTTTCTAAAATGATTTGCTCTTTATTAGTGGAACTCGTTAAACACTTGAATTCTCCTCCAATACGTAACGCAAATTCTTTTTTTAATTAAAATTGAAAAGTTTAATCCATTTATCACTATTAGGTAATGAAGATACATTTTTTAAAATGTTTTAATCTATTTTTTAAGGAATGTTTTAACGGTAATGCTTGTTATAGCGAAAAATTGAATCGCGAATACATCCAGAATAGTGTGTTGTGTTGTTGCTGTAGCAAAGTTTTGTTTTTTCCATCCCACCAACCATTTTTTCCCCTAAATGACAATCCTATATAGTGGGCATGTTTCGTGAAATTTTCGCAGTGTTATTTCTCGCTAGGAATAAGAGTGCTCATGTTTTAATCTATTTATTTAATATATATTCAAAATGTAAAAAACCTTGATAACTCTTTAAATAAAACGAACAAATAATTTTTAGTACAATGGAAGTAATGAAGATAAATAAAAAAATGTTTAAATATTTAATATGTATTTTTAATAATGTAAAAAACCTTGATAACTTTTTAGTAAAAACAAATAAATAATTTTCAATTCAATCCAAATGTAACAATTATTTACAAAATGCAACATTTGGACGCGATAAAAAATAATTTACTCATTTTCATGCGTTACTAAAGTTTGTTGAAATTGATTATAGAGTGAGCTAAGCAGAATTATGGCGAAGCAATTTATATAGGAGCTGTGTTGTATGGCACGAGAGCCAAATGAACGACTATTGCACGACACATCTTTTCAAAGGCAAAATTCGCCCCTTAACTTAATTTTAGGTAACACTTTCGTCCTTTTATCTTTTTTTTGTCCGATTTAGTCTTTTATATTATAAAATAAAATGTCAACATAGTTATCTTTTTTATCAAAAAAAAATTAAAAACTCCAAAAAAAATCATCAAACTCATAAAGAAACCCAAATCTGAAGGTGAGAAAAACACAAGAAAGGAGGGGTTGAATTGTGTTGGCCTTTTTTCTTTCTCAAAAACTTATGTTAGTTCAGAGTCTGATATAGATCAGATTCTGAAGCTATTTTCAGAGTTGTTTTGTAGCGGATATAAAGTAAATGAGAGAGAGAGAGAGAGAGAGAGAGAGAAGGACACAAGCAATTATCCTGGTTCCTTCCACAACCCGGAAGTAGTCCAGTCCCCTTGTCACTTACAAGAGATTTTCACTATAATCACAAAGATTACAATTGCTCAAGCACAAAGCAAGAGACTTCTTATGCTCAAACACAAAGTAAGAGACTTCCTATGCTCAAATACAAAGTAAGAGACTTTCTATGCTCAAACACAAAGTAAGAGACTTCTGATTGCTCAAGCACACAGGCGAGAGACTTTGAATCAAACAGATTTACAAAAGAATATGTTTGAGTTGAACACTTGATATACTATCAGTGGTGTTCCCAAAATACAACACAGATTCAGACTCTATACTTAAGAAATTCTAAGATAAGTAAGTTTGTAAGAATTTCTAAGTTAATTGATGACTTTCGAATTTGGCAGATTTTATGCGGTTTCAGAAAACAGAGTCTTGACAGAGTCATAGTTTTCTTCTTCAAATCTTCAATCCTTTATAGAGAAATAAAGAGTCGTTGAGAAGATCCAGATTCATCAATAGAGTCGGTGTAATTGAAGCTACATCCAGCATTAATTCGTTCCTGATATGGTGTGCGAAAACAGAGGAACACGTTTTGAATTGTTTCCTTAAAACAGGGTGAGTGTTTCGTCCAAGGAGACAAGGTTGCAGAGAGCAGTTCTGACTCTGAGATTTCTGTCGTATTGTACTGTTGACAGTGACAGCTGTTGACTTCTGCGTTTCAGACTCAGACTCCCAGTCTTCAGACACAGTTTTTCAGAAGCTGGTCTTCAGACACTGTTCATCAGACGCACTTCTTCAGAAGTTGGTCTTCAGACGCACTGTTCATCAGACGCACATCTTCAGAAGCTGGTCTTCAGACGCACTACAAGCTTCATTATTTTCCTTCTGCTCTTAACTTGATCTTTCAGAACCACTGTTAGATACATAACTTTCAGTATATGGTCCTGCACACTAAAACAAGTATTAGCATATCCAATTTTCTTTTTAACACTTTGTTATCATCAAAACTCAAAAGGGACTTGTTCATACATTTTGTTCCAACAAAATTTTCATCACTCAAACCTATAAAATCATATTTGATTGAAAAAATCTCATAAAAAATTAAAAAATATTGTCAGTTTATGTCATTTTATCTCCTTGGTTTTTTTGATAAAATGATATTTATAAAAATCTTAAACAAACACTTAAAAATGACAAAAGTGATTTTTTTATAAAAAAAAAAAAAGAAGATTTTTTTCTAAAATAATCCAAAACAAACGTGCCCTAAATTGTATGTGCAAAATTGACTCCTAGCAATTATTTAAAAAGTATTGACGTCAAAATATATCCAATAATATTTGGTTGGTTTTCGATTTTTTTAATGGTTTTTTTTTGGTACAATTTAATGGTTGTTTTTAATTTGATCGATTTGGATAATAAAACCCTAAATTTTTTACCCCTTGTAGTCTTGTACACAAAATTAACGGTAATGATTCAGCTTGTTTTTAATTTGATCGATTTGGATAATAAATAAAACCCTTAAATTTCTACCCCTTCTACACAAAATTAACGGTAATGATTCTTAATGAATGAAATGACGTATTGACGATGACTGTGGTAAAACAAAAATAGAAATAGAATTGACCTGAATATAAAATGAGTCAGTCACTACGTGGTCATTTTAAGATAAGATAAGGATATATTATATCTGAACCATGGTAATTTTAACCAGGGTAAGGCCAACCTTGGAGTGTAGTGTATAAAAGGAAGGCCATGATCGTTGCAATTGCATTGTATTTTGTCAACTCTTATTGGCAAACTCAATGGCAGACAAGGAGACGACAAAAGAGATGAATGGATCAGATTTCAGAAATGGAACAACTAGTGACAACAACATTAATGTTACTGGGCTACCCATGATCCAAACACACAAGATTAAGAAACCTACGAATTCTTCGGAGATATGTCACGACGACAGCACCCCACCGGTGAAAGTCCAAACAGTTCACGAGCTTCATTCTCTACAGAAGAAGAAGAAGAAGAAGTCAACTCCTAACACTCCTATCAGATCATCAACAACAACACAAACTCCCTTTGCTTCTATTTCTGAAGAAGAACGCCAAAGACAACAACTTCAATCCATCAGGTACGTACCTACGTAGTTTCATTACACACATACTTATGTGTGCAATTTTTTTATATCATGATATTGAATTAACAGTACATGATCGGGTTACAATTAATACTAAATTTTGTGTTTAATAATATAATGGATCAGTGAATCGTTGGCGTCGTTGACAAGGGAGACAGGACCTAAAGTTGTGAAAGGAGACCCAGCCACCAAAGGGAGTAGTGCACACGTGGATCATCACCAGCATAGTCCTCTTATTTCAACAGCATTATTTGATGTTAGTGATAGTGCACTCAAATTCACACATGTCCTCTACAACCTTTCCCCTGCAGGTATTATATATCATTATAATCTCTGATCTTGTTTTGTACAGTATATACTTACTTCAATTACATATTTGATTAATTATATATAGAGCTGTATGAACAAGCGATAAAGTACGAAAAGGGTTCATTCATAACAGCAACGGGTGCTTTAGCCACTCTTTCAGGAGCAAAGACAGGACGTTCTCCACGTGACAAACGGGTTGTTAAGGATCACACAACCCAACATCATCTTTGGTGGGGAAAGTGAGTGTGTCCTAATCTTCTTCAATGAAAAAACATTACAATATTATCTTAAAATTATATACCAATTGTTGTGTATGTTATAATGTTGATGAATCCAGGGGTTCACCGAATATTGAAATGGACGAACATACCTTCTTAGTCAACCGAGAAAGAGCAGTTGATTACTTGAACTCCCTTGAAAAGGTAAGAAATGATACATATACATTATTTTCTTCATAATCAAGTAAGGGAACGGGATCCATGCCTTAATCTTGGGATCGTTTTTCTTTCTTAAATGTACTTATCACGGGAACGTGATGATTCTATGTGAGTAAGATCTTCTTCTTCTCCAATAATAAAGTGGACTTTATAGATCAACATGTCCGTGAGGAATTAGATAGCCTGAGATAAGAAGGAGGAATTAGATAGCCTGAGATAAAAAGGAAGTATCTACCAATGTATGGGTGTTCGAGAGTGACATGTCTTCAAATTTCAATTTATCCATATCCATTAACATTTTTTTAATGGACAGATACCCCGATTCCGATCCATCCATAAATTGTTTTATTTTATAATTTCAGAAAGAAAAAAAAAGAAACATAGGTTATTTTATTTAATTATTATAGTTAGATAATATTTAAAATATTATAGTTTAAATTATATTTTTATTAAAAAATTGAATAATACAAAAGTGGATGGTAGTGCAATTGGGGTGGATTTTTCTTTCTGAAGAAGTCAAATTAATTAGCCCATCGAAATTAGCATCAACGAGAATGAAACTTTGAGAGCAGTACATTTTACAATCTCAAACCAATTTAACATCATCAAACCAAGTTAATCCATGAATTTCTATGATGTGATCCATTGATTTTTTTTTTTACTCACTTAGATTCTAAAAAATAAGTAGATGGACTATGATTCAGTCCATCAATATTTAATTTGCAAAGGGGATGGATTAGATGGATGAATGATAAATTTTTAGACTCAATTGCCACCCCTATAGTACTCCTTAGAGTTTTGTTGGGTGTGAGTACTTTGTAGGTAAAATTAATTTACTTTAAAATAATTAAATATAAAAATAATTTATATACTCTTTATTTCGTGGTCTATTAGAAAATTGAAATGAACTTATAATTTTTTTTACTGATTCATGAGTTTTTTTTTAGAAATACTAGTTCATGAGTTTGTTTGATCAAAATAAAAGTGTTAGGTAATATTCACCAAAAAAAAGTGTTGCGTAATCAAGTTTATTTACTAAATTATTGTTTCAAAAAAAAAGTTTATTTACTAGATTATTGATTTTTCTTAAAACTCTAAATAATGTTTAAACCTATATGAGTACTAGAAAAAAATGAAATAAAGTTGTCTTGGAAATTTAGAGACGGAAAAATATAATAATTGAATCTAATATCTCTAATTTAGTGTTAGAAATACCAAATTTAGAGACTAACTTTAATTTTTCCGTATCTATTTCAATCATTATAAAATATTTTCTGGGACTATATATAACTTATTATTTTTATCTTAATTTTTTCCTTACTTTTTTAATCAAACTTTTACTCTGCCCACTTTTAAATTAAAATTGAGATTTTTAATCACTTCTTCAACATCATAGTATAATACGTCGTATATTTTTTATTGATAAAACATAATTAAGTTTATTATATTAAAAAAACATACGAACATTAATTCATTATTCATGTTAAATCATTTAATTTAACAAAAATTAAATGAAAATAAACATAATATTTAATTCGATTCGTTCAACTTTTAGTTTTTAAAATAAATTTGGGAAAGGAAAAATTATTACTAACTAAAATGACATTAATAGCTATCTCACATGTTACTGTAAGACTTAAGACTTGGGGCCAATTTGTTACAGTATGTTGGAAAGTCCCACGACAGATAAGTAATAGAGTGAAAGTTGCCAAAGATTGCACTTCGTTTGGACAAAACATTAAAGTAGAAAGTGAAGGACCACAACAATGTGAGAATCCACCTAGAGTTATCTTTTTTTCCTACATTTAGCAAAAATACTAGAGAAGGAATGAGTTGGACTTTGAGAGTCCAAAGTTTTATTTTATTTAGTGATATTTATGTCATTTCATCGTACACTATTTTATTTTTCTCATGTTTTACACAATCAAACAAAAGGAGAGAAAACAACTAATGATTATCAATGACTAGTTTCCCGGTTTCTGACCTTGTTAGTTGATCTGAGTTCAGGTTTATGTGAATGATCAATTTCTGAATTGGGATCCAGAACACAGAATCAAAGTCCGAATAGTATCTGCAAGAGCTTATCATTCTCTATTTATGCACAATATGTGAGTACTGATGCAATCACCTATCTTATGTCTCACACACAAATATTTTAAGCATTACCAAATAATTCTTTGCAACCTTAAAAACTAGATTTAGCATGCACAACTATATGACAATTTTTTTACAGGTGCATCCGACCAACACCTGAAGAGTTAGAGGAATTTGGTACCCCAGATTTCACTATATATAATGCAGGACAGTTCCCTTGTAATCGTTTTACTCACTACATGACTTCATCAACTAGCATAGACATGAATCTTACAAGAAAGGAAATGGTCATCCTTGGCACACAATATGCTGGAGAAATGAAGAAAGGTCTCTTTAGTGTAATGCACTACCTCATGCCGAAGCGCAATATTCTCTCTCTACATTCTGGATGTAATATGGGGAAAAATGGTGATGTTGCGCTCTTTTTTGGATTATCAGGTGAAGTTGGATGACTGCCTTTTATCAATGGATCAACCATCACTTGCTAATTGATGTTTGTGTGTAGCATTGAGTTTCTATTAATCTGGTTAATTTTGCGATCTCTTAGGTACTGGAAAGACTACTCTTTCTACCGATCATAACCGGTATTTGATTGGAGATGATGAGCATTGCTGGAGTGAAAATGGGGTGTCAAATATTGAAGGAGGTTGCTATGCAAAGTGTGTTGATCTTTCAAAGGACAAGGAACCAGATATCTGGAATGCCATCAAATTTGGGACAGGTAACAAACAATCTTCAATTAAATTTGACGAAATCTATGGTGTCCTCCCACCTGACAAACAATTATTTTGCTTGCATGTATTTGCAGTGCTCGAAAATGTTGTTTTTGATGAGCATACGCGAGATGTAGATTTCTCAGACAAATCTGTAACAGGTAAGTATATAATGACATATATGTGTTCAAGCATGTTAAAGGATTTCAAAATGCAAAACTGAGTCATATAGGAAGTGAGATTTTAGATGGATTTGTACTAATGTTTTGTAAAACAACACATATCAGCTATGAATATGGTCAGCATAAAACTTAATGCGATAAAATTGCTAAAAGTATTGATTAACGCTGGCAGGATTACAATGAATTGAAAAATTATGAAATAACTACAGATTGAAATCATTGGTTATATGATTCAAGAATCAGGGATTAAGGCTTACTAATAGTTTGGAGCTTTTGATCTTGCAGAGAATACTCGTGCGTCGTATCCTATAGAGTACATACCTAATGCTAGGATACCATGTGGTGCTCCCCATGCAAAGAATGTCGTCCTTCTAGCTTGTGATGCATTTGGGGTACTCCCCCCAGTAAGCAAGCTGAGCTTGGCCCAAACAATGTACCATTTTATCAGTGGCTATACGGCATTGGTATTTGCGATACCTTTCATTTCTTTTTATGCCTTCTTATCATTGGCATCCTATAGTTGTTGAGAGAGCCTGTAAGATGCTATATTGCAGCACAAGTTTTTATAGTTAAATTTATCTTATGGCATAGGTTGCTGGGACAGAAGATGGTATAAAAGAGCCACAAGCCACATTTTCTGCTTGTTTCGGTGCAGCATTTATAATGATGCATCCTACCAAATATGCGACGATGCTGGCTGAGAAGATGCAGAAGCATGGAGCTACTGGATGGCTTGTCAATACTGGCTGGTCAGGGGGAAGGTGTGAACTCTAACAATGCAACTGCATATATGGTAGTTTTTTCCTCACTAAAACTAATTTTTCTTCCCTATTATTTGGCAGTTATGGATCAGGCAATCGGATCAAGTTAGCGTACACGAGGAAAATCATTGATGCCATTCATTCTGGCAGTCTCTTGAATGCGAAATACATTAAAACTGAAGTGTTTGGGCTTGAGATCCCATCAGCAATAGATGGAGTCCCATCTGAAATCTTGGACCCTATAAACACGGTTAGTTAATACTTAATATTCAGTATATAAGTTTTATACAATTATATCACATCTTGAAGGTATGAACTGTATTTGCATGAACTGCAGTGGCTTGACAAGAAGGCCTACCAAGATACACTTCTGAAATTAGCTGGTCTATTCAAGAACAATTTTGATGGATTTGTGAGCTACAAGTTAGGGAAAGATCAAAAGTTAACTGAAGAGATTGTCTCTGCTGGTCCTATATTCTGATTGGAGCACTTAAGCTGGAAGTGTTTTTGACCAAAACAAAAGATACATGCTTGGAGATTTATCTGTTTAGAAGCATCTCACTAATCACTTTCACTCTAAAGTCTTCGCTGTTTTTGGTTGGTTTGTGCTTGACTATAAGACTATCATTTTATTTTATTATTGTTTATGTTTATGCATTAATCCATCAATGTGTAAATTTGTTTTTGTGCGTATGTATTATGATTGAGGTTCCCCCTCTTCAAACAAGGCAAGATTCCTTCATTTTGCGTTCCTTAAAATATTTCACCCTCTTCAAAAGGGATATTTGCGAAGTTTCAATTGTCACTAACTCGAGCTGAGAAAAAATCGTTTCATATAAGAATGTTTATCCCACATAGCGGCAGTTTTTACTTTACCTCATGTAAACTAAAGTATGAACCAAGGCAAACTTCAAATTACAATAAAGCATAAAAAAAAGAGAGAGAACAAAAAGCTATTAAATGTAGAGTAGCTTAAAGAAATAGGTAATTAAATTTTTGCTTTCACTGGACAAATTAAAAGTTTATCAGTTCAGATCAGTGTTCTATTTGAATTGCCTTTTTTTTTTGGCAGGGGTGTAAAGTACATAAACAGACCCTTTTTGGGAGTAAAGGAGAACAACTTTAGAAACTCATAATTGATGAACCAATTCTATTAAAACAAAACACGCATGCAAGTGGAGAAGACCAATTCCTAGTAAAAACCCAGTGGGATACTATACTTGGTGAATGTAATAGAAGCAATAACCTCATTCATCTTCAAAATAATTTATCACGAGGGACCCCAGAAAGCGGTATGGAGGGCACCGATAAGCTGTGTGGTAGAGAGTATCAGAAAATGTGACTGATAAAATTATCATTTTGACAACCAAAAAAAAAAAGGACCACAAGAAGCCTGAAAATGCTTTCATCAAATCCTTGAACAAAGATTTGCAGTTATACAAACTAGAGTAGAAGATGGGAAGACAGATGAAGGAACACGAGACAAGTAAGACTCAGTCAAAACACATGCACACACATATATAATAAGGTAATGACGGCCAATCTCAGGTTGTAACCTATATTCCTGTTTCTTCAGATACCTCTCTAACTTCATTGCCAAAATAAATCATGGTTATCAAAAAAATCAGTAAATACTCAATAGTAAAGATAAAAAATTGCTTAATGATACAAGGCCAAAAATCATATCGATAGTTTTGGTAGGCAGTATAACCATACATTTTCCCCAAAAAAAAGACACGTGCAAGAAGAGCACCCCAGGTGAATTGGAAAGTAGAAAACTATAAAAGTGAAATTTGGACCATGTTGACTCAAACTTCAGTTGCTTTAGACATACACGCATTATATTATCAAAATACCAAAAGATGAACCTTTTTCAGTCAAACACTTCATTGAAAATCAAGTTCAGATAAAAATCACTAGTAATTCACTATCCATGTTGTGTGCAATATATAATAATTTGTCAATGCTTTTACGGATCTCAAGACTTCAACGTCTGCAGCTAAATGTGTCTAAGTTACAAGAAAGATCCCATAAAAACGCAGTCAAACAGCTCATTTATTTCCCTTTGACAGATTTGATAACTATAAAGCCTGAGTTCTACTTTTACAGCTTTAATCAGACATTGATTAACTAAGATTCAGCTGATGTGGTTGCATCGTCTTTGTGCTTGATCATACCAGAATCCACAAGAATGGGAACCTCCGCTGCAAGCCACGGGGCAAGACCCAAGCAAAGTGCATGTGCTATACCAAATCTAGGGCTGTAAAAGAGAGCCAAGGATACAAAAAATTTAGACTGATTTATACATGATTTATACACTATCAAAAGTTTAATATCACTAAACAATAAACATCATGTAGAGAAATTAGTGCAACATATACACACTATATAGAGAGATTTGTCATAACACTACTGCAATAACTAGAGTGCAAATAAAACTTAGGTAAGTTAGATTCTTGATTATGAATTATGATTGTGAGATCATATATTAGACTCTACATGTTTGGATACAAAGCTGTCTCTTTCATATTTTAAGGAAGATCCATTCCATCACAACTATAGCCACTAAAATATAATTTAAACTCATCATATTCAATGCTATTATTATAATCGAGAAAGTGACAGGTTTAGTGAGAATTATGGATTGCCTCAATAATTCCCAAATGGATGGAAAGTTGGAAATGGACTATATGGTGTTGGTTTCATCTACGTCTATGGATTCATAAAGTGAATAATTTAGTTCTCTCCTTTTTTTCTCCAGGTTTCAAACTCCCTTAAGGCGTCAAGACCCCTTTGAGTTTGTGTGTACAATTCTCAAGCTCACATGGTTTGTGGTTTCAGCACCCATGCTTTTTAGGAATATTTGTAGCAAAAAGGTATCATATCTCAGTGTTCATGTCCCTATACATACGCCTCAGAAAAATGGCATCATAAAACGCAAAAGTTGCCGTTTATGCATGCCTCTGGCTCTCCCCAATTCAGGGTTGAAGCTCTGTCCACAAGTGTCTTTGTCATCAATGCCCAGTCTACGTGTGATTTTTTCGGGTTATAGTACCAATCATAAAGGCTTCTTGTGTTAGGATACCACTTCTCATCGCTTACGTATCTCTAGGAATTTTTTTTCTTTTATCAACAACACTTGTTTCCCATGTTCTAAACCTTCCTCTGATGGTTATGTTACTCTTGTTGATTTTTCTCATGATCCTCCTTCCCTAGAACGGTTTAAATCAGGTCAAATTTACGTTGATACACAATTTTACTTTGTCCTTGACCCTGCACTAGCACCCTTGTCGTGACCCTCACATGGGCGTCTCACCCGCCTGATATGTATGAATATGGGCACATGTATTCCTACTTATTATTCACTGGCAGTTAAAGATGTTTGTTGGGTCACGTCACAGAAGTGAACTACGCTCCCTTCCAGAAAATTTCACTTGGGACATTGTTCCTCAGCATCCAATTGTTAAACTCATTAAGGTGAAATGAGTCTATTTGGTGAAGTTGAATTCTGATAGTATTTTTAATAATCACACTGGGTAACTAAACAGAAGTTTGGTGGGATTGTGACAAGACGTCTGCACCCTTCACAAAAATGACTAGTATTAGGACCATTCCAGCTATAGCTGCTTGTCAAGGCAGTTCACTTACTCAAATATTGGATGTGAAAATTCACATTACCATCAAGGGATTGTGTTGTAAGATAGTGAGTATAATCAAGTTTTGATCCTTTACTCTTAGGAATTTGAGACCTTGAGGGATCAATTAAGTTTTGATTCTTTAGTCGTGAATTGTGATGGGACTTAAATACCAAAATTCTCAGTAGTTAGAATTCAGCAAAACAGCAAGAGGTGTTGTAAAATCTTCCATACCCATCACAAAGTTAACATCATTTGATCACCTAAAATTATTTCATTCAATTCAGCAAAACAGTAAGAGGTGTTGTAAAATCTTCCATACCCATCACAAAGTTAACATCATTTGATTACCTAAAATTATTTCATTCAATTCAAACCAATCTCATGCTAAGAACAAGGTTCTATTTCCACTTGGACCTGTTTGGATTGACTTATTTGAGCTTATCTATTAGCATAAACACTTGCGAGACTATTTGGAAGAGCTTCTGAAAACCAATGTTGTTAAATAGCGGCACTATAGCGTTATTGGCTGCATAGCAGAATTTGAACAAATCCCTATTGTTTGGGATATGCTATTTAGTACAAAATACTGTGAAATAGCTGCTATAGCAGCAATGTAGCACTGTTGCGTAACAAAATTTGAACAAATTGGTATTTCCCGCGATCTGCGATTGACAACACTGATGGAAACAACTTATTTTATTTATGACATGTTCATAAGCTTACGAAAGCAGCTTCAATTTATGTTATCTTTTGTTATAAAAATAACTTATCATAAGTGATTAATTAAGTTATTTATCCAAACATTGTCTTGTTCAAAGACTAACCAAGAGCATGTTTGGATAAACAGCTTGTTTGCAGTTTATAGTACAAGTGCTTATGTATAAGCTTTGCATAAGATATTTTTATAGCAAAATATAAATAACATTAAATTGTTTTTCTATTGTATGCTATAAGTTGTTTTTGTAAGCTATATTTTATAACTTATGAAAGTGAGATGAAAAAAGCTTATGAAAATTGTCATAAACTATTTTCATAAATTCTCTCAAACAGTATCACAAAACTTATGCCGGTAAATAAGGTCAAATAAGTCAATCTAAACATGCCCCAAATCCTAATACGAAACAATGTCACGATAATCCCTAAGAATCTAACAATAACATAACAATGCTTTAAGGAGTAGAAAAAAATACCAATTTTTGGCCCAGAGAGGCTTGAAATGAACAGTCAAGCATATCTTTCCACCCCTATACATCTGAAAATAAAACAAATGAAAAACGATATTAATTAATTGATAATGAAAAAACGAAGATAAAATTGAAATTGAAAAGAGAAAATGACCTTTTGAGTCTTGCCATCCAATTGAGGGAGTTCAAGCTCGGGTGCAGTGGAAGGATAAGTGACCGGAATATCGAATTGAAGATCAAATTCATACTTGAGAAGATTATAGACATACCAACATTTACCGGTCCAACGTGTACCTTCGGGATTAGAGGCGGAGATACGAAACCAATCGTTGTCGTTGGATTTGTTCATCTGAGTGTAGGCAATAAGAGACTTGTACTCTTCCTTCAGCCTGGTCGTCCATGCCGCTCCGTCTCGAGGACCTGCCTTTGTTGTTAGCAATGGGATCTGTGTTAGCGTCGACTTCGTGCTCGGGTCCCAACCTTCCATCTCTCTCTCTTCTCTTCTACAGCTTTTAACACGCGCAGATCACTCACTCAGAATAACAACACAAATCAATATATTTTGATATACTTTAGGAATTAATGAGATAAATAATATAATTTTTAATTCTACCATCACAACACGCTCAATTTGTTAAAATCACTCACAACCTAAAAAGCCCCAGTTTAAAAGTTATGAAACCCTAACCCCAAATTGAAGAAGATTGAAATATTTATTTGCAGCAATCACAAAACATAACAGATTCAAAGGCAATATTATTATTAACTAGAATTGAAGAATAAAAATATAGAAACTGAAGATTCAAGCACAGAGCACGGTGAAGAATAGATGAGTGAAAACGAATAACAAGACAAACCTGCAATGCGATATGGGGACGAGGCGGGTTGATAGACTAGATGAGTGAAAATGGGCAACCCTATGTAATAAAATTGGACACTTCGAGTATACAAGTACAGTTACTTCCTCACTTCAAAAGAAAATATTGTACAACGTTTACCATTAATATTAAATATGTATCTTTTTAATAAATAATAAAACCCTTAAATGCATTTTTTATTCTTATATTTTAACTTAATCCAAATTTTAATCTCTGTTTTCAAAACCACTATTTTATTTTTTTAATCCTCACCAATTTTAGTAATTTGTCATTGTCATTAATAATGTGGCAGTGTGTTGGTTAATTAAGTTTCCATGTCATTAACGTAAGTAATTAATTACATACAAAATGTAAAAACTAATTGATTAATAATTAAAAAAACAAAAAATAAATTATAATAAGAAAGTGTATCAGGTTTGATAACATGAACCCTAGTTTCTAAAATTCTTAATTTCTTCGATCTCCATCTACTTTTTTTTCTCACACCTGCATATAAACCCAACAATTATACCATTCAGTTTAAAAATTATTGCATGCAGTGAGAAAGGAAAAGTAGATGGAGATTGAAGAAATTAGGTATTTTAGAAATTAGGATTCATGTTATCAAACCTAATTCATTTTCTTATTATAATTTAATTCAATTTTTGTTTTTTTTAATTATTAATCAATTAGTTTTTACATTTTGTATGTAATTAATTATTTATGTTAATGACATTGAAACTTAATTAACCAACACACACTGCCACATCACCGCCACGTCATTAATGGCAATGACAAATCACTAAAATTGGTAGGGATTAAAAAAACCCGAAAAATGTAAAATAAGATGACTAAAATAGTGTTTTAAAAATAGGGGGATTAAAATTCCGATTAAGTTAAAATAGGGGGATCAAAAGTGCATTTAGGCCTAAATAATAATTGTTTTTGTATTCTTTTAAAAAAAATTGTTTTTATATAAAAAAATCACTTTAGTTGTTTTAATATGTGCGGTATTGCACTTGTTAGACTGACCATGTTGTTAAACACATATCGATTTTTATATTTGAAAGAAAGTATTTATAACACTCCTCGTCATTAAATTAAGGATTTTTGACAAAAAAAAATCAATAGATTAAAGATAAGTTTTGTATGAAATAAAAAGTTTTTTTTAGTGATGTACGAAATAAAAAGTTACTTCCTATTTGTTAACTTTTATATTTTAAAAAATATCATCATGAATGATAAAAAATTTTAAAAAAATATACTATTATAATTGTAAATGATAGAAAATAATATTTTTATTCTTCAAAAAACAACTCGGTTAGCAATTGATTTAAATATCAGTGTACCGATACACTCATATTTTCAAGTGTACAATAAAAAAAATCAATGAAATAACCAAAATTAGTCATAAAACTCAAATAGATCAATTTGAGTTTTTTTTAACTAATTTGTCCACGAGTCATAGCTCTGCATATAAAAATGCCGAAATAGTTAAATTAGACACCGTAATTTCAGTGACATCCCACTAACTAGGGAGTTATTATGCAACACGGCAAAATAAAGGTTTCAGCGTTGTAGGTCACATCGTTTGGCCAATAGACAATAATTACACTAAAAGTATTTTGTTCATACATCGTAATTAGCACATCCAATCAATTAAACCAAAAACCAATCATATCTAATTCTCTACCAAAGAAGTTAAGGAATTCACATCTAGTAACAAAGTTTTCCTTTGACGTTAATTATTTAAAGAAAACGGAATCACAACTGAAAAAACTAATTCGATATCGGCTAATTTTAGCTTCTATCAACTGTCTTTAACAAAGAATAATGTCAATTTAGTGTCTTACATTTATCAAAACAACAGAGACATATGAAAGGAAGAGATGAAGAAAAAACAGTCTATTTTACTAAGGAAATAAATGAAGAAAATGGTACACTCAATGAAATAGTTCGTAACAACGATGCTTTCACTCAAATTGAAATAGTCTATTTTGATAACGAAACAAATGAAGAAAATGAAGACATGGAAGGAGCTGAAGAAGAAAGAAAAAGTTCGATGAGCAAGATGAAGTAAATTCTCAAATAAACGTTGTAGACAAGTTTAAGAATTCAATTAACCTCTCGTGGTTCTTTTGCTTGAATCACCTTTGATCCTACCCCTCTAAGTTGTATGGCTCAACAAATGGAACCCTTTCAAGGCTTTGAGATCTTAATTTTATTTTTTCATTCCATTTTCGACTATGAGCAATAGCTTTGTGACAAATTTCGATTTAATGAGCACGATTCTTATTTCACCAATACTATCAGCAATAATAACTGAAGAAGAGACACATGACACACATATTACAATTTGAGTGTAATTTCATTTAGATTTAGTTAGTTAGAATGAGCTGGCACATGTGTATGCTATATAAGCTTACCTCTTGTACTTTTCTAACTAATTTTGATCATAATACATTTTTCTCTCCCTTTCATTCATATCTTCATGATTCAGTTTTGCTCTGATGGTATCAGAGCAGGTTCGAACCTGCTCTGCTTCCGCTACGCAAGAGATTGAATGTGATCTTCTTTCTCTGGTTGTTGATTGAGTTTGATTCGTTATCGTCTCAACTCGTAATCATTTCGTTCTTGTTCGATTTCGTTCATTCCTGTTCGATTTTGTTCGTTCTTGTTCGATTTCGTTCGTTTCTTGTTCGATTTCGTTCGTTCTTGATTTTCGAGGTTTTTGATTTGATTCAGTGTTCGTTTTCTCTTTCCTGGTTAATCTTGTTCAAGAATAGTGTAATCATGGTGCGAAACAATAATTCTCAGATTCAGGATCAAAGTCTTGATCCGTATTTTGTTCATCCCTCAGAGAATTCATCTACTGTGAGTGTAACGCCGCAGTTATCTGGTGACAATTATCATGCTTGGTCGATGAAGATGCGCAGAGCTTTGGCAATGAAAAACAAATTCAAGTTTGTCGATGGCTCAATTCCAATTCCGGATGAAGATGATTTGAATCGTGTAGCATGGGAAAGGTGCAATAATCTTGTTCATATTTGGATTATCAACTCAATTTCGCCTTCAATTGCCCAAAGTGTAGTATTCATAGAAAATGCAGTAGATATGTGGAATGATCTTAAGGATCGGTTTATGAGGGGAGATCGTATTAGAGTAGCACAATTGTATCAGGAAATTGCAAATTTGAAGCAAGGTAATCACAAAATTACAGATTATTTTACTGAACTGAGAGGCTTATGGGAAGAGTTATATCAATACAGACCCATGCCACAATGTAATTGTCCTATTCCTTACACATGCCTTGCTATGAGAAATGCTAAAGGGTTTAGGTCTGAAGACAGGATTATACAGTTCCTGATTGGATTGAATGAAGAATATCAGAGTGTTGCTTCTCAAGTTTTGCTGATGGATCCTATGCCTCCCATAAATAGAGTGTTGTCATACCCCAATTTTTGACCTAAAATTTCTTTTTTTTCTCATCCTTTTAGTTCGGAATTTTTCGTCGTCTCAGACGAAATTTCGACAGAGAGGTATTTTAAAATACCTCATTTTTTTTATTCCGTCCGGGTCCGTCTTTTAGTTTTCATTATTATTTCTATCTTTATTTTTATTCTTTTAAATATTTTATTTGTCGTTTTATTTAGCATTTTATTATTTATTTTTCTCTTCCTTTTATTTACTTACCTTTTTAATCAGCTGACCTTTTTTCCATTTATTGTAGAGGAGACTTTGTTTTGATTTATTATGTTTTAATTTGTCAATTAAGTTGTCATTCACTCACCATTATGGACAGTGATGACAAATTAGTGTATAATTAGAATTAGAATCAGTCATCAAAGGGGGGGGCCAATTCAAAAAACTCAGAAGCAAAACTATCACAAATCCATCAGGAAACCAATCCGTAACAGAATTTCAACACAGAAAACACACACAGAAAACACACAAGGAACCACATATAAACCAGCCACCACCATTCAAATAGCCGCGCCTCCCTACACAACCAAACCGTACGGCCTCACCCCTCAAAAATCCTACCTGAACACCCCCCTAACTCACCACAACTCAGCCATAATCACACTCATCCATACACACACACAGCATTCACCACCATCAAACAACAACAAAATTAAAAAAAACAACCAAAACCAACCCACTCCTAACCGTACGGCCACCACTCCCCTTCTCCCACACCACTCACCACTCGTCCCTCTCCTAACCCAGCCACACAACTCAATCACCTAACACACAAACAGCCTACCCATTTCCAACAACAATACATTTGCAGCCTCCCTCTTAGCTCACACAAAAACACAACAACAGCAACAAAACTGTACGGCTTTTCCCCTCATCCACCACCAAACCAGAAACGCGCACACTCCACCCTCCCTCAACCCAAACCGTACCTCAACCCAAACCGTACCATCACCCATAGCCACACATACGGCCCTCCTCCTTCAACCACCACCAAACACACGAACAGCCACCAATCCAACCTCCATTTTCGGCCAACTTCACCCCCAAAAGCCCAAGGCCGAACCAAGATAACACAAAAAGGTTGATTTTCGAAACTTTTCAAACTTAGATCTAGGTTTCTATAATTTTTTTTTAAGGAATCCAAGTCAATTTTTGAAGAGAGGGAAGAGAGAAGATTCGAAAAAATACATTTTTTAAAAAAAAAAACGGATTTTTTTACTCCGGCGCGGTGGCGCCGCCCCCTTGGGCCGGCCAACCACCGCGCCTGAAACCAGTCCGGCCAGGCTTCAGGAAAGAGAGAGGGAGGAGAGATTTTAGAGAAAGAAAGAGTAGAGAGAGGGAGAAGAAGAGGAAATGAGAGAAAGATTTCAGAAAACTGTTTTTAAGCCAAGCCCAATACCCCCTTCAGACCAGGCCCAGCTTCGGCCCATCCTGAATTCCCTTCTCCCTCTCATTTTCAGCTTTCTTTCCTGCACCCCCCCTGTCTGCTATCGCACCCCCCATTCCTTCTCTATTTTTCTCCTTTTATTTTCTTTTTTTTATTTCTTTTCTTGCATTTACTTTTTTTTTAGTTTTTATTTATTGTCATGCATTTTATCGCCTTTAATTTTTAACACATCATGCATTTTTATTTATTTTATTTATTTTATTTTCCTTTTATTTCATGCATTTTTTCATTTTATTTTTATTCTTAGCATATTTATTTACTTTTAGTGCATTTGCAATTTTTATTTTATATTTATTATTTTGCCATTTCTTAGAATGTATGTAGGTACAATGTAAATATAAATGAGAACTTGCACTGACACTCACTTTATTTATTTTGCCTTATGTCTTTTATTTTTATTTTATTTTGCTTTTACAAACGAAAAAAATACAAAAAATGTTAAGTTAGTTTAATTTTAAAAGGGTTTCGTGGTGATCCAACGTCACCACGGAAATCCCTCGTTTTTTTAATTTTTAGTTACGTTTTTAGTCTTAGTCCATTAAAAAAAATAACAAAAACAAGCAAATAATCAAAATCACAAAAAAATCTTTTCTTAATAAACCTTGATTTTCAATCAAGTGTCCGTTTTTTTTCTTTTTATTTTCTTTAAATAATCATTAATCTACTTTAATTACACTTTAACCATTTTCAAAATAAAAAACACAAACCAATCACATTTTGCCACTTGGCTTTTATCTTTAAAACCTTTTTTAAAAACTAATAAAAAACATCAAACAAATCAAACGTCATTTTTTACCCCGAACTACGAGGTTTTGATCCCTCACGGGTACGTAGGCAGAGGACCTTGTCCTTCCAAATCATAAAAAATACAAAAAAAAACATTTTTCTTTTTTTCACTACTCTAATTCATTCTTTTCTTTCTTTTAAAAAATAAGCAAGTTATAGCCAAAATAAATAAATAAAATCAAGAGGTTCTCGTAGAGTACTACGAACGTTTAGGGTGCTAACACCTTCCCTAAACGTAACTAACCCCCGAACCCCAATCTTTTAAATTGTGGTATTTTAGAACTTTTTTCCACTTTTCATTTAAAAATTAAAAGTTCAGTCGTGAAATAAAATTAGTGAGTCAACGCTAATCAATAGCTCGATCTCCGAAAATCACCGCGACAGAAATGGCGACTTCACTGGGGACATCCCTAAGAGGGTTGAGCCTAACTTGAATTTATTTAATTATTTTGTGCTATAACTTGCTTAAAACAAAAATAAGGTTGTAAATATGTGAATATGTGTTTTTTTTCCTTTTACGTGAGTGGTGAGATAAGTCCTACACCCGGACTTGAGGGAAACATAAGATAGGATGGTGGTATAATCAAAGTGGCTTTCCGAGGGTAAATTTCGGATGTGGCACATGTGATAATCCCACTCAATGGAGGAATCTTGGAAGTATTATTATGTCGGCATGAGTAGTCATGTCCGACATTATTATTTTCAAGTGATGAAGATACAACAGGTTCTGAATCTGTCCCTGATTCAGCTGCTGAAGATCAAGCTGTAGGCAACATATTGCCTGCACCTCCTCTAAATGGAGAGCCTAGGAGATCCAGCAGGCATATTAAGCACCAAAACACTTAGAGGACTATGTCTGCAACACAACACATTGCAGTTACCCTATGAATAAGTGTCTCAATTATTCAAGCTTATCTCCTTCTCATCAAGCTTATGCTCTATCTATCCTCCATGAGACTGAGCCAACAAGTTTTCATATTGCTAACAAGGATCCTAGATGGGTTGCTGCTATGAACACAGAGATTGAAGCCTTAAATGTTAATCATACATGGGAATTTGTTGATCTACCTCCTGATGCAACATCAATTGGTAAAAGCAGATGGGTTTACAAAATAAAAAGACATGCAGATGGGAGTGTAGAGAGATTCAAGGCTAGACTTGTTGCACAAGGATTTAATCAAATAGAGGGACTTGACTATTTTGAAACTTTTTCACCTGTAGCAAAGTTATCCACAGTCAGAGTCTTATTGGCCTTGGCTTCTATCCATGGATGGCACCTTCACCAACTGGATGTTAATAATGCATTTCTCCATGGAGATTTGCATGAAGCTGTGTATATGAGAGTTCCACAGGGAGTTCTCTCTCCTAAGCCTGGCCAGGTTTGCAAACTGCTCAAATCCTTATATGGTCTGAAGCAAGCAAGCCGTCAGTGGTTTGAGAAATTAACTCAGTTTCTATATGCTCATGGATTCACCCAAGCCACCTCTGATCACACTTTGTTCACTAAGTCTACTTCTACTTCTTTTACTGTGCTGCTAGTGTATGTGGATGATATTATCCTGGCTGGAACATCTTTAGAGGTATTTGATGAACTTAAGAGAGACTTGGACAATACTTTTCGTATTAAGAACTTAGGAAAGCTCAAATTCTTTTTGGGACTTGAAGTGGCACGGTCCTCTAAAGGAATTTCACTCTGTCAACGCAAGTATTGCCTTGAATTGCTTGAAGACTCAGGTCTCACTGGATGTAAACCAGTTAACACGCCTCTTGATCCATCCATTCGTCTTTACCAGGATAATAGTACACCCTATTCTAACATCACTGGATATAGAAGGTTGGTTGGTCGTTTGTTATACTTAACAACTACACGCCCTGACATAGCTTTTGCGGCTCAACAATTGAGCCAATTCATGGCTGCACCAACTGAATTACACCATAGAGCAGCACTACGAGTCCTTAGATACCTCAAACGTTCACCTGGTCGTGGTCTGTTCTTTCCTCATTCTTCTGATTTGCAGATACTTGGCTTTAGTGACGCAGATTGGGGAGGATGTGTGGACACTTGAAGATCCATATCTGGCTATTGTTTCTTTATAGGTAACTCACTGGTGTCTTGGAAGTCCAAGAAACAACAAACAGTCTCATGTTCTTCTGCAGAAGAAGAATATAGAGCCCTGGCCTCAGCTACAAGAGAACTGCAATGGATGTGTTTTCTACTTCATGATTTAAAGCAAGCTCCTTCTAGGCTGCCTGTGCTTTACTGTGACAACCAAAGTGCCTTACACATCTCTGCCAATCCTGTGTTCCATGAGCGTACTAAACATCTAGACATTGACTGTCATTTGGTTCGTGAAAAACTTCAGGCGGGAGTGATGCGCTTACTTCCCATTACTTCTCAACATCAAACTGCTGATGTTTTCACTAAGGCTGTAGGACCAAAACAATTTCATGACTGTATCACCAAGCTTGGGATGGTAGACATCTACCAACCTCCAGCTTGCGAGGGGGTATCAGCAATAATAACTGAAGAAGAGACACATGACACACATATTACAATTTAAGTGTAATTTCATTTAGATTTAGTTAGTTAGAATGAGCTGGCACATGTGTATGCTATATAAGCTTACCTCGTGTACTTTTCTAACTAATTTTGATCATAATACATTTTTCTCTCCCTTTCATTCATATCTTCATGATTCAGTTTTGCTCTGAAATACAACAAATCACTTGTGGTCTTATTTTTTATTCATCCCTATCAACAAACAAACCTTCTACTTGCACCCTACCAGTTGTTTCTGCCTTGTTTGAATCTATTGACACAGTCCTCAACCATGACACAAGTTTGAATAAGGGAAAATCTTATTCAAACTAGTCATTTTGATGTCTCTCCTAGAGATAATCAGGTTGAAAAAAATGCCATAAAAACAAGACAGGGCATGAGAAATTTGTTTGTTGGCAAGCAATTTTTCAGAAACATTTTTCGTGTGTTATAGCAAAACATGCTAACCAAATACAAAGACATGTTGCCTACAATCCATGAAAAAATATTCTAATCGAAAACAATGACATCTTACCACCCAAAACACAGTATACGATCCAGACATAAGTTCTCATATTTCACACATTGTTCTGCGACTTTACTTCAAGTTATGGGACTCTAGTGGGTATTTGTGATCCTTCGCCTTGAGGACAAGGTGACTCTTTGAGGGAGTATCGTTAGATTTCTTATTACAATAAACTGTGTCATTTATGTATATGTGTTAGTAGTAGTTTGTAATTGTATGTATTAAACAACGTCTTATTTGGATAAAATTCATTTAAAAATCTCATAAAATCCACCTTGAAATCAACTCAAAATTCTTTTAAAATAATCGAAATTTACATAATGCAGCCTCAAACTTTTAAAGCTATCAAGTTCCATACAACTTGTTGCACTTTTGAAGGGATTGAAGAGTGAATCACAAACACATCCACACCAGGTTTTCACATTTGCAGGAAATTAACATTTTCCTATTTTTTTGTTGCATTCAAAGTTTAAATCAACATTGACAATAGGTTTGTATACAGGTAATAAATGATTAAATGTGTCATAGGAAAAATATATTTTTCATACGACACATATTCAATCATTTATCATTGAACTAAATCTTAGCTTTTTATATAATTTTCTTTTTAGTTATATATATTTTTCTTTCATGGAATTCTTAATCAATGCTCTTAGAGCATTCGTTAGCAACACCCGAAAACTAATATTACACTATGAATATATATATATATATTTGAAAAAAGGACATGTAATTGACATCTGTGGTTGAAAAAATAATTAATTTGTGTTATATTTTTTTAATATGCTAGAAATGGACAAATATTTAAAAAAAAACAACATTTGAGAGTAATTATAAATAGAACTTTTATGGCTTTTTTATTACCTATACATTTATATATTTTTATATAAATTTTTATTATATGACTTTGATCCCACTTATAAAAATTTACGGATATGTATGTTTACAGCATTCTTTCGTGCATTCAGTAGCCACTCGGGTTTTCAAGGTTGATTATCGCATGGAAGCCACTAGAATGCCTTAAGTGTATACGCTAAAATTCCATCAGACAAATTCCTTATGGTCGTAACCATGCATTACAGGTGGCCCTAGTCACCTCATATATTCATAAAACGCACAACTTTTCACCCTTCAATGCCATTGCAATCGGCCAATCGTGGCTTGGGGCGACGAGTGGTCGCAGTAGCATTTGCTATTTGTTATGGGGTGTTTGTTCTTCCTTGATCATTTGGCTACAAACAAGATGGTTCTTGATACGGACGTAATGTGATTTTCCTTGACTTTCAACGTTTTTTTGCATTGACTTGGTCTTCAAGTGCCGCCATTTAAGTCTTTTTCCTCGACAAGATGGTTCTTGTTACGAACGTAATATAATTTTATCGTCACTTTCTTCATGTTTTCTCGTATAAAATGGAAATTAAACAAAATACAGTTAATTGAAACTAAACTTATAAAATAAAATAAGACCATTAAAATAGGTATAAAACCATGTTACAAGTACTGTTTATCCACATGAAGTTTATGGATAAGACATTTGTATTTAGTCGGGACCAAGGTGAGGGAATTTTTTAATGCTCATGCTTACAGAGAGTTGTGTGATTTCAATTTAGAAAACAATTTTAAAGATTGATCTCGGGTGTGGAAATTGATGATGCATATATAATTCGTTGTTTCATGTGGTTATTACGACACAATAGATTGTTGACAAATGATAGGTTGAGAAAGATGCGTCTTAGTACAACTAAATGTTATCCATATGGAGATGTCGAAGAAACGACGCTAAACGTTCTTAGAGATTATCTTATAGCAATAAGTACATGGTTATAAAGTGAATAAACTACGCCAATGTGTGGTTTTTGCATGCAATTTACAACAATGATGATAAGGTTAAATTTGGATGGAAAGTTGGGTTTAAATGAAGGCTAGAAATTGAATGTGTTTTGGACAACAACTTGTTGTGTTTTGGAGGAATAGAACGATACATGGTGGGGTGGGAATAGGCCAGGTCAGACCAGGCTTTGATAGGCCTGAGCCTAGCCTACAAAATTTTTTGCAAGCCCGAGCCTGGACTATGGCCTTTCGTAGGCCTGACCTGGCCTATTTAAAAGTCTGGTCTGACCTGAAAACCTATTTACAGACCTACTTCAAATTAAAGTTATTAAATTGTTCATTTTATCTACTTTTAAACAGGTCAAATTGGCCTTAAAGTTCTGTTTAATTGTGAGATTTGTTTATCACTATAAGACCTCAAAAGCCTATTTCACTACAAGACCTTAAAGCCTATTTAAAAAGTCAATTATTTGAGTTTTTTCTTGATTTTTATGTTTAATATAAATTATATTTTAATATAAATAAAAAATAAGTTTTAATAATATGTATAAATAGGCCGGCCTATCAAGCTTCATAGGCTTTTTTGATAGACAAAGTCTGACCTATTTACTCAAAAAGATTTTTTTAGAAAGCCTAAACCTAACCTTTTTCATAAACATGATAGACCAGGCTAAACAGGCTAGGCCGTAGGCCCCTGTAGACCGGTCTGGCCTATTACCAATCCTAATGGTGGTGATTGTGTTATTCCAATCAAGCCTTGGCTGGAGGTAAGTTGGAGAGTGTAAACGTATGTTGCAATATTTCACTTGCATCAGGTATTGGTGGACGATGGCTTGGTGTTGGAGAATGTTTATGGCATCTGCCTAATTTTGGTTGGGTTAACACGATGTGGAAGAGTTATGCGTGATGATACATACGAGTGGTGGATTTTGTACTTTTAGTGTGCGGCAGAATTTAACTTTGGGGCAGGGGTGTTTGAAGGGTTGCAATTGATTTGTGATCATGAAACCAATGAAGCGGGTTTGCAGCTCAATAGAATTTATTTAGTGAACATTATTCGAAGAAGATTATTGGTTCAAATTCATCATTTCTATTGTAAAACTAATGCTCGTGTAGACACTCTAACGAAGTTAACATGCGATAGTGGTTCACTTATATGTGTTTCGAAACCTTGCTTAATTAGACGTTACTTTTTTTTGTCCAGGCCCTCTTATAAATAAAAAAAAGTTTGTTTATTTCTATAGAAAAAAATTAAAAAAAGAAATTATCTGTCTGGAGAAAAAATAAAAATAATCGATATGATTTGAGAAAATAAGCAGATAAATAAATTTCCCACTCCTGGCAATCAATCTGAATGTTGAATAGCGCATCGTCCCACCGAGGCAGGCGGGACTTATGTTGTTGCGAATGCGATTAATAAGAACAGTGGAACACCCCGCCCCTAATTCAATTACAATTTTCTAATCCCAATTTTACCCTTCTCCTTCATCTTCATCTTCATCCTCACAATTACAATTTACAATAACAAAACCCTAACAACTCATTCATGGCCGCACCACCACCCACCAAAGACCAAGTCCTCTCTCTCCTCGCCGCCGCCAACAACCACGGTGACATCTTCGTCAAAACCACTTCCCTCAAACAAGCCAAAGACCTTCTTCTCTCCATCGACCCCTCTCTCGCTGCAGACCTTTTCCCTTATCTCCTCGAACTTCAGTCTTCTCATCAATCTCTCGTTCGCAAATTGCTCATTCAGTAATTATTATTAACTAACAACTTCTCAATTTTACTTTTTACCATTTCGTTTCTTTAATTTACGTCATATATTTCAGGATAATTGAAGAGATTGGTTTTAGAGCCGTTGAACATTCTCCTACATTGATTTCTTCATTATTAACGTTTTTAAGAGACGCTGATGTAACTGTCGTAAAGCAGTCTATTATTAGTGGAACAAACATCTTCTGTGCTTGTTTTGAGGAGTTGATTTTGCAGGTGCTTTATTGTGTAACCCTTATTCATAAATGCATAATTATTATTGATATGTTTCTTCGTTTTTTCTCTTTAAAAATGTTATTTTGTGAATTAAAATAGTGTTTTTCGGTGGATCTGGCATGACTTGCATAAAATTACTACGGAAAATGTTGTATGCTATGGATTTATGTGGGTTCTATAGTATAAGTAGTATTATTTTTGAAGTTAATAAGATTTGGCTGTGTTGAATTGTTGACAAACTTTAATAATTTCAAATTCTTCCTCTTGTCACGGCTAATTAATCCGGGAACTATTTGCAATTGACATCAGTTTTTTGATGGGTTTTTCCCCTTCATTCTTGTCGCGTTTAAAGAAAGAAGGATTTGTATTTGGGCAAAGAGCCTGTGCTGCCAGTCCCTCTATTTTCGTTACTTTGGTATGTAGTGTGATACTGACGAATGACGCTATTTTGGAAATTTGACAGTTTCAACAATGTGGTAAAGTTGAGAGGTGGTTAGAAGAGATTTGGATGTGGATGCTTAAGTTCAAGGAGGCTGTTTTTGAGATTGCTCTCGAGGTAATCACTAGCTAGCTTTTGCTTTTAATTTCTTGGGGATCTCTGCACAGAGATCTGTCTCATTCTATTTTACTGTATTCATTCTTTAGAAATTGTTATGTTCTGGAAAACATTTTATGTATTCATTCTTTAGATTACCATTTTATGTATTTTAAACGTTTATATGTCTCCAGTTGTTGTCTTCTGAGATTTTAGATTCCAGGTTACTTATATTATGACTAGCTAATTGAGTTTTAAACTTCTGTCAATCATTGGTTCTTTATTTTTATTTTTTTAAATTTTATTCCATGCTTGGAACGTGAATATCATTCTTTTCAACTTAAACTTGTGGTGGTGGCAGACAGTGGATTTTTTAATTTTTCATTATGATTTGAGAATTAATTTATTTGATTTTGAAGGGTGGTTCTGTTGGAATAAAGTTGCTGGCACTGAAATTCTTGGAGATTTTTGTATTACTTTTTACATCTGACATCAGTGATTCTGAGAAATCAGCTACTGAAGGTATTGCTTCTCAAATTTGACGAGTACAATTTTTCTTTAAGTTATAGGGTTTCAACATGTGATTACTGTTCAATTCAAAAAGAAAATTTGACAAGTACAATTTTTCTTTAAGTTATAGGGTTTCAACATGTGATTACTGTTCAATTCAAAAAGAAAATTTTAGATAACTAAAGAAAATAAAAAAAAAAAAAAGTGGTTGGTGTGCATTACAATCACAAATAATTCATCCCGATATGACTCATTACTGAAACGGGTGAAAACACAATTTGTAGGACTTACAATAGGTAGCTGATAGGAATTATAGATAGCTAATTTATGTAATACATCACTGTATGACTCATTTGCAAGAAAGATTTCACTGAAGATCGTTTTGTGAAAACACATGAGTACCTAGAACCATTTGAGGATAGAAATGACATATCGATTTGAGGCATAGCTATAGCTAGACTTCATCTAGGACGGTCAAGGACAAATGGCATCTAGGATGGTTGAAGCCAAACTGCAGTTAGGATAGCTAGAGGCTGTTGTGTGGTGGACATGTCAATGGGACAAACTAGTCCTAGTGGAAGTTTGAATTCGATTTTGAGAGAAACAAAAGTGATTTTTTGTAGCATAAAATTGCTTTTGACATGTTTGGGAAATTGGGTGTCTTTGGGTAGAAATGCATTTGCCTCCAGAGTTGTTTTTATCTTGAAGTTGGCAGTTGGTACCTTTTCCTTTATACTTGATTTTTAGTCTCAAATTTGTTGTTCAAGTCACATATTTATGTGAATGTATCTAAACATAAATAAATTTACATTCCACTAACTTTTAATCAAAATCAATTCATACGAAATCTGTTTTCGTCGTTTTGAACCAAACACGTTTTTAAGACAGTTGTAAAAGCAACAAATGGTAAAATTCTCAAACAAAGGAGATGCTTACGAGAGATAGGGTGGTAAGAATATGTGCATGACTAACAAACAAGGAAGATAGAATTATGTATACAATGACATAGTCACAATTGAGTTCCATATTTTTTAAGAAGTGGAATAGTGACCAGACAGGTTATATAGGATACCTCTGCAATACTATGTTGAAGTTACAGGGTTTTAGACAAGGAAGGAAAGAGAGTAACTAAAGACTTTGAGTTTTGATTATTGTTTGATTTTTGATACCAAGGACTAAATACCAACCCTTAAGTTTACTAATAAAACACACACTCCTAATTCTAATTAAGGATACAAATTATGAAATACAGAGATATATGGAAAGAAGTCTTAATAGATAGTCTATTATATTTTAAATTACTCAAAGCTGCAGCCTAAATAACATGTGATATTTATTATATATTCTTAGAATTATACTGGGCCCAACTCATCCTTACAAAACCGGCTTGTAAGGTGAGGGCTGCCCAAGCTTTATAAACACAAAATATGCCATATCTCTATGCAATGTAGGACTAAATCCACCCCTTCACACCCAACTTAATGAAGGGGTTGGAGGTTGCAATGAAGGCAACCCAAATGCTGCAATTAGGCAGCTAGGGGAGGACCGCTATGAAGGTGGATTTCCCAACATATTTTCTAACAAATTTAATTGGATTCTTTAGGGGACATTGCTTTCTTAAGTTGCAATTTTTTCTTCTCACCTTCCAATCTAGGATAGGGAATTGATTTGTTTGTATAATTGTCATCGACTCATCTGCTCATTCATATGTTAACATTGATATACAGGAGTCAGGCAAGCTGTTAATATCTCATGGTTGGTGGGTTCTCACCCTGTTCTTGATCCAATGGTGCTTATGACAGAGGCAAATAGGACAATTGGCATTTTATTAAAATTGTTGCAGTGTGCTGGCAATACCCCCGGTTGCTTGACAATTACGGTTGTGAATTGGTGAGTTTAATAGTTGCAGCTGTCATTGACCTTTGTTTTCATAGTATTGTTCACTTTTTCATTCTCTGATGGTGGTATATCCTATACAAGTTGTCCAGTAGGCTACTTGTTGAACTTGTGTGGTTGCATATAAAAGGCTTTTTTTTTCTTTCTTCTATTGCATGGTAACTTCTGTTTGTGAACGGATATTTAGATAACAGTCGGCAGCCAAAAAGTGTTTACTTTATATATCCACGCATGTTTGGTTTTTGTACCTTTCCTGGGCATAATTTTTCCTTCTCCTCATAACTAGTAAGTCTAGTACTAATAATTTTCCTGACTGACACCTTTCATATCTGTATTTAATATATGTCTGTTTAGTTGTGTATGTGTATTCTGGAACTATTGTTGTTTTTAGCCTCACTAAGGTAACAATCTAGCATAAGCATATGCCATGGTTTAAATAATTCTTTCTCTTCTTTTTAATGGTATACATGCTGAGTCAGATAGGGCTTTTGGTATTTGATCTTGTTTTTCATTTTGCCTCTTTTGGGCCATGTGACTTTACTGAATTTCCATGACTGATAATGACCCTTCAAGATTTTACCCGTTATAATGGTTTAAAAATAAATGATTGCATACAAAAAGTGGAAGTAAGAATAGTACATAATGAACTATAAGTGAGTTACAAAGTGTAACTATAGCCCATAAAAATGAAAGCAATGAAAAAAGTCGAATTATCAATAACATTATGAACTATATGTGAGTTACACAGTGTAACTGTAGTTTATAAAAATGAAAGCAAAATTATTGCAGGGAATCATGAATGTTTGAATATTTTCTTGGGTAAAGGAATAGTAATTTAATGCCAGAAATGAACGAGTACAAAAACAAGAAGATGGAAACAAAAATACTAACTGCAGAGGTTTGAGCGAAAAAAGGAAGCTCAAATATTGCCACAAAATACAGAGATGCCCAAGTCTATGCCTCTCTGGTCAACATTTTTTCTCTTAAGCCCCTTATTTTAGAAGTATAGGTCCGCTGTTTCCAAGTGTACAATGGTTTTGAAGTTAAATAGATTAAAACTGCATACAAATTTACTTTAAAACCTTTGTTGCAACTGCAATGTATTCTAAATAATATAATATGTGCTATTTTACAAATTATAAATATTCTACCGTGCTTCTGCCGTAATCACTACTTTTGCCGTTATATGTGTTAGGATAAATGAAAGGCTTTAAAAGTTTAGCACATAACTGCATTTTGTCTGTGGTTTTACTATGTTCAAAATTATGGAGTGATCATTGAGGCAGGGACTCGTGGATAGAACAAGTTCAACTGCTTTTCTTTTATAACATCGCAGCATGCTGACCTGTTCTTTACGAGGAGTTAATGGAATTGGGTGCTTCTGCATTGGTGGTTCATATAATGGAAGTTACGGTCATAAGAATATGTAAGATGGTTCATTAGTTATACTATGGAGTGCCAGTTGGCCGGGTGATAGAAATCAAAAGAGACGCATTAAAATGGTCATCTCGTGAACTGAGGAAACATGGTCATCAAGCGATGCAGTTTATTATTGTAAACTGTTAAGAGAAGACCCTTTACTATTTAAAATCTTGTGCTGTAAGCGCATGCACAGTTAATGTATTTATTATAACAGCTGATGCACAGTACACAATTAATGCCTCAATAATTCAAATTTTATTTTGGTGGGCTTGTGTTACATATTTATTTTGGCTCCTTTATCTCTCAATTTTTCATTCCATTTTTAGCTCATTCTGTTATGTGGATCTCTTGATTGTTCTCGCAACCAGTTTCTAAATTGCAACTTTTTTGTTTACCCTGTTTTATTTGCGCAAGCAAGGAATATGATAAATGATGGGTTTAATTTCAATTTTTTGCCATGGTCTGAAGATAAATTTGCATACCTGTAAACAATTTTTTGAGAAATTGAAGTCTCGAGCAGCTCCAAAATAAGCAATCAACAATAAAGAATAAATATATTCATTGAGCTGTAACCAGTCTGTATGTTATCCTCCTAATGACAATGCACACTGCTATTCAGTTACTTAGAATTTGGCTTGGAAAATAAGACAGACACATTCAATGGCTGCATACATATTTATATATAAAAACTGCTAGACAATGTAAGGAAATCAATTGTGATTGATAAGGCTTTGCTTCTGAAGTTTGGAAGCATCATTTTGTCATTTCCTCAAGGCACTGTCTGGGTTATTTCTTTGATATTGTCCATAAGCTTGCCTTTTCAGCTTATACCAGCAACAAACATATCATGTGTGTGCATGATCCTGAGCTGGAGCATATGTTTGATTTCTGATTGCTTTTTCTCTACAATGTTGATGAGTGGGGAATATATTTGTGCACTATTTTATGTGAAAAATTGTGGCTTCATCACTACCTGTTTTCTTTCATTAGAGTATTGGAATATTTTGTAGCATTGCAACATATTTCATTTGACAGAACAAGGAGTTTACTGATTTATTTTGGTCACATGAGCATTTTCAGCTATTTTTTCAAATTCAGATATAGAGAATTATGCTGGACTCGGCCTAAAATTCCCAAAAATGAATGGGTTAAGTAAGAATATCAGACATATGCTGTGGAGATCGTCTAACTGGCAAAACCATTGGAAAAATCCATTTTCCTTTTCCCCAGCAGTTCAGATGGCATAAAATCATGTCATGTGACAAAGCATTAAAATTTAATTCCTTTTTTTTATGGCCTGAACCCTAGGTCTTCATGGTCTCTGCCTATTGTGATCTATTTTACTACCTTCGATACGATCTACTTTTTGTACTAGGGGATTCTACATGTTTTCACCACACATCTCCCGAATATCTAAGATGAAATTATACCATCTTTTCATAGTTGGTTCTATCCCAAATTGCTCTTCAGTGCATTCATTTATCGCTCCAGTCAGATTCTTGCCCTTTACTTTTCAAACTAGTAACGGTAAAAAATCTAAATTCCTTGATTCATCTCAAGAATCAAGACCGACTACCAAAATTTTAGCAAGATCTTTAATATACTATTGTGCATTTGGTTCTGGTTGTTTTTGACATCGTTTAAAAGCATTTTGTCCCATACTCTGTTAGATATATCCCATCTGCATAGGATGTTATAATATGAATTTAAAAGAAAATACTAGTTAGGATTGCTTAAAATCAAATGCAGATACTTTTACAGTTGTGCATATAGTGATGTCTGTTATTGATACTCAAAACAACTAGCTATCCATGCTATTGGTTTTCAGCTAGACTGTCTTCGGCTAGAATTTTGAATGGATGAGCTGAAGTGATACTAGTAAAAGATACATTACCGATATGCATTTTTATCCAAATGTTTAGATTTTTTTAGAAGTTTTTGCATTATCATTATGTTGCTCTGTAATATTACATGTATTTGCTTTGGTTTAGGTGTTGCTTCTGTTTTCTTGCCTCCACTTTCTGTCATGAAATATCATTTCAAGTCTAACCCTGTAATATATATGTTTTGACAGTTTAGCAGCTATTGCAAGGAAAAGGTCACAACATTATGATATTATCCTTTCGGCATTACTTGATTTTGATCCAAATGTTCAATCAGTGAAAGGATGTCATGTTCCCAGTATACAGTTCTCTTTAAGAACAGCTTTTTTGGGTTTTCTAAGATGCACTTATTCTCCAATAATAGAGGTAAACGTGTTTTTCTTCTAAATTTGAGCCTCAAACTTAAACTGTAATACATCTCGCCCATAATTGTATGGCAATGAAATGGCTTAGATATTTGCTTTTTATCTGTGAAATGTTGACCAAATGGAACCATTGTTATTGTATCACACACGAACCTCCATATCTTTCTCTTCATTTTTTGCACACAATTAGAATTTTATGATGAATAACAAAGTGAATGATCACAAGCATGGGTAGGAAGAGAATTACTATGAAAATAGTTTCTGAGAGGATCTTTTGCTCATAAGCGATAAGGATTGGTATTCATATAGCTAATAATGTTTAGACTCATTATCTTAAAGAATTATTTTCATAATGTTTTACAGTCAAGAGAAAGACTGATAAGGAGCCTGCGAGCCATGAATGCAGGCGATGCGGCTGATCAGGTAATTCGGCAAGTAGACAAAATGATTAAAAGTGCTGATCGCTTTATCCGTGATGCTCGAGTTAGCAAGGCAAGTAGTGATTTACTGTTTTTTTTCCTGCCAAGTAAGCTTCTGACACCTAGCACTAGTTTTCCCCGTTTATTTATTCAATATGGTTTTTAATTTTCAGGATGATCAACCATCAACTCAGTTGCCCGTTTCAGGGGAATTATC
Organism: Medicago ruthenica; assembly: GCA_018208015.1. Taxonomy (NCBI): domain Eukaryota; kingdom Viridiplantae; phylum Streptophyta; class Magnoliopsida; order Fabales; family Fabaceae; genus Medicago; species Medicago ruthenica. The sequence continues at coordinate 99,471,507 of CM031373.1, read as the reverse complement.
TAGGAAAAGACCTGTTCCTCATGATAATGAACAATTGGCCAATGGTCATGAGGCGATTGCTAAGCGGATTCGTTCTGGTCCTGACTCTGACTTTACTTCACTTGCTCAAGTTAATGATTCTGGGAAGGATCATAGCTCTGTTAACGGAGTGTCACCTAATGTTCCTGTTTTGGAAAGTGAACTAACTGCTGTGGAGCAAATGATTGCCGTTATTGGTGCCTTGATTGCTGAAGGAGAAAGAGGCGCCAAATCTCTTGAAATACTTATATCACAGATTCATCCTGATCTGTTGGCTGATATTGTCATAGCTAATATGAAGCACCTGCCTAAGGCACCCCCACCACTAGCAAGGCTTGAGAGTCCATCAGTAACTAGACCAGTAGGTTCCCTCGTCAGTCAATCGCAGGTTATAACAACATCTGCTTCAATGAGTTCTGTCCAATCCTTGACTGTTTCTGCCCAAGCACAATTCCCTTCAACTACAGCCATTTCTACTGCCACTACCTCATCACCATCTGACACATCTAATTTCAGTAACCTTCCTGCTGATTCTAAACGTGATCCACGCCGGGTAAAATCTGCTTGATTTTTGCAAGAATTGGTATCTTCCATTTAATATTTTTATATTTACTTATAAAAACACAAATTGAGTTTCATTGAACTTCAAATTTTTCAGGACCCTCGTCGCCTTGATCCGCGGCGTGGAGTGATAACTCCTGGAGGAGCAGCTGTCTCAGTTACAGACGATACTGGGGCCATAAATTTAGAATCTGAGGATCCCGTGTCTTTTATTAAACCTGCTTCACATCATGTTGCAAGCACCGATGACGATACCCAATCAAATTTAACAATCAACATAGAAAATGATGACATGATCTCCGAAGGCCCTCCAGTTCCAGGACCTGACCTGGTTAGTCCCAAAACAGAGGCTCTTGAAGGGCCTGGAGATCACCAGATTATGGAAGCAAATGCTTCTATGGATACCGGGGTCTATTCCACCGATTCAAGAGATGAGAATCTGAGCACAGCAAATCTTTTGGATGATATTGAAACAAATGGGACAGATTCATCATCTATTTTAGAGTTTGATCAGTTTTCTGTTGACGTTCAAGTGTCACCCACATCAGAAGATACCTGTCTGGAGTTGCCACAGCTTCCACCTTACATCCAACTATCCCAAGAACAGGAAAGTAAGGTGAAACACATGGCTATTAGCCATATAATAGAGTCATACAATCATTTGCAAGGGGCAGATTGTCAACAGTTTTGCATGCCACTACTAGCTAGACTTGTAGCTCAGGTAAAAAAATTGTTTTGTCTTTTTGTTGTTCCAAGAATTAATTATATTTGAGGATATTAATGTGCATTTTTTATTTTCATTTATATCTTTTACATATGTGGTTTAACATCAATATTTAAATTAATCCTCTCCTGAAGTTTAGTTATTTAGTATTTATATGCTACCATATACAGTCAATTGCCTTAACCATAAGAAATCAAATGGTACTGCTGAAAAACTCAGATTGTAAGATTTACAGGACAAAGAAGATTTTGAAATTTCACTCAAAATCTTAGTTTCATCTTCTGAAGTACAAAAGTTAGTATGCGCGTTAAGAATTAGCTGATGATGATGCCTAGTCATAGAGATAATAATGCTGTAAGAAGCTTGTTTAAATACAAATTGACTCAAATGTAACACTTATTATGTATGTATCTCATGGGAAGGACGTGTAATTTTCAAAGTTGGAGAGGATGGTAGAATGATTAGGCATCTTTTAAGGCAGGTGTTGTGTAATAAACCCTAAAGGTTATCAAACAAATGTGTTTTTGTGTTCCTAAATATATGTTTGGAAACATTAAAATATTTAAAAACTGGTGGTTTTGATTACTCAATCTCGCAATGGACAGTGAACCCAATGGAATGTTTTGATTTGTCATAATCATAATAGATGCATTTACACAAAGCATCGGGTGGGGATGCTGGGCACATGTTATTTGAATTTGTTAAAGATGTTATGATTTGTGTGTGATGGTGCTGATAGATTGAATTTGTTATATTCTATTCTAGAATGAAGTGGTAATATGTTGTTTTGGGGCTGTCGTGGGAACAGAGGAAGGTTTGGGTAGAATGATCAATGAAGCACAGTCATATCGAGGCAATAAAATTGAAGAGGTGGAGGCTGTTTTGGAATACTGTTTGTAGTTGTGTTGCAATTAAGTAATGGGGGGTGGGGTGGGGGATGGGGAGGTAGTTAACAGAGTGGTTCTTGAAAAAATCTCTGCAGAATGTGTAGCTGTTCGTAGCTACACTAACATGCATTTTGTGAAGTCAAGACATGATTGGGTTGAAGCTGCTTTGGTTGGGGAGTTTTAAGCTGCCTATGGGGAATGTGAAGCTGCCATTGTTTTGACAGCATACTTAGTTTTTGAAACTTCAGTCAGATTACTAAGATAATGAGATGGGGTCACTATGGTGGGATTCATAGCCTATCTGTTGTAATTTCGGTGATTATGGGTTGCCTGTCGTATTAGTTATTACAGTTTAAGCTTTATCTTGCGGAAGGAACTTTTTGAAGGTCTTGTTTGTTTTACTTATTATTATTATTATTATCATCATCATCATCATCATCATCATCATCATCATTATTATTATTATTATTATTATTATTATTATTATTATGTAATTTGTTTGGTCATTGCTCATCTTGAGCCTTGAGCCTTTTCTACATCATTTTAATTATTTTTGCCTTTCTGGAAGGAAAAATGAAATGCATACGCGGTAGTTGTTTTGCTATTAAAGTTTAGGTGAGTTGGGTTCTGAGGCTCAACAGGGCCAAGGCAAAGATGCTTCCAGATTACCCACCAACGAGGTTCTGACACCGACAGCAGGAGTTGAACCCACGCTCCTGCGGGGTATGAGCCAACTCCTTACCAACTGGACCAACCTCTGTTGGCAGAAATATATTATACTAAATTGAAACACTAACTACTGCAATTCACATGACATATAAAAGTTGACTGTAATGCAAGCTCTGATTAATTTCTGTACACCACAAGGAAATCACTTTAATCATTTTTCGTCCACAAGTTCTGAGCAGCATTATCATTTACTATTTTGGCTCTCTATTGCAGATTGATAACGATAATGTGATCATTGCGATGCTGCAAAAACACATTCTGGAAGACCATTGGCGAAAGGTGCCTCTTCAGCATTTTAGAATCTGTTAATTTTTTTATTTTTTATCTATATCTTCAATGAGGTTACAAAAATTTGCTGAATATATTTTGAGTGCAGTTGCTGGCCCCATTGGTTTGATTATCATTATACATTTCACTCTCTTGAATAGGGGTACTCTGGCAATTGCTATTCATGCATGAAAGCCAAACAGAATTGCGCATAATTTTGCATTATGGATCCAAAAATTTGGATTACTTGGCTGAGACTAAGGTGTACCCCACTAAAAAGAGTACACCAGTTACCCTCTTTTATGGGACATTGATTTATTAATTAAAAATACAAAAGATAAGGATTAACCTTGTCAATTTTTAATTATAATCATTTGCGTGTTTTTTTACCCATTTATTGGAAGAGGCTTAAAATGTGTATGATGGTATATTTTGTGGTTTAGATGAATCATCTTCTATTAGATGATAATAAGTGGAAATAAATGCAACTATATTAATGTGATGATATATATTAAAATCATAGTGGTAAATTTCGACCTCATTTGTCAAGCATATTGTGTTGCTAAGCTAAAACATACTCCCTCCATTCCACACCTTTGGTAGTTTAAGGTTTTTGTACACATATTAAGAAATCATATAATTGAAGTGTATTTGTACTAAAATACCCTTGATGTTATCATTAATTGTTTTACAATTCTCATTTCTCAATGCAAAGATCATAAATACATAAATACAGTTGGATTTTTGAAACACCCTTTGTTTTGTAACAAAAATAAAATGCTAAACCTTCCAAAGATTTTGAATGGAGTGAGTATGATGTTGTAGTTGAAGCTTATATGTAGCCTATTACTTATAGAATGAATTACATATATGATGTTGGGGAACATAATGTATAATGAAAACTGGATGATCGAGTGTGTGCTTTAAGAATTTAAAAAAAAAAAAAAAAGTGGCTGGTTACTTGTTGTTGGAATGTCTGGATTCTGGAGTCGATTTTTTATGGTATAATCGATGAGTAGTTCCAGTCTTGCATGACTCTAACTTGTTAGTTTCATGTTGGTAAAATAATTCTAAAAATATTACCCTCTTTGGTCCATTAATTTCTTTTAAATGATTCTAAAATATTACTTGCTAATGAATTTTCAGGGGCATGAACTTGTTCTGCATGTCCTGTACCATCTTCACTCCTTGATGATATTGGATTCAGCAGGAAACACTTCATCTTCTGCTGTTGTATATGATAACTTTCTCTTGGGAGTGGTATGCTCATAAATGATTGCTTGGGTTTTTTTTAACGACATTTTTTTTATACCTTTTAACATTAATGTCATTCTTATAGCACTCGGATTTATTACTTCTGTGTAGGCCAAAACTGTATTGGATTCTTTTCCAGCTTCAGACAAGTCTTTTAGCAAACTTCTTGGTGAAGTTCCATTTCTGCCTGAATCTGCCTTGAAGATTTTGGACGATCTATGCTATTCTGATGTTGTTGATCATGATGGAAAAATTATCCGCGACATTGAGCGTGTAACTCAAGGCCTTGGTGCTATCTGGAGTTTAATTTTGGGTCGTCCACAAAACCGACAAGGCTGCTTAGGAATAGCATTGAAGGTAAGCTGTCATTCACGTGTCTCTAGTAGCATAGTATTGGTCATTTGGACAGTGAATGTTATCTTCCCTGATTGATGATTAATTTGTTGCCTTCAAATTCTTCGTGTACATGTTTTATAAACTTGGTTTTCCTTTTCCAATTATTTGGTCTGATATTATTTTTTTCAAACAAAGAAATACTGTTTTTTATGTATATGAGTATCACGTCCACTGTTTTGCAAAATACCCATTATTTAAACTGTTATTTGTTTGCCTGTTTTCTTGAAGTTGGCTTTTCTTTTTCTGTTGTTGGAGCTGTTTATTATGTTGACTTTCCAATTTTTATCTGTTAAATTACCATGGCAGTGTGCTGTTCATCCACAGGACGAGATTCGAGCTAAAGCTATTCGGCTGGTATAAGCTATAACCTCTTGTTGTACAAAATCAAATGAACTGTTTATTGATAATTTAACCAACTTCTTTTTTGCTTGTGTTGGACAGGTGACAAACAAGCTCTTTCAGCTTAGTTACATAGCAGAAGATGTTGAGAAATTTGCAACAAAAATGCTTCTCTCTGCAGTAGATCACGAAGTTTCAAATGCAGCACATTCTGGACCGACTGAACAAAGAACGGAGGCACAGGTGTTAAACTTGTACTATTTTTAGGCCTCTCTTTTCTGTTGTCTTTTCTTTTAGTTCTATACCTCGTAATGATCTCCGTGGAGAATTCTGTTGAGACTTTAGAGTCCCACATTGAATGAGATAAAACTTGAAAATATATTTATTGTAAATAATTATAAATAAGAAGAAATCCACACCTTACAAGCTGATTTTGTACGGATGAGTTAGACCAAATCATAAAACTTAAGATGGAGTAAAAAGAACAGAAATCTATCGAACAGAAATACATGCCCTGATATTTCTGTTCCTAGACATGATCATGTTTTGTCTGTTTATTTATCTTTTTTGTATATTTATTTTGCTCAAAAATATATCAAACCTAGAGAGATATCGTTTGGTCATTGCTGTGTTTGATAAACTCATCATCGATAGTGGCTTATTAAACTTTTCAGGTCGAAAGTCTTGAAATAAGTGGTACTTCACAGGTTAAGGAGCCCGAAAATGACCCTGCTGGAGTTGCTAAACCATCAAGTCAAAGTGTTTCATCTATACCGTTTTCTGAGGCACAACGTCTCATTTCTTTATTTTTTGCTCTATGTACAAAGGTTAGTTTTATGTATAATGTAAAGCACGACTCTTGGCAATGACTACAATGATGATTACTTTTTATCTGTTTCGGTAGATGACCCAAGTTTCCTTATCCTTGCAGAAACCCAGTCTTCTACAGATTGTATTTGATGTCTATGGGCAAGCCTCAAGAACCGTAAAGCAGGTCTGTTGTTTGTTATGTTTGTTTATCTGTATAATTGTTGCAATAAACAGATAACTAGGTTAATCATCCACTTGGGTCTTTATGTTATATACACACACATGGTAGGAGTTAGAGTGTTTTCGACCTTAGAGTCTGAACACTAGTTATGAAGTTTGCCCTGGTCTTTGGAGCACAGTTATACTATTTAATATCTCTGTCTATGGGCAAAGTTTGAGAAGTGTGTAACAGATCTTATTTTGGTGACTATGTTAGTTTACCAATACTATTGTTTTAGGATACAGAAAATTAGATTAACTCATCTCTTTCTTCGGTTCACATAAAATGTTCAGAGTATGTTAGTTTACCAAGATTGAGAGCTTGTGCCTGAACTGTCCGCTTTCTGTCTTATACATTTTTCTGCATATTCAATCCTTAGGTTTTGCTCATGTATGGGACAGTATCCATACCCAATTATAACTATTTAATTTTCTCTGAAAACATAAACATTTCACCTATATTTATCATTGTAACCACGTCCCTGTGCTGCAAAGGTGTTTGTCGTTTAGCTTTTTGTTCTAATGCTTTTGCAGGCTTTTCATCGCCACATTCCTAATCTTGTGAGGGCCCTAGGGCAATCTTATTCTGAATTGCTCCATATCATATCTGATCCACCAAAAGGAAGTGAAAATCTTCTGACACTGGTAATTTATGTTCTCATTGCTAAATATAGCTTATTATATTCCGAGTTACTAGCACATGAAAGCTGATTTTAACGTTGATGTTATTTTCTTGAAGGTGCTGCAAATATTGACTCAAGACACAACACCATCTTCTGATTTGATATCTACCGTTAAACATTTATATGAAACCAAGTTTAGAGTATGTCCAACACCTAAAAGCAATGTTAAATTTTCTTGCAATGCTTTGATTTTGTTTGTTTTCTTATTATTCTGGTTCTCCTTTGCAGGATGTTACAATTCTTGTTCCATTATTGTCATCGCTCTCCAAAACGGAGGTTATATTGAAAACTTTCCTTCATTTTATTCTTTTCGATTTACATTATTGTTAAATTTTTCTTTAAAATAAAATCGACGTAATTGAACGTGTGGTGTGCATCTCATTTTGGAATAAAAAATATTTAGATTTTAATTTATATACACCGTGCAAAGCTTTTTTTCACATGTATCTTATCACATCTCACCATTCACATATATGTGGAGGTGTTTTAGGAACTAACATAACAAAGTGGCATCATAGTGTGATCTAATTGGATGTATATGCAAACAAAATATATACCGTAGTGCAGAGAAATTGATCTCAAAATGTTTAGGAATTTTTATTACAAAACCATTGTATTATAGTGCAACACTCCGTTTTAAGCTAATGTTTGGGATGCTTTTACTTTTCATATTTTTTTAGTTAGTTCTCTTTATAGATATCTTCTGCATTCTTTTCAGGGCCGAAAATGTTAGATTAATAAGTACTGTTAAAAGTGTTAGCAATCACTTAACTTCGTCCACATCCATCATATAGTAATTGTATCTAGAAAATTAAGAACAAGGCAGCATGTAAAGTTTATTGAAAGTATCTGTCTAATGTCAAATCTAGATCCAGCTGGTAAAGTTTATTCTAGGACCTACAGTAAGCATGTTTTGTTTGTGAACCACCATCTAGTTCTATCTGGTTAAGTTGTGGAATTGTGTGAAGACGTAGTCATTTTCACCGGGTTCAACATTTTCTCCTTAAACAGTATGTCAGTACTTTAAGCACATGATGCAATGTTAGGTGTTGATTGGCATGTTCTTGTTGTAAGAATGGTGGATATTGTTAGGTTTCAGCTTCAATTGTTTTCTGATTGCAGGTTTTACCAATTTTCCCCCGACTTGTTGACCTTCCATTGGAAAAGTTTCAAAGGGCACTTGCCCACATACTACAGGTACATGTGAATTCTCAAGCTGAATTTCATATTTTGTCTCTTACTCATTATTCGGGGTTACCTAGAATCTAGGGATTAGCACTCTTAATTCACACTCCACTTCCATAAATCAGTTTCCTTTTTGAGTACAATCAATGCGACCTATATTTAAGTTAGCCTGAACAGAGTGAAATTTTAACTGCTCAGTATTTAAAGCTATTCCTTGGAACTGTTCATATATTCTTTATCCCTCCCCCCCCTCCCTCCCTCCCTCTAAATGGGTGCTAAGTATTCAAAGCTATTCATGGCAGGGTTCAGCTCATACAGGTCCAGCTTTAACACCTGTAGAAGTTTTGGTTGCAATCCATGGAATTGTTCCTGAGAAAGATGGTCTTGCACTTAAGAAGGCAAGTCTTCTATCATTTTATGTACCAATATTTTTCGAGTTCTGATTCCCTCCTCTCCTATATCTGGGGTTTAAAGTACATAAGTAATTTCTTTTCTAGAAAGGACTTGGTTTTTTCCATAATTGCAGAGTACTGATTATCGATACAAAATAAAAAATGTGATGTATAATGTGATTCTGCTGGTTTCACGTGATTATCGGTGTCTTGTTGTAAGTGCATTATTTTCCCTGAAAATTTAAAACGCCTGTTTTACTCTTTTTGCCGGCCTTTTACTCATGCATGAAAAGCTCTAGCATAGCAATGTTTATATGTAATGAAATCACTGCTCTTGTCTTGCACATTTGTGATTGTCTGTACCATGGTCTGCCATATAAAATGCAATCCTGATTTAATCAAATTTTGCAGTAACTAAAATGCTAGTATTTTTTTTATATGCCCATTACCATTTAGCTTACCAAAATCTGATTAGCTGTACTGTCTTATTCATTATTCTTAGTTGCATTTGGCTTGTTAAAAAAAAAATATATATATATATATATATATATTCTTAGTTGCATATGTCATGTCATTATGTATCAACCATTGAAAATCTTTCAAAACATAAGTTGTGACTCTGAATTATTGTTTTGGACTATCAGATAACAGATGCTTGCTCAGCTTGTTTTGAACAACGTACAGTGTTCACTCAGCAGGTTCTGGCCAAGGCATTGAATCAGATGGTCAGTAGATTCAGTATTTTCATGTTTGGCCAATAATATTGGTTGTACCTTAATTCTTGTTTGCCTTATTTTTAAAAAATTCAGGTTGATCAAACACCGTTGCCTCTGCTTTTCATGAGAACAATTATTCAGGCCGTTGATGCTTTTCCTGCACTGGTAAAGTTGTTTTTCAATTTTCGGGTATACATGCTATGCTGCTTTTGTTAATGCATTTCTTCAGTGTTAAAATATACTATTTTGAAGTTGACTTCTTAGATGATATGTGGCATACTGGCATTAATGAGAATAAATTATGAATAGATTAATTTAGTGGTTTATGAGATTTGGCTGATTAAACTTTATATTCTATTTCTGCCATTCTATTAATAATTGGTTTGTTTTTAGTCATTTATTTTCTGGCTAATTCATGTCTGGATTTTTTTGTTATAATGAAAAAGCATTGAGTAAAAAGTAGAGTAGGAACTAGTAAAAAATTTAAGGGTGATGGCTAGTTTGGCTTCTTCAAAAAAAAAAATTAAAAATTTAAGGGATCTGAGAGTTTTGTTTATTAATGTGCCAAAGGTGATGGATAGAGAAATCTGCCTTTCAATGCAGATCCATATTAATTTGCCATTTTCCTCCATTATATAACAAATATTAAGAAAACAATAATTAGGTATGGATAGAAAACCTAAATTTTATTGAATTTATGATTTATAAACTCCCTTACTCCCACTATTATCTGGCGAACAATGGAAGAAGATGACTAGGACCAGGAGATGATTAACATATTGGAAACGAAATTAAAAAAACTGAAGAAGCAGCACTTTTAGGGACTTCAACCTCCGTCCCAACTGTATTACTTATTTCCTATCCTTCTGTTAGCTTTTCCCTACATTTGACCACTTCTTCCCATAACCGGATCCCTTATCTTCTCTCCACCTACACATTCAGTTATAACAGTAATCCTTATTCCTATTCTGTTATATCAAACTAACAATAGTCACATTATAGGTCATCGGAATTCCCACACTCCTCCTTGCTGACACCCTTATTCTTTATATTGCATACTTGGGTAATGGGCGGTCTATAAGTTGACTAGATGGAGGCAGGATAGTCTAATGTCATTTGATATGTGTAGACTGGCTTCAATTAGGGGTAAGTGTTTGTAAAAGCTTGTAAAAAACAGTCTGGCATGTTCAGAGTTGTTTTTGACTTCCTCTTGCGAACTCCTTGGAATATCTTATAAAAGTAACTTATACAGAGCTTATGTGGATTTATCTCCATTCCCTCTGTCGTTGCAGAAACAACTTTTGTATGAACACTTACTTAATTTTAGCACTTAATTAAACTGTTTACCCAAACACTCCCTTAGTCCTAGGAAAATGTTTGGTTGTTTTTGTTGTACTTTGTGGTGTTTTAAAGTCTTGCATCATATGGAGAAAATGTTAACTTATAGTTTTAATGTGCTGTTTAGGTTGATTTTGTCATGGAGATACTCTCAAAACTTGTGACCAAACAGGTATGCTTACTTAATCTTGAATTCAGGTTATTCCAGTAAGGACTTTCCGCAGCTGATGTTTTACTTTATTCTGAGTGCAGGTGTGGCGTATGCCAAAACTTTGGGTTGGTTTCTTAAAATGTGTATATCAGACGCAGCCACGTTCTTTTCATGTATTATTGCAGGTACTGCATTTTGTTTATCATTGTGATATGGCCTGAATTGTGATAATAAGTGGTGTGCATCCGCATTCATTGTCTTTCAAGTTGGTTATGTCGGGTTGAATCATAACCTTTTTGGCTTTCTCCTTGTAGTTACCGCCTCAACAACTGGAAAGCGCACTCAACAAGCATGCCAATCTCAGAGGGCCCCTTGCATCTTATGCCAACCAACCAACTGTAAAATCTTCACTTAGTAGGTAAGCTTTTCTAGATATGATTATTTTAGAAAAGTCATTCAAGAACATCTGAAATGAATTTTAAGTACTTCAACGGGGTTCATTTTTTGTTTAATATGAAGTTATAATCCCTTAACATGAAAAGGAGGCATTCAAGAACTTCTGCAATGAATTTTGAGTATTTGATCAGGGTACATATTCGGTTTAATTTGAAGTAATAATTTCGTAACTGTTACGGCTCTATTTTGTTTATATTCACACTCAAGAAAGAACTCATTTCCTTAAAATTAATCTGCAAGTCCCCATTGCTTTTTATGCTAAACAGATGGCCCTTGAATCCTTGGTAAAAACTAAACGTGGTTAACTCTTGAAGGGTTCTTAAGTTTTTTTGCTGTGTAAACTGATCTGTCTATAAATGATATAATGTTGTCAGCTATTATTCCTGAACTAGTAAATTAGGTTAAGACATTTAAATGTGATATGATCACAATTTTTTGGTCCATTGTCACCGAAGAACAACTTTTTTTGGAGGACGAAGAATAAAATAGGATGATATACTTTGAAGTGAATATATCATATTTTTCTTGTTTGAGTTGAGATTCTCCTTTGCATTCTGGGATATGCTTGAGAAGCTGGCTGAATTTTATTGTTAATAACTAAAATTAATGTGCAGATCAACTTTAGTTGTTCTCGGTCTTGCAAATGAAACTCATGTGCAGCAACATTTACCGACATCATTGCACCATTCTGAGACAAGTACTTCAGTTAGCGGGGCAACTCTAACATGATATTTGATTGACTGGCTGAAATTTAGTCCATGGCCCAATTGAAAATATGGTCGATGAGCTCGTCAATTTCCGGGGTATCCAGGCAACTAACGAGAAAACCCACAAATTAATAGTTCATATAGTGATCCTCGACAAATTGTTTGAACCAACCAGAATGCAGCTTATTGAGTGTTTATATAACCCGGTTGAATCAAGGGCGTGCATTCACAATTGTATCAACAAATTTCCTCTCCATGATTGGAGCCTCTTTCAAGTGCTCCAGGAAATCCACCCAGCCTCCTTCCATGACTGTATCATAGTTTTTTGTGGATTTTTCATTGTATTTTTATTATATTATTCATCCAATTTTGATGTATTTTTACCCTTTTTGGTCATGAAATGTGACTCTGCATATATGTGTAATTGCATGATCATCATTCTCCAAGGATGCGATAATCCTGATAATGCTAAACTGCAATTAAGTTGCTGAAAGCTCCGAATAAGATTAAGAGTTCGTTTGTTGTAGCTTTTTAAAAAATGATTTTTAGTGTTTCATTTTTTTTTTTGTTATGATTTTTTTAACAGTTTTTTTCGAAGAAAACTTCAAATGAGAAATTTATTTAAACAACTTAACGTAAAAAGTCATTTTAAATGTTTCATCTTTTTGCTACGACTTTTTTTTAGATAATAATTTCAACAAATGCTTAACAGGAAAAATAATTTTGAATAGATTCTCATAAAAAAATTCTTAAAAATATGTTTGATTTTTGTTTTTTACTATTTAAGTCTCTAGTTATGAATATTTACTGAATATCAAAATTTATTTTATAATGTATAACTAATTAGTATATTTGAATAAGTTTTTGTAAAAAATCATTTTTAGAAATCTAAAAGTAAAAATCAATTCTTTTTGATGCGCTCTAAGAAGCCTCAATTTCGATTGCAGTAATATTTTTATTCAGGTCTTGTGGTAGTGCTATAGGAATTACCCTACTTTGATATTAGCCAGGGGTGCTCAAAAATCAATTTACTTTAATGTAACCAAAGAATTTTTTTGTTGTAAAACGGGCAACTGTAGAGATTAGTATCACTATAATGGATGACAAGTTTTCCCTCAAGAGTTTTAATATTGTTGCGTTCTCACTGTTGAATTCAAACCAAGACATCTGATTAACAAAAGAATTTGTTTTAGATGATAGAAATTGAAATGATAATTAAAATTTATTTTACTAGGCTGTATTGGACCCTAGCATTCCTCTTTTTTTAATTACTTTAATTAAGTTGAATTTCAAGTTGAGTTTTATTTATAAATTTATCGCATGTTTATATTTAGGGTGCCCCTGAATCCTTGATTTTTACTAATAATATCCGGTTATACCAACTGGCTATGATGGAGTTGTGACACATTGATCGGTTCCATGTTGAAGGAGAGTGGCATAGAATCTGGAAGGTGAATTCCCCTCATAAAGCACATAATTTGTTATGGAGGATTTGCAGGGGGTATGTTCCGACGCGCCTCCGACTACAATCACGACATGTACAATGTGAGGTGATATGTCCCTGGTGTGATACAGCTGTTGAGGATGATTGGCATCCTTTTGTGGGTTGTACGGTGGCGCGTGAGAGTTGGTATTGGGCAGAGCTTTCGACTGTGTTGCAACCGCGAGTTGGAATTGAGAGCAGTTTGACAGATTTTGTTTTTGACATATGTTGTTCAGAAAGCCGAGACATTGATGATCGGGTGGCTTTACTTCTTTGGCAAATTGGGCAGCACTGTAATGACGTCATTTGGAATGGACACTCATCATACTTCAACAAGCATTAGAAGGACAACTATAGATGCATGGCAGCAATGGCAAGAGGTTCATAAACAGCCCTCACCAACGGTTGTGTAACACGGGCAGAATAGAGTGCAAGGTAACAACTCAGTTTGGGAGAAACCGCGCAAGACATTGGTTGAAGTGCAATGTGGATGCCGCAGTTCCATGACCGTCACCATATTACATCTTTTGCATGTTGTGTTAAGAGACTCCCGTGGGCAATTTATTCGGGCTCAAACGAAATGGCAGTGGGCAAATATGACAGTTTTGAAGGGGGAGGCAGTAGCCTTACTCGATGCCATTCACTTTGCTGATGTGAACAGATGGGATCAGGTGGTCTTTGAGTCTGACTCAGCTACTCTAGTGCAAGCTCTATCGTCTCCGGGCCATGGTGATTCAGAATTATATGCTATTGTTTCTAGTATTATCTATCAGTTATCTTTACATTCCAACTTTGAGGTGAAGTTTGTTAAGAGACAAGCGAACACTGGTTGCTCATACTTTAGCTAGGGCGGCCTATTCTTGAGTTAGTCACCGTATTTTTGATTCTTATCTTTCTTGTATTGAACACTGGTTGATTAATGATAATAGTTAACTTTGCTTTGGTAAAAAAAAAAACGGTTATACCATTTTATTTCCCTTCTCCCATTTCTAGGCTATGGTTCAAGAGCAACTCAGGCGAGTTGGTGGAAGCTAGGGAAGCTTTGGAAGTTGTTTTTTTTTTTGGTTACGCTTTGGAAGTTGTTTGAGACTAATAAATTTCCTTAAATTGTGATTATAAACAAATAAAAAATAACGGTAATAGGAAGATTTATGCAAAATTTTGCTTAGATTTTGCACTAATATTTCACAGTACTTTAATGTAATTTCTAGTTTTATTGCTACTATTGTTTGTAATGAAACTAGTCGTTTGACCTGTGCGTTCGCACGGGTCTGATGTAAATCATTTATCAATGCGCAATTATTCTAATCAAGTGAAACAATCGTTGAAAAATATCAGAGTTTAATATTAGGTAAGCATGAAAATGCTGGCATGAACATTTAGATAAGATGATTACATGGACCATAAATAAACTAAAGTACATTTTAAAAAATATCTTTATAAACTACATTAGACGTCACAGAGCTATCTTCACCTTCATCATCAAGAACCATCAATTTCAAGTCTTTCCTTGACGTGACTCTTGACAATGCAACATAAAGTTGGCCATGAAGAAAAAATTGGTTGAGGCAAATAAACTCCAATATGCTTGAGGGATTGACCTTGACTTTTATTTATAGTCATAGCAAATGAGACGAACAATGGAAATTGTTGTCTTTGAAACTTGATAGGCAACTTCTTATCAGAAGGAGATAGAGATAATCTGGGGATATAAATCTTTTGACCAACATTTGTTTCAAATATTACCTTTGCTTCAAGGACATATTTTCCCATCTTTGTGATTACCAACCTTGTTCCATTGCACAAACCCAAATTCGGATCAATATTCCTCAAAACATAACGGGGACTCCAATTTTCAGCCATAGTCTGTGATTTAGAATCCAGAAGAATTTATTGTGTTTAGAATCAGGGGTGAGCACTTCATCTGGAGAGTTGTTGCCTGACTTCGGATAAATTGGAGAGTCATAACTTATATATATTTTTTCAACACCAGGCAACAAATTCAACACGTAATCATTGACCTCGTCCACAATCGCATTTTTTGGTGCCAAAATAGCCCTATCTTGAAAAAAAAATGAAAGGTCGTTCATGTTTTGCAAAATATCAGGGTATGTGCAATTTACAATGGCGGCAAGTGGATCACCATAACTTTGAAGGAGCAAATCAGGTGGTATATGGATTTGAATATCAACATCATTACTCTCACCTACACTTCCATCACCAATAGCTAATATCCAATCTAAGAATTCTTGCCACTCTTCAATATCAGAATTCTCTCACCTACACTTCCATCGGGGAATATATGTTCTACCATTATTGGAAAAACGAAGCACATCCCTTAATACACGGTCAAAAGATTCAAAACAATGTTTGTGCATCATATGTGCTTCATATCTTTTAATCTGAATCCGTTTATGGTTGGCAGCATTGAGCATTGCACATAGTCTATAAAGCTTGGGTTACCTTGAGCACAAAACCCAGGTCAATATCTACAATTGGCATTGAATGCTATTATAGTCAATATGGTTCATTGAGCATATGACCTATATTATCCTTATCGATCGAAGCGCACGTGTCATTAAATGTGTCCCTTCTTTATGGTTGTTTACACTGGGCATGGACACCTATATCTAGCACAATGTAGGCACATAACATTTAATGTGGATCTCCTTATGGTTAGCATCATTGAGCATCACACCAAGTTTATAGATGCATGATTACCTTGAGCACAAAACCTATGTCAATATCTACAATTGACATTAAATGCTATTCTAGTCAATAGGGTTCATTAAGCATATAACCTATATTATCCCTATCGATCGAAGTGCACATGTCATTAAATGCGTCCCTTCTTTATGGTTGTTTACATTGGGCATGGCACCTATATCTAGCACAATGTATGCACATAGCATTTAATGTGAATCTCTTTATGGTCGGCATCATTGAGCATCACACCTAGTCTATAGATGCATGATTAACTTGAGCACAAAACCTATGTCAATATCTACAATTGACATTAAATGCTATTCTATTCAATAGGGTTCATTGAGCATAGAACCTATATTATCCCTATCGATCGAAGCGCACGTGTCATTAAATGCGTCCCTTCTTTATGGTTGTTTACATTGGGCATGACACCTATATCTAGCACAATGTATGCACATAGCATTTAATGTGAATCTCTTTATGGTCGGCATCATTGAGCATCGCACCTAGTCTATAGATGCATGATTAACTTGAGCACAAAACCTATGTCAATATCTACAATTGACATTAAATGCTATTCTAGTCAATAGGGTTCATTGAGCATAGAACTTATATTACCCATATCGATCGAAGCGCACATGTCATTTAATGTGTCCCTTCTTTATGGTTGTTTACATTGGGCATGTCACCTATATCTAGCACAATGTAGGACACATAGCATTTAATGTGGATCTCCTTATAGTTAGCATCATTGAGCATCGCACCTAGTATATAGATGCATGATTACCTTGAGCACAAAACCTATGTCAATATCTACAATTGACATTAAATGTTATTCTAGTCAATAGGGTTCATTGAGCATATAACCTATATTATCCCTATCGATCGAAGCGCACATGTCATTAAATGCGTCCCTTCTTTATGGTTGTTTACATTGGGCATGGCACCTATATCTAGCACAATGTATGCACATAGCATTTAATGTGAATCTCTTTATGGTCGGCATCATTGAGCATCGCACCTAGTCTATAGATGTATGATTAACTTGAGCACAAAACCTATGTCAATATCTACAATTGACATTAAATGCTATTCTATTCAATAGGGTTCATTGAGCATAGAACCTATATTATCCCTATCGATCGAAGCGCACGTGTCATTAAATGCGTCCCTTCTTTATGGTTGTTTACATTGGGCATGACACCTCTATCTAGCACAATGTATGCACATAGCATTTAATGTGAATCTCTTTATGGTCGGCATCATTGAGCATCACACCTAGTCTATAGATGCATGATTAACTTGAGCACAAAACCTATGTCAATATCTACAATTGACATTAAATGCTATTCTAGTCAATAGGGTTCATTGAGCATATAACCTATATTATCCCTATCGATCGAAGCGCACATGTCATTAACTGCGTCCCTTCTTTATGGTTGTTTACATTGGGCATGACACCTATATCTAGCACAATGTATGCACATAGCATTTAATGTGAATCTCTTTATGGTCGGCATCATTGAGCATCGCACCTAGTCTATAGATGCATGATTACCTTGAGCACAAAACCTATGTCAATATCTACAATTGACATTAAATGCTATTCTATTCAATAGGTTCATTGAGCATAGAACCTATATTATCCCTATCGATCGAAGCACACATGTCATTAAATGTGTCCCTTCTTTATGGTTGTTTACATTGGGCATGGCACCTATATCTAGCACAATATAGGCACATAACATTTATTGTGAATCTCTTTATGGTTGACATCATTGAGCATCGCACCTAGTCTGCATGATTACCTTGATCACAAAACCTATGTCAATATCTACAATTGACATTATATGCTATTATAGTCAATAAGGTTCAGTTGAGCATAGAACCTATATTATCCCTATCGATCGAAGTGAACATGTCATTAAATGCGTCCCTTCTTTATGGTTGTTAACATTGGGCATGACACTTATATCTAGCACAATGTAGGCACATAGCATTTAATGTGAATCTCTTTATGGTTGGCATCATTGAACATCACACCTAGTCTATAGATGCATGATTACCTTGAGCATAAAACCTATGTCAATATCTACAATTGGCATTAAACCCTATTCTAGTCAATAGGGTTCATTGAGCATAGAACCTATATTATCCTTATTGCCCCTATACATTAGATATAGGAGTACTTTCATCACTGTGCGTGCCTATGACATAGCCTACACGTGGCATTGAATAAGCTTTTGAGACAATAGGTTTGATCTACGCAAAGGACTTATCATGTACCTATAGTTTGTAGAATGCATTGTGCCACTAAAAGACACAAATGAAGTTGCAACTTTTTCCCTCCAAGACCATTAAAACACGCCTATTTTGTCCATATATGTAGTTGGATACGTTAAGCAAGAAAATGACATGTGCAAGACATGCTAATCTATATGGTTTTCATGCACAATTTCTTAAGTGTGGATTGGCTAGAAAAAAATTATGTTCACTAATCAAGGAGAAAAACAGATGATCTGTTTCAATGCATAGGTCAGAACAACCGTAATTAATGATGTCTGCCATTGGGAGCTTGAAATTCGCGTGGAGCAGCTTAATTGAAAAAAAGACGGTGCAGGTTCAATAAGCAAGGCAGGACAGCATTTATTGCAGACAGTTGGGGGTTTAGGGTTTTCAATAGGCGCCAACTTGTGAAGCCCGAATACTCCAAAATGGAGACGTACCAGTATCGGATACGTATCGGATACCGATACTCCACAGATACTCTCGGATACGTACCCACGGAGTATCAGAATTAATTATTTTAATTTAAAATATATATTTTATCGGATACTTATAAGATACTCGACATATACACACAAATACTTATTAGATACTTCACAGAGACGTATCCTGTAAAAAAAATGAAGGGTAAAAAAGTGAGACTGTGTTGTGAAAATTCAATGGAGATGTATATGATTCAATTTAAGATATGAATCACTATAATTGTTTTTTTATTAATCAATTAAAAATTATGTTTTTGGTGGATGAAAGTAACGAGAAAGAGGAGATTCAATCAATCAACATTAAACAAACTATTGTTTTGAGTTCTTTTATTGATGCATTTATTGATATTCTAACATATGAATGAAAATAGAATATAATTTATACGAAAAAAGTTTCATTTTTTATTTTGATCACATGTATTATTTTTTGTAAATTGTGACTTTTATGATTATATATTATTGAAGAGTAATCAATGCTTATTTTTTTTCAAGGATTTTACATGCATATAAATTTTAATATAAATATTTTGCTAACGTATCTTAGCCGTATCGTATCCTAAATTTTAAAATTTCACTGTATTCACGTACCCGTATCGTATCGTACCCGCACCCGTACTACGTATCCAGGCTTCATAGGCGCCAACAAGTGGTCACATCATTGATGAGGGCAAAGGGCGGGAAAGGGAAACAGATTAGGGTTAGGGATTTGGCCCATCAGACCACCTTTGATTTATAGTAAGTAAGATGTCTTAAGTTTGGTTACGTCAAATAAAAAAATAAAGAAAAATAGGATGGTTGAGAAATGTAATTTATATATTGTTGAAATTGTTTTATTTTCAACTGTGATCAATCAAGGTTACCCAGAGATTTGCTATTACAAGGTCATCAATAATTTATTTATAATTATTGATTTTTTTAAAAAAAATTATTTAACTAGAAATTAAAATACAGCTACTTAATTACTACTTGTATATCGTAGATTGTAAATAAAATTTCAACAATTTTAGTTTAGAAAAATGTGTCTCAAAATATGAAATGGTAATATGATACATGTATCAAATAAATTATTAATATTATTTTATATATAATAGTCAGTTTCTAAAATATGTAATAATATATAATATGTGGTTACTATTTGGCGGTTAACAGAAGGGATGAGGAAAAACCGCAAAACTGTCTAACTACTAGGAAGGTAGTTAGCTTGTGTGTTGTATTTAAAGTTGTAAGAAACATAATTGAAGTATGAGGAAATAATTCAACAAATATTATAGTCTTCCTCTATTTTCTTAAAAGATCTATTCCTTCTCGAATTGGAATAAATGTCTCTATTTCTTAAAGTATCCTATTTTGCAATAGAGATAATTATTCACATATACATACTATTCACAGAGAGACTTTAACAGTTGTTGAATACTTTTAAAAATTTCTATCTTGCTTGAAAACTCAAAGAAAAATGAGCAACTTGCTTAAGATTTGTGTTTGATCTTGATGAGTGCAATTGATAAAAAGAGCTTTTTGTTATCTCTTGAGAGAAATTCAGAATAACATCAAACACAATTCAAGAGATAACAAAAAGCTCAAGAGAAATTTATCAAAAGCTTTTTGACATCTTCCCCTATAAATAGGGAGCCAAAACAATTGATCTTGACAAATGCATAGGTTTAGTGTCAAATAAGACCAGAATAAATAAAAGCATAATTTAATATGTTTGTTATCTTTAAAACCTTAAATTGGAATTTTGGAATTTATGTTTTTCTACATCAACACATGCTCCAAATAACAATGAAGTAAGATTGAATTATATTTTATGCTTTACATTCTTCTTATTTTATTCATATTATTATGTTTTACATGAATACTACGAAAATTAGGAATATTGTGCTTGATACACTATATTCTAGTTGATATGTTGCTATTGTTTGAACCTGTTGTATTGTGTTAAGTTGTTGATGATTTGTTGTATTGGTTGTATAACTATTGATGTAGGTTAATAACTATGTTAGTGTTGATGTTGTTGGCTGTGAAACTGTGTTAGCGTTGAGCAATATATCATTATTTATTAGCAGTTGTTGGTGTGGTTTAATAATATTGAGATCCAATGAGGAGTGAATGACACAACGAAGGCGGCTAGAGTTTTATTAGAATACCAATGATATAACATCTAAAAATAAAGGTTACAAGATAATATACAGTACTCCTCCGGTCCTTATTATAAGAAATTTTTTTAATTTTTTTTGTCCTATTTATAAAAAAATATCACAATTTTTAAGGTTTAGTTATTGCTTAAAAGACTTTTCTACCTCCATTTAATGTTTCTCTTTTTAATATTAGTGGATGTATTTAATGTTTCACAATTTTTTATAAGGGTATATTTGTAAAAATATTCAAAAAGTTACATTAATTAATAAATGCATTGGTTTTGATGTTTTTTTGTTTTATTTCTTATAATATCTAATGAACTCTACTGACTTAGAAACATAAAGGGTCAAATAGCATATATCAAGTTAGGGGTGGACAAGGGCCCGCGACCCGGCCCAACCCGCATTACCCGCAAAAAAAAAAAGAGAAACGGATCGGTTAAAGTCGGGTCCAAAACCCACGGGTTGATAAACCCGGGTTCATTCGGTTCTGGGCGGGCGGGTACGGTTCAGGATAACCCAACCGTTCGGTGACCGATCCGCCCGAGTAGAGTAATTTTTTTTTTAAAAATGCTGATATAGGGAACGAAACGATGTCGTTTTGTATGCATATATATTCATTTTTATCAGTTTTGCTTCATTCATAACCCTAGCTAGCAGCGCCGTTCCGTTTCTTCTTCATCCAATTCCAAACCCTAGCAGCCCGAACCACCACCTCACCTTCAAAACCTCCTCTTCAATCACCACTACCAACATGAATCACCACTTTCCAACATGAATCATCATCTTTAGAGCTTGATTTGGAGAAAAAAAAATCTTCACATTGACAGAGAGAAAGCTACGGAACACGTGAAAGGTTCGATCTCCACCTCCCTTACCTTCATCTCATCTGAATCGTTTCTCTGTAAGGTTTTGGTTTCTATTGAAATGGATCTGTTCGCTCAGTCTTTCACGTTTTTGCGTTTTGTTGTGTTGTTGTCCTGAGGTACGATGTTCTCCAACTTCCCTTCAACTTTCGATTGAATTCAGATTCAAGTTATGATTTGGGTTTTAGTTTCGTTCTCTGTGTTTTTTAGCTTCATCCCGAATTCGTTTTTTTTCTCTGAAAGGGAACAGGGTTTGGTTTTTCATAAGTATGGCTTTTCATAAATTGAATTAAGAGCTTTTATGAGTTTAAAGCTTGTTTGGTTTAGAATAAAGATGTGAAGATTTATGGAATAAAAATTCTGGGTTGAAGAATATTTTTTGATGGTTTTGATTGTATGTGGTGTGTTTTCTAGCTCTGTAAAATTTTGAGGAGAAATGGAATATGTCAGGTGAGTGGATAAAGAAAAAATAAAAAACATTTGTGTAGATTCTGCAAGCATGTTAAAATGACTAAAAGTGAAATAAAAAACATTGGATCTAAACGCAATAATCGTTTCTATTGAAATGGATTTCGTGCAATCTAACTGTGTGACCTTACAAAGATTTAAGCCATTTGATTTCATTTAGTGAGTTGTATACAGGGCCTATTTTGGTATATATTTATACACTGAACTGAAATGATAGTACTTTTTTTTTTATGAGATGCTCTTCTGTGTGATAAAATATAAAGAGAAAATATACGAAGATATTGTGATTTGTGAATGTTTATTTTGTACCATAGTTTCTCATTTTCAGCCAAGAACGGATTGAACTATTTGATCGACCTCTAATAAAAGAGACAAGTAGTTGTTTTCATTTTTAGTTTATTATGGATTTATTACTAACTTATGATTATTTTTATGTTTTTTTCTCTTCTTATTGGCTTAGAAAACTTCTACAGCTCTACATATTGTCCAGATCCAAGAGGTAATCTTCCTTTTTGATATGTTTATTGTTATTCAATTCATTTTCACTTGGTGTTTGTCTAATTGTTGTTTGTTGATTTTTGTGTATGATTTGTTCTTCAAAAACAAATAATTGAACCTCTCTCTGCTGACTCCAGCTTGGCAAAGTAAGTGAATTTTTTGTTGATTTAGTTTCAGTTTTCCAACTTATTATTTTCTATAAGTATAATATTTATGAAAACATGGAAGTTTTTGCTCAAAAAAAAAAAGAAAACATGGAAGTTTATTTATTCAACAAAGTTTTTTTTTTCCAGTTTATTAAGAAGGTTGCTGGGCATCATGTTTCATAACCAATTCTACTAAATAATGTCATCAGTTAATAGTTCATGCTATACAAAGCTGATAGTGTTCTGATATACAATTCTACTATTCATGTTTCATGCTCAAATAATTGTGTAGAAATCGTTTGCCTTTTAAAAATCAGTTAGTGTTCTGATATACAAAGCTGTTAGTGTTCTGATAGAAATCATCTCTAAATAATTAAGAATCTCCTTTAAATACGGTTGAAAGTAACTTGTAATTTATTTTAATGGCTTTTTTTGTATTTTGAGGAAAGTTTATAGTGGTTGAATTGTGGTTTGATCATAATTAAGAATCTTTTTGATAGTTTTAGGCTTGTGTTTATTTGGATTTCTAACTTGACTTTTCGATATTGTGATTTGGAAAGATGAATCAAGAAGACATAATACTGAGTAGCATGCAAGGAGTAATGAATGCAGCAGGTCAAGGAGTAAGGAGTGTGGCAGGTCAAGGAGTAAGGAATGTGGCAGCTCAAGAAGTTAATGATGACAGTAAGTTTATGCTTTTTTGTTCTAAGTCTATGCAAGCCTTTAGATAGTCAGCCTTAGATGTTAAATTTTAAATGTTTGATGAGTTTATCCATGTCTTTGATTTACAGTTTGTTGATTTATTCATGATTTTTAATGGTCATGGCTGCTGAGTTTTTTTTTTGCTCATGTTTGTTTAGTTTATCCATATCTTTGATGCACAATTCATTGATTTATTCATGATTTTTAATGGTCATGGCTGCTGAGTTTTTTTTTTGCTCATGTTTGTTTAGTTTATCCATATCTTTGATGCACAATTTGTTGTATGGGCTAAATGATTTCTATACATGCTTAAAACTTTATTATATACCCTTAAACATTATTACGGTCTTAAAGTCGGGCTAAATGATTAATGAACACCCTTCAAACTATATTACACACCCTTAAACATTATTACACCGTTAAACATTAATACATACCCTTAAATATTTAACACACACCTCATAAATATTTAAGTGATAAGGTTATTTCATAATTTTTGTGAATAATGTAGCTGGTGCAGCAGCATCAACCCAAGCTGCTGAACCTGAACCAGCTAATACTCAACAATCAAAGAAGAGAAAGCCTAATGCAAATGGTCCTAGACAAACTGCTCCTTGCTGGGAACACTTTATAAGACTACCTGATAGTGAGGTTGATGTACCAACCGCTGCTTGTAAACACTGCCACCAAAGATACAAGTGTGACCCTAGGACTCATGGCACCTCCAACTTGAACACCCATATAACAAAATGTCATATTCTCTAAAGTCTTTTGAAAAATGGCCCCAACCAAACTATTCTTAAATATCCAGCTGTTGAAGGGTCTGGTTTGGTTCCTGTTAGCTCTAGATTTAACCAACTTGCTTGTAGAAAGGCGTTGGCAGTCTATATAATTTTAGATGAGCAACCATTTAGGACAGTTGAGGGAGAAGGATTTAAACATTACAGTAATACGATGCAGCCCTTGTTTAATATTCCTTCTAGGAGGACAGTAGCCAGAGATTGTTTTCAGTTATACTTGGATGAAAAACTAAAGCTAAAAGCTTTCTTTAAGTCTGACTGCAATAGGGTAGCACTTACTACCGATTGTTGGACTTCTGTTCAAAACCTTAACTACTTGACCCTTACGACACATTTTGTGGATAATGATTGGAAGTATCAAAAAAGAATAATCAGCTTCACTGTAATCCCAAACCACAAGGGTGATACTGTAGGTAGGAAGATTGAAGAGGTGCTAAGGGATTGGGGGATTAGATGTGTGTCCACTATAACTGTTGATAATGCATCATCTAATGATGTAGCTGGAGCATATTTGAAAAAAAAGATTAAAACAATGAATGGGCTGATGGGGGATGGGTCTTGTTTCCATATGAGGTGTTGTTCTCACATCTTGAATTTGGTGGTTTTGGATGGTTTGAAAGATAAACATTTGTCCGTTACTAGCGTCAGAGATGCTGTTAGGTTTGTAAAAACATCTCCCCATAGGGCTGCCAAGTTTAAAGAGTGTATCGAATTTGCTGGAATAACAAGTAAAAAACTGGTGTGTCTTGATGTTTCAACTCGTTGGAACTCGACATATTTGATGCTAGAGGCTGCTGAAAAGTTTCAAGTAGCTTTTGAAAAGCTTGAAGACGAAGATTCTAGTTATAGGGAATTCTTTGGACCTGCTGGTCCGCCAATGAGTGATGATTGGGAGAATGCAAGAGCATTTTCTATTTTTTTGGAGTTGTTTTATGAGGCAACCAAACTGTTTTCAACCTCCCAACATGTGAGTATACATACAACCTTTCACCAAGTGTCCTCAATTTATTGTGAGCTGAAGCGTGCCACTATGGACTTGAACTCAATTTTTGCATCTGTTGGTGTGGAAATGATGGCTAAGTACAACAAGTATTGAGGGAACATTGCTAACATGAACAATCTTTTGTATTTTGGTACTATCTTTGACCCGCGATACAAGTTGAGATATATTGAGTGGGTTTTTAATAAAGATATGTACTATGATAAACCTGTGTTTGCCAAAGAGTTGGTTAGTTCTATTAGGGAGAATCTAAATAAACTGTACTCTTGGTATAAGAAAGCCCATGACCAAACTGTCAACAATGGACAACCACTTGCTAGTGGTGGTGAAAATGTTTCCCATGATGAAACCAATGCTGCTGCTGCTGCCCGCCCTTCGCGTTTGGCAAGGGCCAATGCTTTTGACCAACATTTGGAGGAGCAAAATTCAATTGACCAACAGAATGAGCTTGATGGGTATATTAACAGCAATTGTGTCAAACGTACTGATAATTTTGACATTCTTGTGCGGTGGAAAAATAATTCAAGTCAATACCCCATTTTATCTACCATGGCAAAAGATATTTTGGCCATTCCAGTGTCTACTGTTGCTTCAGAAAGTGCTTTCAGCACAGGGGGGAGAGTTATAGAAACATATAGGAGCTCTTTAAAGGAAGAAATGGCAGAAGCATTAATCTGTTCCCAAAATTGGTTGAAACCGTCTTTCACTTACTTTAAAGACTTGCAACTTATGGAGGAGACTGAACTTTCTGAAGACATCATAACAGGTGAAATATTTTTATTATTTCTAAACAACAACCATATAATAAATTCTAGTGTTTCTGAAAATTGTATACTTAAATATTTGTAGAGTTTCAAAGTATTTCTATTGGAGAGGGATCCGGCAACACCGCTGCTGGTTGCTCATCATCACAGCCATCTGGCTGTGATTGATAAATTTAGATGTAAGTTTACATTTTTTATATGTTCATTTTCTACAGTTTGAAACCTAGTTTATGTTCAAAATTGTCTAACCGTCAATTATTCTTGCAGCTCTTGATTTTTTGACTTGGCATAACAACTTTTTGTGATAGGTATTGATAAGTGCTAAAAAGTAGTTATCTTTTGATATAATTTTAGCACTTATGTTACTTGTTTTACAAGTTATCATAGGATAAGCTCATAATTTATGATTAAATGTCAAATTTGTGATCTTATGTCTTACCCCATCTATTTATGCAGGAATTTCATGCTTGGACCTGAACTGAGCAAAGAAACATGAAGTTTTGATCAAGCTTCATCGCTACAAGCGCAGGATGCATCGCTACAAGCGAGCGTAGGCAGGGAAAAACAGAGCTTCATCGCTACAAGTGCAGGATGCATCGCTACAAGCGAGCCTAGGCAGGGAAAAATGGAGAATTCATCGCTACAAGCAATGGATCGGTCGCTACAAGCGACCTTAGGCAGGGAAAATTGAAGGTTCCATCGCTAAAGCGACAGATCTCGTCGCTATAGCGACCAAGGGCGGTTTAATGCTATTTGCTGACGTGGAGCATTCCCACTGGCCAAGAAATCTGCCGTCGCTACAGCGACCAGCTCATCGCTTGTAGCGAGCGTGTTAAAAATCAGTTGTATAAAAGCTTTTTAGCTCATTTTTTCTGGATTATGATCTGATAATCTGTTTTCAGAACTTTTAGAGCTTGATAATTTTAACTTCCAGTAAGAGAATAGGGCTAAAGAGAGGCAAACTTCATTGAGCAAAAGTGATCAAAGTGAATATTAAACTAAGCAACTTTGAGAAATCAAGTCTTAGCATTTGATCTCCATCTTCCTTTCTACTTTTGTACTGTTGTCATGAGAATGAACAACTAATCTCCTTTGTTGGGATTATTAGGTAATCAATCACTCTTAGTTGTAAACATTTGATCTTTTAAATATATGATTCTAGCCTTTTATATATCATTGAATTTATTCTTGTTTTCCATTCTTATATTTGGTTTAAATGATATTGAAAAATACTTTTGAATCTAGGTTTAGAATAATATTCTATCAAAATAAGAAATTCTAGACATGGGATTTGGTTTTGATAATTACACAAAATGTCGGAATGTAAAGCTTTCGAATCGTTTAATAGATTGAGAAATCGTCGATTAAACGATACGATCGATCTCATGACGTCATTTGGACACGAATGACGTTGTCGAGTGATATGTGATAATGTCGTATATAAGAAAAGCTAGAATCCATATTTATGATCATTCGAATACAATCGACGTTTGATTGACGTACTTTAATCATAACACTTTTTATGCCCTATTACTCTCCATTTTATTTATAATGTTTTTAAAAGTCGAGTAGTGTTTAGTAAATAAAAAGATGAAACCCTTAACTTAAAATGATAATCGACGTTGAACGGTTTATGATATCGCAATAATCCCTGTGGAATCGATATAAAAATATACTTGCTTTTGACTAACATCAAAATGGCGCCGTTGCCGGGGATTAACGCTTAGATATCATAATCATTGCAGCGTTAATTATTGTCTTAAGCAATTTTGCAGAAAATTCTTTTATGTATATAACTATCATATTTTTATCCATCTTGTTTGCTAATTCCTTTTGGTCAGATTGTTGAAATCCGTTTATGCGAGGTCAGATACAAGAAGATCAACTGCTATTTGATTCTGAAATAGAAAGAACTGCTAGAAGAAATAATAGCAAGAGTCGGAAGAAAAGGCAGCAAGCAAAGAAGAAGCAGCAAGAGGGACCGTCTGTTTCGATTCCTTCATTAGTTCCAATTCAAGAATTACCAATGGCCGGAGAAAGAGAAGTTATCGGAAATTCAGGTGGTAGTGGGATGCCTTGTCACAACAGCCCACGACGCCTAGCACAATTGGGAAAGTCGCCAAGGACAACAAAACAAACGGAGATGAAGACCGGTATCCTCCAAATTCTATATGCTAACCCTTTCTCGGGTTTAGACCATGAGGATCCATTTCAACATCTTACAAAGTTCTATGAGATAGCCGGTACTTTAGGAGAAACGGAGAATAATGAGGAAGCAATATTCATGAGAATGTTTCCTCATTCGTTGATTGGAAAGGCAAAGGAGTGGTACTTGGATCAACCGCCACAAGTGATGACTAACTGGAACACTCTTGAGGAGAAATTCCTTGAGAGATTCTTTCCTCAAAATCGTTTTATGGAGGCCAAGACAACCATCGCCGTCTTTTCTCAAGGCTCAAGTGAGACACTGTGTGAAGCTTGGGAGCGCTTCAAGTCGATGCTAAGAAGATGCCCAAACCACGGTTTTGATGATTTAACTCAAATTCATCTTTTCCGTAATGGGATGCAACAACAGTCGAAGCTACTACCTGATGCTGCTGCGGGTGGATCATTAATGGCGAAGAGTGCTGAAGATGCTGTTTCTATTATTGAGAGGATGGCACTCAACGACCATCAGGCTCACCACAATAGAAATTCGGGTCAAAGAAAAGCTGGTATATTGGACTTGGGAACGAATGACGCTATTCTCGCTCAAAACAAGTTGTTGACACAACAAGTGGAAGAATTAACAAGAAAGATGGCAAATCTGAAGGTGAGAAAAACACACACAAGAAAGGGGGGGGGGGGGGGTTGAATTGTGTGACTCAAAAACTTGGATCTTTTCTTCTTTTCAAAACTTAAGGTTAAGTTCAGAAGCTGATATGAATCAGTTCTGAACAATTATCAAGAGTATTGCAGCGGTTTCAATAATGAAAAGAGAAAGGTAAAGAGAGACACACAAAATTTATACTGGTTCCTTCTCAATGTGAGAATTAGTCCAGTCCCCTTGTTTTCCAACAAGAGAGTTCCACTTTAATCAGAAGATTACAAATGCTCAACCACTAAGGAAGAGACTTCCAGTTGCTCAATCACAAAGAAAGAGGCTTCTAATGCTCAACCACAAAGAAAGAGACTTCCAGTTGCTCAATCACAAAGAAAGAGGCTTCCAATGCTCAAGACACTAAGTCAAGAGACTTCCCAATGCTCAAGACACTAAGTCAAGAGACTTCTGACTCATACCACAAAGGAATGAGGTTACAATTGCTCAGTATACAGACTGAGACTTTAGAGACCAAACTGGTTTACAAATAAATGAGTTTGGGTTGAACACTTGATAAAATATCAGAGGTGTTCTCTTAATACAACACATGTTAAGACTCTTAACCTTAAGAAATTTTAAGTTACAAAGATTGAAGAATTTCTAAGAGTTTTATGAACTTGACAGTTTTGACAAAGAAAACAGAGCACAGGTTCAGCAATGTAGTTTCAAGAGTCTTAGACAAATTTCTTCTTCAAATCTTCTTCCTTTTATAGAGGAAATAGAGCTGTTGAAGATTTGCTTGAATTAAGGAAAGAGCCGTTGCAAGTTGATAGCTAGGTTTCCTGCAAATGTGTGCTGAACTTTTTCAATAAAACAGAGCAGCATCCATTTTTGAAATGGCCTACCTTAAAAGCTGGGGAATGTTTGGGTCAGGGAGACAACTGTTCCATTGGGTTGTTCTGACACATCCAGACATTAAATGCGCACAGTAACACTTGCTTTTATGCCACATCAGCCTTCAGAAGCTTCTGCGTGAACAGTGCATCAGAAGCTGCCTTTGTACGGATCAGAAGCTGCCTTTGTACAGATCAGAAGCTGGCTTCAGAAGTTGACTTTTGTTGACTTCTTCAGACGCTGACTTTTCGTTGACTTCCTTCAGAAGCTGCCTTCAGACTCAGACTTCAGAAGCTGGCTTCAGACTCTCACTCCAGGAGCACTTCTTCAGGAGCACTTCTTCAGACCCAGTTTCCTTCTAGCTTTGCAACATTGCTCCTTAGCTTTCCTTTATTGCTCTAAGCTTGTTCTTTCATAACCATTCTTAATTTCCAATCAATAAACACGTGGTTCTGAAATCACTTGAACAAAGCATTAGCAAATAACCAATTTTCCATTTAACACTTTGTTATCATCAAAACCATAAAGAGAGATATGTTTACACATAATGTTTCAACAATCTCTCCCTTAATTCATAAGAGAGTTGTTAAACACAATTTGTTCCAACAAAATCTTCCACAACAAATGAAGGAGATACAAAATGAACAAAGAAGACATCACCAAGTCGCATCTGCGAGCTTTGTTCAGGCGATCATCCCACTGGATTTTGTCCACCGCCTACTGAAGAGGTAAGTTATGTCGGCAACCAACAAAGGCCGCAACAGTTTCAAGGTCAATACCAAGGTCATAACAACAATTTCCCAAGAGGGAATAACCCTAATTATGGCCAAGGATGGAGACAAGAAGCTGGACCATCCAACCGACAACCTTACAATCATTTCAATCAATACCCACCGCAACAAAACCGTCAACAAAGTACCGACGAGACATTGAACCAGTTTATGCAAATGTCAATGGCAAACCAGAAAAACACCGATGCTTCAATTAAAAACCTTGAAACGCAAGTAGGCCAAATGGCTCAACAACTTGCTCAAGCCACACAACAAGGCGGAACCTTTACCGCCAACACTCAACCCAACCCAAAAGACCATGCATCAACGAATGACAATTAAGTCATTTTGATGAAACTGACCTTGCATCAAAAGACAAAGACCATTGCAAGGCAATTGCTACAAGAAGTGGGAAGGTAGTTGGTAGGGGAATAGGAGATAACCTTGAGGTGGAGAGGAAAGTTGTTGAAGAAAATGATGAGGAAGAAATTGATGAAGGAAGTGAGAAGGAAATGGAGGGAGATAATAATGAGGAAGTAGTTGAAAAGAATAAGGAGGTAGTTGAAAAAGAAAACAATGAGAAGAAGAAAGATGTGGTGAAGGAGAGGGGCAAGAATCAAGAAGTTGTGAAGAATGCACCAGCTCCACATCTACCATATCCAACTACTCCAGCTAGAAAAGATAAAGAGAGGCAGTTTGCAAGGTTCCTAGACATATTCAAAAGATTACAAATCAACATTCCATTCTCGGAAGCCTTAGAGCAAATGCCTACATATGCCAAGTTTATGAAAGAAATTCTATCCAAGAAGAGGAGGTACAATGATGAAGAAACAATTCAGCTTGATGCGAATTGTAGTGCAGTCATTCAAAGATTATTGCCAAGGAAGGAAAAAGATCCGGGTAAAGTTACATTACCGGTATCTATAGGCAATGTGAATGTCGGCAAAGCACTTATCGATCTTGGTTCAAGTATCAACCTAATCCCACTTTCCGTTGTCAAAAGGATTGGTGATTTGGTTGTGAAACGAACAAACTTGACGTTGCAACTGGCCGACAAATCTGTCACACGTCCGTTGGGAATAGCTGAAGATGTGTTGGTGAAAGTCGACAAATTCTTATTTTCCATCGACTTCGTGGTGATGGATATACCTGAGGATGATGATGTGTCACTGATTCTTGGATGAACATTTATGCAAACGACAAGGATGATGATTGATCTTGACGGAGGTCTAATGAAAGTCCGTGTGGACGATGAAGAAGTCTTTCAACATCAATGAAGCTATGAAGTACCCTAGTGATAAAGGTGCATGTTTCAAGATGGATGCAACTGATGAATTGATTATTGATACAAGGGAACAGCTGCACAATTTGACACATCTTGACAAATGCACTTAATATCATAGGAGAGGAAGATGAGAAAGAGATAGAAGAATGTTTGAAGGAGCTGGATTCGTTGAAGGAA
Source organism: Medicago ruthenica (assembly GCA_018208015.1). NCBI lineage: Eukaryota > Viridiplantae > Streptophyta > Magnoliopsida > Fabales > Fabaceae > Medicago > Medicago ruthenica. Next base: position 99,439,410 of record CM031373.1, on the reverse strand, counting down.
ATTCCTCCTCACAAAGCAATAATTGAGGAATTGACGAATGAAGCCAAAGTTGAAGAAATGAAGCCGGAGATGAAGATTCTACCCTCACACTTGAAGTATGTATTCCTTGAAAAAGAGGGTAACAAACCGGTTATCATAAGTAGCTCCTTGTCAAGCAACGAAGAAGCCAAATTGGTTGAAGTTTTGAAGTCTAACAAAGAAGCAATAGGCTGGACACTATCCGACTTGAAAGGGATAAGTCCATCCTATTGTATGCATAAGATCATGATGGAGGAAGATTACAAGCCGGTAGCACAACCTCAACGTCGGCTAAACCCAAATATGAAGGAAGTAGTCCGGAAGGAAGTGGTTAAACTACTTGAAGCCGGCATGATTTATCCGATCTCGGATACTACTTGGGTTAGCCCGGTTCAAGTTGTCCCTAAGAAGGGAGGTATGACGGTAATCACAAATGAGAAGAATGAGCTTATACCGACAAGAACCGTCACCGGTTGGAGGATGTGTATTGATTACTGGAGGCTCAACAAAGCTACAAGGAAAGATCATTTTCCTCTACCATTCATGGATCAAATGCTAGAGAGACTGTCAGGGCAAGCTTTTTATTGTTTCCTTGATGGATATTCGGGTTATCATCAAATATTGGTGAATCCAGAAGATCATGAGAAGACAGCTTTTACGTGTCCATTTGGAGTTTTTGCATATCGACGCATGCCGTTCGGGTTATGTAATGCTCCAGCAACATTTCAACGATGCATGCAAGCAATTTTTGCCGATTTGATAGAGAAGAGCATTGAAGTGTTTATGGATGATTTTTCTGTCTTCGGTTCATCATTTGATTTGTGCTTGAAGAATCTTGACACGGTACTGAAGCGGTGCAAGGAAACCAACTTGGTACTCAATTGGGAGAAATGTCATTTCATGGTAACCGAGGGTATTGTCCTTGGTCACAAGATTTCGTCCAAGGGTATTGAAGTTGACAAAGCAAAAGTTGATGTGATAGGCAAGCTTCCACCACCAATCAATGTCAAAGGCATCCGAAGTTTTCTTGGCCATGTCGGATTCTATCGGAGGTTTATCAAAGACTTCTCAAAGATTGCAAAGCCATTGAGCAATTTGCTCAACAAAGATAAGTCTTTTGATTTTGATAATGATTGCATGATTACTTTTGAATGTTTGAAAGATAGTATGACATCCGCACCCATAATCACCGCACCAAATTGGAATTTTGATTTTGAACTCATGTGCGATGCAAGTGATTATGCTGTTGGAGTGGTGTTAGGTTAACGCAAAAACAAAATTTTTCATGCTATACACTATGCAAGTAAAGTTTTAAATGATGCACAAATCAATTATGCTACCACTGAAAAAGAATTACTTGCTATTGTGTTCGCATTAGAAAAATTTCGTTCTTATCTCATTGGTTTAAAAATTGTTATCTATACTGACCATGCAGCCATAAAGTATTTAATCACCAAACCCGACTCCAAGCCGAGACTCATCCGATGGATGCTGCTGCTCCAAGAGTTTGATTTGGAGATTAAAGACAAAAAGGGGACTGAGAACCTTGTGGCTGATCACCTTTCAAGGTTGGTGAACGATGAGGTGACGAAGAACGAGAGAGAAATTCTTGAAGAGTTTCCGGATGAGAAGTTGCTTATGGTTCAAGAAAGACCATGGTTTGCGAACATGGCAAATTATAAGGCAACGGGCTTCATACCGGAAGATTTTACATAGCAAATGAAGAAGAAGTTGATGAGATACTCAACTCAATATGTATGGGATGACCCATATCTCTTCAAGATTGGAGCTGACCACCTTTTAAGGAGATGTGTTGCTATAGAAGAAGCCAAAGACATCATGTGGCATTGTCATAATTCGCCATATGGTGGGCATTTCAACGATGAAAGAACTGCAGCAAAGGTTCTTCAGGCAGGCTTCTATTGGCCCACTCTATTCAAAGACGCATATGAGCATGTAAAGAGTTGTGAGAGTTTCCAGAAAACTGGAGGAATTTCAAAAAGGAATGAGATGCCTCTGCAAAGCATCCTTGAAGTCGAAGTTTTTGACTGTTGGGGTATTGACTTTGTTGGGCCATTTTCATCCTCCATGTCCAATGAATACATTTTGGTAGCCATCGACTATGTGTCTAAGTGGGTAGAAGCAATCGCATCCCCAAAAGCTGATAGTAAAACAGTGGTCAAGTTTCTCAAAAGAAACATCTTTTCCCGATTTGGAACTCCTAGAGTGCTTATAAGTGATGGAGGTTCTCACTTCTGCAATACACAATTGGCAAAAGCACTTGAGCACTACGGAGTCAAACATAAGGTAGCTTCACCATATCATCCACAGACCAACGGTCAAGCCGAGGTATCCAACCGTGAAATCAAAAGGATACTTGAGAAGACCGTGTCATCATCTAGGAAGGATTGGTCAATGAAACTTGACGAAGCATTGTGGGCCTATAGGACCGCATACAAAGCTCCTACGGGTTTCACACCATTTCAGTTGGTGTATGGGAAAGCATGCCACTTGCCGGTAGAGTTGGAGCATAAAGCGTTTTGGGCACTAAAGTTTTTGAACTTTGACCAAGAGCAAGCGGGAGAGAAGAGAAAGCTCCAAATGAACGAATTGGAAGAAATGCGTGACCAAGCATATCAATCAAGCAAGCTCTACAAGGAAAAGGTCAAGAGGTATCATGACAAGAAGATCATGAAGAGGCAATTCAGGCCCGGTCAAATGGTTCTGCTGTTCAATGCAAGATTGAAGCTATTTCCGAGTAAATTGAAATCCAAGTGGTCCGGTCCGTTTATGATCAAAGAAGTCAAACCTTATGGAGCAGTGGAGCTAGAGGATCCTATCACTAAAGCAACTTGGACAGTGAATGGACAAAGACTGAAGCCATACTTTGGCGGTGAAGTTGTTCGGAACACGACAACAATTTCACTCATCGATTCATAAGCATGAACAGGCGTCGATCTAATGATGTTAAACAAGAGCTTGTTGGGAGGCACCCCAATTTTGTAAGTATGTTGCTTTTTAATTTGTAATTTAGTTCTGTACATCCATTTTTGCATGTAGGGATAGTGGCAAATGCTGAAATTTTAATTTTTCTGTTTACTGTCATGGTCGCTACAACGATGAATTCCATCGCTATAGCGACGAGCTTCAGACTCTCCATCGCTATAGCGACAGCTGGTCGCTTGTAGCAATGACTGTTCAGACTCACCATCGCTATAGCGACGTCTGGTCGCTTGTAGCGATGACAGAAAACTCTGTCAGTACAGTAACCGATGCCACTTAAACCTCTTACACCTTCCTTATCCGTTTTTCTCCCATTTTTTCGCAAACCCTAGTACAGTTCCATAACCATTTCCATTTTCATTTCTACTGCAACATCAGCATTACATTTCTGCAATTTTTTGTTTTTTCCTGCATAATCTCTAAGTTCTCATCTTTATTTCTGTTCCAACTTGCAAATCAGCACATTCAGGTATGAATTTCGTAACCCTCTGTTTTAATTTCTTAAGTTTTCAAGTTGTATGAATGTGTTATGCATGTTTTAAGAAATTTACAGTTGGGGTTTTTAAACTTTAGAAATTAGGGTTTTGATCATTTTAACTTAACCCATGTTAATCTTTGGTTTAAGCTAGTAGAAATGAAATAGAATCACAAACAAACTTACCCATCATCTTCTTTTCCTGTAAAATTCGTTTTTTGAAAAAACCCATTTTGTAAAAATTTAAAATAAAAATGGGTACTTGATGATTAGGAAGTTTTGATGATTTTGATTCATTTGTATGAGCTTTACCTTTGATTACTAGTGCCACAAGCTGTTTAGAATGTAAAAAAATCAAAAATTTGAAAATGGGTATTCATGGCTACACGTCGCTTGTAGACAGAAACTAGAAACAAAATCTGGGTTTCATCGCTACAAGCGACCAATCTCATCGCTGTAGCGACGGTACCCAGAACCAACTTTATTTTTTCTTCATTTCTAATTCTGACTTGCATTCCTATTTGTTTGGTCTATTTACTTCTATTTTGTAGGAATGGCACCAAAATCATCTTCCAAGAGGCAACGAAACATCGAGGGTTCATCTTCGAGGCCAAAACCTCAATCCACCCAACCCCATGACTCAAACCGATTCCTTAGCCCGCGTAACCAGGAACGTTATGCCGAGCTTGTTACCAGAAGAATATGGGCTGAGAAAGAGTTCAAGATTGCTGAGGAAGGGAAGTATTCAGGCATCGCTCAGATGATTAACCAAAGGAAGTGGGGTATTCTTTGTAACCCTCCCAAGAAACTCAACTACGACATTGTGCGCGAATTCTACGCCAATACAATCCCAGCAGACCCTTCTGATGAGTTCACCTTCACGACCTATGTCTGAGGGCGCACAATAAAGTTTGATAGAAATGCAATTAGCGCCTATCTAGGTAACCCACTGGATCTTACCCATCCAGATGACATGATAGATTACAAAAGATTGCGTGCCTTTTACAAACATCAGGCACGAGGGAACTGGGATCATGACTTGATCGCACAGGCTATATTCCAAGAGGGGAAGACCTATGATGTGAGTAAGGCCTCGGGAAAACCTTTTAGAGCCTTTAGGGACGATATGAATACCCCTGCTCAGGTGATCCTTACCCTTATCTTGTATAATATCCGGCCCAAAAGCCACACCTCTTCCACCCCTCTTGATGTCACACCCCTTTTTTACTATATCCTCAGCAACCAGCAGGTTGATGTTGCGAGGATCATTGCAAATGAATTAAGGGTTGTGGCTGAAAGTGGTATCTTGCCACCTGCTAAGCCAAAGTGCCCATTACCCTTTCCAGGCCTAATCATGGGACTTTGTATGAAGGCAAGAATCCACATGCCGAGTCAAGTTGATGAGGAAATTAAGAATCCTATTGATGATAGATACATCAATAGGTATTGCTCTTATAAGATCACCCCCCCTTCTGCTGGAACCTCTTCTGCTGGACCCTCTTCTGTACCACCTCCTGCCCCCCAAGCCCCAAGCCATCCTCAACCCCCGACCTTTCCACCGCTAGATTTTTCGAGTTGGGACTCTCACCATATGGCTGCATACTCACATACCTGGGCTCAGAATGAGTCAAACCATCGAGCCTTGACGACTATTCAGAGCCATATGCATGAGGTGGGCTATTCTACTTGGACTCCGGATTATTTTCAGCAGCACATTGCATGGCCTGGGGACAAGCCATTTTATTCCGGAGGGGTGAGTGCAGCTGCACCTGGTGGTGATGATGCAGCTGGTGGTGACGATGATGATGACTCCTTTGAGGACACACAGAGCATTGATCATGAGGCTGCGGATCAGATGGAGTCAGACTGAGATTTGTTGCAAGCTGCAGCAGTTTCTTCTTTCTTTCATTTTATTTCAATTTGAACAATTTTAATTTGCTTTGTATTATTTAACTTTGTTTTTATTTCTGTACTTTGGATAATTTTACTTTGGATATTATGTTTAATTTCAAAATTTTGTTATTTATTTTTGAATTTTACCCAACGAATGGAAAGTAAGATAATCAAAGATTCAAAAGCTAAGTGCTTGATTGAAAGCAAAGCATTGAGCTATGAATCAGGTGAGTGATAATGATAGAAAGTAGTGATAAAGCGCGCAGCTAAGGTACTCGTTTCTTGTTTTTCTAGGTATATACTTGAATGTGAAATGAGTCCTTTACACACAAATTTAATTTATTCAGTTTTACGCAAGCACATATTTATGTTTGAACCATTTAGAACTAGCCAAAATGTGAGGAATCCTCAAAGTCTTTGTATATATGCAGGAGACCGGCATTTTTTGTTTAACTCGATGCTTTTATGTTACATCTGAATGTTGTTTTAAATTGTATGAAAGCACTGAAATGATCAAGGCATTTTCTTGAATATGAGTAGAAACACTTGACCAAATAGCCTACCCTGTGAGAAGTGAGTATCTGTTAACCCCTTTGAGCCTAATGAATCAGAATTGTTAACTATGAACTGCCAACTTTCATAAGCTCAATTGCTTAATGAAATTGCCGGAGTTTGTAAAAAAATCCAGTTCATAGTTAACTCATTATTGAATTCTGATATTTTACTTTCATTTTGAACCCTTATCCATCATGATTATTGACCTTTGCCAAAATGATAAAGGAACATTCGATTAGGGTATCATCTTGAACTAAGTTGGGGAGAAAAGGGAGGTTGTGTGTATCAAGTAAATGGTGAATTTTGAAATTGATCTTGACAACAAGAAAAAGAGAATGAAAAAGAAAAAAGAAAAGAAAAAAAGAAAGAAAAGCAAACCAAGAAAAAGAAAAGAGAAAAATAGAAAAAAATCAATAAATAAAAAAGTTGTCAAGATCAAAGAACCATTGTAAATCACCAAGAGTTGTGTTTGAAATAGGAGGAAGTGTGTAATTAGAAGAATGTTCCTCTTGCTTGGCCTTTTGAATTCAATTTCCCACATATGACAATTCTTTTGTAAACCAAGCCAAATTACAACCCTCAAAAGATCTTGTGATCGATGCTTTTGTGCTTTTAGAAATGATAATTAGATGGACGCATAATTTGATCGGAATGTTAGCATACTTGCCGGATGAGTGTTCAATACCCTCACAATTGATTCCAATTTGTTCATCTACTTAATAAAGAAGTGTGTTTGGTTCAAATTTAAACATGTTATTTGCTAAGAATTGTGTGATTTGAGCTTTGTGTTTAGAACTATTTCACATTCATAGTATATATCTCGTTTAATGAGAAACTTAACTTTAGCTTGCGCAGTCGCATTTGAATCATTCATCTGATAATTGTTTTCTTCAAACTTTAGATTCTTTTGCTTATTGCTCAAAACTTTGGTTAAAGCTGTGAAATTTTCCTTTTGATTCTTTGGTTTGAGGACAAACCAAAAAGCTAAGTTGGGGAGAGTTTGATAAGTGCTAAAAAGTAGTTATCTTTTGATATAATTTTAGCAGTTATGTTACTTGTTTTACAAGTTATCATAGGATAAGCTCATAATTTATGATTAAATGTCAAATTTGTGATCCTATGTCTTACTCCATCTATTTATGCAGGAATTTCATGCTTGGACCTGAACTGAGCAAAGAAACATGAAGTTTTGATCAAGCTTCATCGCTACAAGCGCAGGATGCATCGCTACAAGCGAGCGTAGGCAGGGAAAAACAGAGCTTCATCGCTACAAGCGCAGGATGCATCGCTACAAGCGAGCCTAGGCAGGGAAAAATGGAGAATTCATCGCTACAAGCAATGGATCGGTCTCTACAAGCGACCTTAGGCAGGGAAAATTGAAGGTTCCATCGCTATAGCGACAGATCTCGTCGCTATAGCGACCAAGGGCGGTTTAATGCTATTTGCTGACGTGGAGCATTCCCACTGGCCAAGAAATCTGCCGTCGCTACAGCGACCAGCTCATCGCTTGTAGCGAGCGTGTTAAAAATCAGTTGTATAAAAGCTTTTTAGCTCATTTTTTCTGGATTATGATCTGATAATCTGTTTTCAGAACTTTTAGAGCTTGATAATTTTAACTTCCAGTAAGAGAATAGGGCTAAAGAGAGGCAAACTTCATTGAGCAAAAGTGATCAAAGTGAAGATTAAACTAAGCAACTTTGAGAAATCAAGTCTTAGCATTTAATCTCCATCTTCCTTTCTACTTTTGTACTGTTGTCATGAGAATGAACAACTAATCTCCTTTGTTGGGATTATTAGGTAATCAATCACTCTTAGTTGTAAACATTTGATCTTTTAAATATATGATTCTAGCCTTTTATATATCATTGAATTTATTCTTGTTTTCCATTCTTATATTTGGTTTAAATGATATTGAAAAATACTTTTGAATCTAGGTTTAGAATAATATTCTATCAAAATAAGAAATTCTAGACATGAGATTTGGTTTTGATAATTACACAAAATGTCGGAACGTAAAGCTTTCGAATCGTTTAATAGATTGAGAAATCGTCGATTAAACGATACGATCGATCTCATGACGTCATTTGGACACGAATGACGTTGTCGAGTGATATGTGATAATGTCGTATATAAGAAAAGCTAGAATCCATATTTATGATCATTCGAATACAATCGACGTTTGATTGACGTACTTTAATCCTAACACTTTTTATGCCCTATTACTCTCCATTTTATTTATAATGTTTTTAAAAGTCGAGTAGTGTTTAGTAAATAAAAAGATGAAACCATTAACTTAAAATGATAATCGACGTTGAACGGTTTATGATATCGCAATAATCCCTGTGGAATCGATATAAAAATATACTTGCTTTTGACTAACATCAGGTATATTATTAACCTTCTTTTAATCTAATAGTCTTTACTTATGTTGAAATCCTGACATGATCTATTTTATTGTGTAGTGTTGTTGCCTTATGTATATAATTTAGGAGTGGGATAGGGATGTATTTTTTGGAAGACACCAACCTTGTTATCAAGAATGTTGTGACTTTTTGAGCAGAAGTGGTAAATTTAATTTCAGTGATGATGAGCAGGTTTTGAGGTATAAAATCTCAATTTATTGATTATGTTTGTTACCCAATTGTGATTGATGTTGTTTATTATAAAATCCTGATGGCCTTGTTTATGATAGGTTATCACAAGGACTATCTTGTGGCTGTTTTTACTTTGGTGCTGATTTGGAGAACACTTGGTTGAACACTTGGCTGAATTTGAGCAGCTTGTGATTTGCACTTCTTGAAAACACATAGGTATTTTTGCTCAATGTATTGGTGGTTTGATGTTTGACTCACATTGCTCAATGTATTTGATGTTTTTGAATAATAAAAACACATGACATTTCATTGGCATAGTAGTCTTGCTGACACTATCTATTGAGATTCAGCTTCTAGCGCTTTAATTCATCCAAAAACACGCACATGATATATATGACATTGTTGAGTGACTTCACTAGATGTAGAACTCGGTTATTTATTTGATTTAATGCTTTAAGTTAGTATGTACTTTTAGCTTAATTGTCAATATGTGATTGATCTCCAATTTTCAAGCAGAGACTGTGCCGCTTCGAACTGTTAATAGACAATGTTCATCTGGACTTCAAGCAGTTGCTGATGTTGCTGCTTACATAAAAGCTGGGTTCTATGACATTGGTAAGAAACTAAGAATGATTCTAGACTCGATTTACATTTCATGGCCTTGTAATATTTTGACCTAATCTTCTTCCTCTTATTTGATGAAGGAATTGGGGCTGGATTGGAGTGTATGACACAAGATAATATTTCAGGGATTCGCAAAACTAACCCAAAGGTACGTTGAAGTCGCATTTTTCAAATTCCTGATAAATAACCTCTTCAGTTAGTTAGTTATCTAATCAATGTGAATTGAATAATAAAAACCTTGTAAATTCTCTGACCGCCTCCTTAATAATAAAAACCTTGTAAAATTTTTCTTTTTTGTTTTCGTCGACATTCAACTTGTCTTACACAATTGCTAATTTTTTTTGTTCTCATATTTCTTTCTTCATCTTGATTCAGTTAAATAATTCCTAAGCCTAATCATATAGTTCTCTTATTTTTCAGAGCTGGCAGTGGACCAACACAAAACTTGTTCCTCAGCTGCTTCATGTACTGGACTCTTGTGCTGTGGAGATCGCTGCGGTTGCTATCATTGTTCTTCTTGGTCAGCTTGGAAGGTAAATCGACCTTTGTTTGATAATAATATTTGGAAAGATTGAGTGTGTCCCTCTCCCTCTACTCTGGAACAGTTTTGTATGGTTGAGACTGATGCATGTGACATGTTTGTTCTGGATGATGATTCAATGTGAGTCAAACATCATTGGTAAAATTATAAGTTTATCTAATGTCTTGTTTTCTATTGTGCAGATGCTGCTCCATTGTGATTTAACTCTATTGCGCAAATGCTGCTACATAATTGAATTATAATGACCTTTCTTTTTCATCTGGATGACTGTATTAAATTTAAATGTTTACAATCGTCTGCCCTTAGATATTTATGCATCTCTTATCTATTCCTACATTATGTGTAACGTGTGGTATTATTAATTTGGATATTTATGCATCTCTTATCCTATTCCTACATTATGTGTAATGTGTGGTATTATTAATTTCAAAGTGTTAGTTTTAATCTAGTACAAATTTAAATGGCATTATTGTGTTTGATAATTTGGTAGTTGCTTAATAATTGGTCCAGTTTTTTCTTAACAAAAAAAAAATTTGGTCCAGTTTTAGTTATAAAAATTCAAGTTCAAATTTTTATTTATTGACAATTTCACAAAATAATTTAATTATCAAAACTAGAACTAAAGGGTTTTCAACATGTTGATTTTGGCCTCATTTTTTACTAAATACATCACATAAATGTTTTAAAAAATTGAATTTTTTTGATTGGGCTGACCAAGTCAATTTGGCCCATATATGCCCGACCCGGATTTGCCCGCCCGCCAAACCCGCCAACCCGCCAAACCCGCATTACCCGCACATGAATTTTGGGCATAATTGGGCCATATATGTGGACCTGCGGTTTGGGCTGGGTTGGCACTATGGGCCCGAACCCGCCCGATGTCCACCCCTATATCAAGTAAATTATTACCTAACATCTCCCCTCAAAGTCAAACTCACGATGCAACACACAGCATGACTAACTGAGAGGAGCAACCAACCAAAGTGAGTAACCGTTATAGAAGAAAGAAGCTGAGAAACCATGTTAAGTTGAAAACGGTGACTTTATATGATGTCGTTGTCATCTACCTGTTTATGAATTTCCTTCTTATCTTTCGGGGCTGACTTTGTTTTTGACTTTTTTATATAGCATCGAGTAATAATTTGTTGAATAGCCAAGCGATTTGCTATATTTTACCCTTTGCAAAATCTTTCTCAATAGCATACTTTACAATAGCAAAAAACTACCCCTGCAAATAACTTTGTGCAAGAAAATTTGGGAGACAATATCAGTAACCTGTTTCTGTCTTGTTGGGCAACATAGCATTAGTGCCAATGGTGGCTAACTGATGCGCTACCCAATATGAGCAAACTGTCATTGATCAAAAGACAAGTTAAATTGGTCTCCCATTCAAAAGTATAACAAACCCATAGAAATTTCTTGAACTACATGAATTTCAGGTCGCTGCTGGGACCCAGAGAATGGGGAATTTTTCTCTCTTTTTTGGGGGAGGGGGCTAAGGATGACGAGATACTCTTACAATTACAACAGCCTAAAATGAGACAGACTTTTCAAGTTATCGACATCATATTTTCTATAGCACCACTAACAAAACTGAGATTTAGAAGTTAGCGGCTTTTGCATTTGCTTAAGAATTACAAATAAATTCTTTATGGCACATTACAAATCTGACCATACCTATCACACACTCTATAGAATTGCTGGAAGATTACTTGATGTGGATGACAGCATCTAGGTTTTTCTCAAGCATCCAACCCTTTGGATAAACTATATTATGAACATTCAAATGGAGATGCCAATTCATTATTTTCTTGCAACCAGGTGGCGAACCTTCCATTTTACTCTCATCTTCCACCAATTGTTCAATAAAGGTGGTCTCCTGTCAAAATTAAAGGTATTATAAGATAATACGAATTGCAGGTGATATGGGGGTGGTGTAAATAAAAGTAATGATAGGAGGAATACCTGAAAACCCTCTTTGACCGAGTCTAATTGCCGTATAGGATTTGAAGTAGGGCGCCGCCACCGCTTTGGATCCCATAGAATTGTGCTATTGAATGCAAACCCAGACATATCAACATGAAATCTTCGAAGTCTTTTACTTTTCTCATTTGTATGCCACCCAAGCACTTGGCTTCCATTGCATACCGGACCCTCCAAAATAGCCTTGTTCTTGCTTGGTGCAAGCATGGCGACAGGCCAAGTGCCAAAACGACTATAAAACCAGTTCAACATTAGAACATAGGATTAGGAACTGAATGAACAAGTTGGATGACACAATTCATAAAGGCAAAATTGAGCATGTAAAAGTTAAATGATGTACACAGTGGATGGGAAAAAAGTTGTCGACATGAAAACATCATATTTATATGTTTCGAATGTGAAAAACCAATAGATACAACTCAGAAAACTGGACATTTACAGCTCCAAACACTTGAATTTATTTAATCATGAGATATATATTTGAAAAAGTCAAATTTGGATTCCATTTCATAAAAAAAGGAAAATGAAATCAATACATAACAATCAAAGGAAAAACACAATTGCCAAAGATGGTTGACTCAGTAGGTAGAATTGAACAGTGACCTGATTCTAGTAGTACCACTATGAACCTTCATTGAAGCATGTGGCCTGTCCCGACCATGGGAGTGGGTCAACCTACCTTCCTCCTAAACTTCAATTTAAAAAGGGAAAGATGTGTACTTCTTTTTTTCTTCCATTTTCGGTCAATACGTCATTACTAATTACTAATAATACAAACATTAACATGTTACCGTATTTTCACTTTATTTCCTGTTTTCGAGAATTTATGAAGGAAAAGGTGAAAACAAGATTTATAAAGGAAATAGCAATAAAACATGCTAATGTAACAAAGGACAAATACAGCTACTTCATTACCCAGACAAGCTTGTGAATACCCAAAAACAAGGCGCAAGTTTAGTCATGTAATCATTAAAATCAAAACAATACAAATTAGGAGTATTTGACAGAAAATACATTAGTCCTTGCGAATGTAAAAACCCGAAATTGATCCCCCAAAGAACCGCAAATTTCGGTCACATTAACTCCTCTCAAGAACAACCAACTTGTCGGTAGCAAGTTATGAAGGTGACATTTACGGCGCACAAGTGTTTAACTTGTCCACCAATGCCCCAATAATTGTAACCGCCAGACTCATTGGATAATACAAATAGATTTCTAGCCAACCGTTAGACTACAAGTGTATCGGTGCCCGTTAAAAAATTCATACAAAGAAACGGTAGAATCCAAAGATATTTAAAAAAACAATCATCAAGGGAGGGAAAAAACACAAACTCCCAAATCACAATCACACGAACTTATATGCTACACATCAAGTAAACCCTAAAAGCCAACGGTACCAACTACAACTGCATTGAGACATTGATAACTCGAGATTACCAAAAGCCAACAAACAAAAGGCAAGCGATTTCATACTACAATTACAACAACCACCCTTCCAAAACAAGCAATATAACTTTAAGATTAATCAGATGCAAACCCATCAATTGAGAAAACTCAAACTAAGAATAAATTCAAAGGAAAAACCGAATAATAATACTAATAAAGTAGGTATAACACAACAGGAAGTAACAAAATATGTACCTGATATCTCTGATTGTCTGAAACAAGTCAAGAGAATATGCATTATCATCATCAGCAAAGTAAACAATCCCATCAAGTTTATGATGTTCAATATGCTCCAACGCTTTATTCCTCTGATGAACTCCTCTATCCTTCACATCCGTTGAATTCTTAGTACACACCAAATGCCTATACATCACACCCGTTTTCCTCAACAATTCAGCAGTTTCCATAGAAGCAGAATTCATTTCCACCACCACCCATAAAAGCGGTGGCGGCACCAACCTCAAAACCTGCCCTAACCTATTCAAAAAATAGGACTGAAAAGCGCGGTTATAAGTTGGCGTCACAATAATCAATTGCTTCCTCGCCACAATATCAATTTTCTCAGATTCAACCAATTCTCTCTCTTTCAGCTTTTCATTATCCTTCTCAGCGTTCATGTTTGAGCTCAAACTTACTTGATCAATCATAAAACCCTTACCCTTCTTATCCTTATCCTCGTCGTCGTCACCACCACCACTACCACCACCGACGCTAACGTGCTTTTTCAAAACGCGATTATTGAGAATTGATTTGGTATCAGGTTGTGGAGTTTTATTGATATCAAAAGTGATGATATTGTTGTTGTTTTCATGATGTTGTTGAGGAATTTCATGAAGGAGATTACCGAAAGGGAACATACCTAATAAAAAGCCAACGAAGAAACAAAGAACGCACCTGAAAGCAACTTTTCGCCATTGTCCCTTTCGATTGTAGCGTCGCATGAAAACGCCACCGATTAATCTCTGAAACGACGACGCTATTACAGAGTAGTTTGGGTTTGAAGATGGAAGCTTGTGAGATGGAGACGACGGTGAAAAGGCGGCACCACCACCGCCGTTTATGTAGTGACGGTCGTGATACGCCGGTGATAACGTCCGTCGGAATGACGCCATTAATTTAGGTTTAGAGAAAAAAACATGAAGAGATCGGAAACCCTAGAAATCTAGGGATTGAAATGTGAATTATTGAAAATTGCAATGAAACTGAAATAGATCTATGCTATGCTATGCTATGCTTCTTCGTTACTTCCTTCTTCATGTGTAGAGAGAGAGAGAAGACGGTGTTTGTGATTATGGGTATGGATTCGGTTCGGATCGAGGATTGAAGCTCCGGTAACCTGTAATGAAGAAATTACAGGACTATTTCTATATCATCTCATTCAAACTTTTCTTTCTATACAAAAATTAAAATCAAAGTCAAACATAAACTGAAATTTAATACTAATATTTTATGAAATACTCCATCCGGTCCTTAATATAAGAAGAGAAACAAAAAAACATCAAAACCAAGACATTCATTAATTGTTGGAACTTTTTAAATGTTTTTACAAATATACCCTCATAAAAATTTGTGAAGTATTAAATATACCCACTAATATTAAAAAGACAAGCATTAAATGAGGGTTAAAAAAAAATTTTATGCAATAAATACATCTTAAAAATTGTGATATTTTCTTATAAATAGGTCCAAAGTTTTTTTTGAAAAATTTCTTATAATAAAGACCGGAGGGAGTAAAAAGGAAAGAAATTTTATTAATTAATATTATAACATTTTTTCTTTAAAAAATATTGATTTATTTTAATGAGAAGAATTGAAGAAAAAAAATAGTCATCATAAAATATTGTGAAATGATATTGGACAATTTTTTGTTGTTAAAACAATTTTATTATGAGATGTAGGAAGCTAGGTTTTAGTCCAAATACATGCATTAAGTTACTGAGTTTTTTTGAAATCTCTCAAACCTCTTTTTTTTTTTTTATTGTATTTCTCAATATCTATACATGATGAATGCTTGAATTTACAACGAGTTTTTTGAAATCTTGGCCTCACACATTTATTATGATATGGTTTATGTTTATAAAGGTAGCAAAACTTCAATAAATTTTTCATCAAAAAAATAACTTCAACAAAATTACGATAGTATTGTAATTTTGTCAAATCCATCTTAATTTTAAATACTATTTTTAAAGGGTTTTTTTAATACTATTTATCTGCATGTTAAATTATATGATAATTTTGTATGTTGGCATTGTCATTTTACTAGATCGTCCACCCGTGTTGCAGCACGGGTCATATACATTTACAAACATTCTTTGCAATGCAATATTTAACGTTCCAAAAACAATACAAATGACTTGATTTTATAATTCGGGTTTTACACGTTTCAAAAATCTCTCTATACACCACATTTGAAGTCATATTAATGCAGATGTCATATTCATCATTCAATAGAGTAAACACGTTTCAAACTATCTTTTTGATTATCAATCGAGTTCCATTTTTATCATCTTCGTCAGTTATCAATATCATCAATCCTTTTCATGTAACTCGTGAAATTGCAAGATACTACTGACCATGTGAAAACATATACTTTGTAAGAACTTATGATATCAGGCCCTCTCCTCATCTTTTATTGCTTTCTTTGGCTTTTATTAATAAAAAAAGTAAGAACATATAAATTAACATAAAAGTCTATTTATTTGCATAAGTTGTTTTTCATAAGCTAAATAATAGACCAATCCAAAGAGACACTTAGAAAAGAAAAAAATAATAGCAAAAGTGAAAAACGTTTGGAAAGAAATTATGGACAACTATAGAAATAATATCGGGAGATTTTTATAATTATTTTTAAATAGACACAACTTACATCAAATATCAAATGACCTCACATTTATTCATATAGAAAATATGTCCATGTTACGTATGAGGAGGTTAATGAGGGGGTGATTGAAGCACAAGTTGAGAGTGAATTGGACTTGGAGGAAGCTATCCCACAGACACGGGCCAAGAGGAATAGACTAAGGCCCAAATGGTTGAATGGATATGTGACACCCAAGAGCAAGCCATCTAAGCAGTAGTCCCTTAGTAAGAAGGATCTAGAATAATGACCCCACTTTTCATTACCGTTTGGCCAAGGATAGGGTAGTATGAGTCACCATGTAATAGATGTAGTAGTACCATTTCATAACTGTATCAGTACTATCTCATATTGCTATATATGTATTGAATAGTGGATGAAATAAAGTAGAAGAAAATTATCCAATTTTTATTTGCTCAGGAGGTGCTCCCCTCGAAGGAGAATCTTTTATCTTTTTGTGCCTTGTTAAACCTTTCATTTGGTGCTCTCGTTGCCATGGCCTCTCCTACTCCCTCCATCGATGAAACACTTCAGCAAATCCTTCAAAACCAGCAGACTCTCCAACAACATGTCAACACCCTCACCACTGAAATGGCTCACATCAGAACCCGTTTACCTCCTCCTGGTTTTCCACAACATGACCCAGGTCATCAACCCCAGTACTCCACAACCACCATCAAACTCGACATACCCAGATTTGATGGTTCTGACCCCTTGGGCTGGATCTTCAAAATTTCTCAATTTTTTGAATTTCACCACACCCCTGAAGACCAACGCATCAGAATGGCTTCCTTTTACTTGGAGGGTGAAGCCCTCACTTAGTATCAGTGGATGCATGCAAACGGACAACTCCTTTCCTGGCCGATGTTCGTTCAATCTCTTGAACTTCGCTTTGCGCCGTCGCAGTACGACGATCCCCGCGGCGCCTTGTTCAAGCTCTCCCAAACCGGGACTGTCAAGGAGTACCAGACGGAATTTGAAACCCTTGCAAATCGAATCGTGGGTCTTCCGGCGCCGTTCTACTTGAGCTGTTTTGTATCGGGCCTCAAACCACACATCCGACGCGAGGTACAGGCTTTTCAACCCATGTCTCTCACACACGCTATTAGCTTGGCCAAATTACAAGAAGACAAAGCAAACGACCGGTCCTCCCAGTTCGTTCACCGTCGTCCTTTGATCTCAACCCCTTCCAGTTCCACTCCGGCAGCCGTAACACACCCCCCTTTCCGTCAATCCCCAACTCCACCTCACACACCTCCACAAAATCCCACACCCATCAGCCTCACACCTGAAGAGCTCCAAAACCGCCGTGAGAATGGTCTTTGCTATAACTGTGACGAAAAATATGCTCCTGGTCACCGCTGCAAAAGGAGTTTTCACATTTTAATTGCTGAACCAGAACCCACCATTGACCTGGACGACTCTCACAACCAGGACTTTGGCAACACTATCTCTCCTGAAACCGAAACTGACCCAGATACCAACCCAGCTCAAATCAGCCTTCACGCCCTCATGGGACATACCATTCCTCAAACCCTACGAGTCCAAGGCCAGTTGAAACAAACCCCAGTTGTCATCCTCATTGATAGTGGTAGTACACATAATTTTATCCAAGATCGAATTGCCAAGCAATTGAATCTACCCTTACATCAGTCACAATCCTTTCAGGTTTTGGTTGGCAATGGGGAAGAGTTGAAATGTGATTCCATTTGCCATGACATGGATTTATTGGTAGGGGCACACCACTTCTCTGTTGACTTATTTGTTCTCCCTTTGAGTGGTGCAGATATAGTCTTGGGGGTACAATGGTTGAAAACCCTTGGGCCAGTTTTAACTGATTATGAGAAGCTCACTATGCAATTCATGAAAGACGGGTCACGAGTCCAACTCCAAGGGGAGCCCAAGCCCAATCCGTCTGAGTCCTCCCTACATCAACTAAAGCGTTTAGTAGCTACACATGATTTAGACACTTTCTATCACATCCAGCTTCTTCAACCCGACCCAATACCCTCCACAACACCCACTTATAACCCACAAATTCACTCACTCCTTCAAAAATACCAAAACCTTTTTGCTGTTCCCACTTCCCTTCCTCCCCCAAGAGCAAGTGATTGTGCGCACCTCGTTTTTTTCCTGAGAAAAAGACGCGCAAATCCTCCGAGGCAGTTCGTAAACGCTCGGAGGGCCTTTGTGAAGCCGCCACCAAAGTTTTTGTGTAAAGGGAACGTTGATAAACCCTTAAGTTTTTTTTTAAAGGGAAACGATAATAAAACCCTTTGACGATGAGGATAAGGATGGTCATCGCAACCATTGTCGGGTTCGGGAGTCGGTTACGCAAGGGGAAGGTATTAGCACCCCTCACGTCCGTTGTACTCAACGGGAACCTTCTATTTGGTTAAAGCTTGAATTGTTTTTAAATACTTTGCGCGCATGTTCATTTATGTCAAAATATAATAAAGGGGGGAAAGAGATAAAAACAAACGAAAGAAAAGGAAGAAAAAAGGTTTTTATTATTGCGCTTGACAAGATGTCGATCTTGCTCCTACGTATCTCCCGGTAGTCGGAGAATTCAAAGCATACGTAGTTCTTTGGTAGAAAAACGTACATATGTTGGTTAATTTTAAATGGACGATGTTTTAACCAAATTCTTGCGATTAAAACGTAGCTTGTATGCTCGCGCTTGGGAGACTTATTAAGCGTTTGTTCGTGAATCACATTAGAATTGTTAAAAGGTACGTCCGTTAGGGTAAAAGGTTGAATTGGTCGCTATGGGACCAAGAGAGGTGCAATGGACTCATACAAGTCAATCATTGACCGAGGGGACTCTAACGAGTCGGGCGATTGTTCAATTGATCCACTGAGATCAAGAACAGGTACAATGGACTCGAACGAGTCGAACATTGACCGAGTGGACTCAAACGAGTCGAGGGATCGAGTCTAATGGCCACGGAGGACCAAAAGGTTTGGATTGACCACAAGGGGCCAAGTTTTGGTTTGGTTGGGGTTGCACATATTGAAAATGGAATGACGATTGTCCGAGCGACGAGACATACGTCACGCATTCGTACAATCGGGGCGATGGAGAGACATACGTCACACCATCCCTTTTTCATTCATGTTTTTGGGTTGAATCCTTTAGAAATCCCAAGGTATGTCAAAACATTTGGCTTGAAAACCCAAAATGGGAAGGTTTAGCAATTTTGCTAGAAAACGCACAAGTTCGGCTCATTTTGCGAACGGTTTTGAAAAGCGAACAAATTTGGTGTATGTTCATGTTTGAGTTTTGAACATCATGAACAATGTTTATTGTTCAAGTTTTGATTGAAACGATGAACATAGCTTGTTTGTTCATGCTGTTTTGAAAGTGTGGGAACATAACTTGTTTTGCAAGTTATCCACAAAAAGACATACGAACTTGTGATTTTGTCAAGATTATGCAAAATCCTTGTTATAGTTTAAAACATGGGTTTAAAAACTCTTAGGTTCTGAGCTCTGGGGCTAGAACCTCAAAAATTGGTCATTTTGACACAAAAACTCAGATTCTGAGTTCTGTCATGGTCGCACTGTGACCATGACTTCGCACTGCGAAGCATGCGAATTTTTGAGTTCAGAAGCTGTTTCTGAACTTTTGTTCAGAAACAACTTCTGAACACACTCAGGACCTTTTAGGTGAGTGAAAAACTTTGAGTTTTTGAGATGAAAAAGGTTGGACAAACCAGTTTTGGTGTTTTGAAAACCTTGGGATTTCTTTGAAATTCAAAAGGGGTTTTTTAGAATCAAATGGTTTTGAACCAAAATAGCTATGCAAACACAATTGTAAATGCAAGATGAGTGCTTAGAAACTTACAGAACTCCTTAGCAAAGCTCCAGCTGCAATGGATTTGAATTGGTTGAAGGCTTTCACAAAGGTTTTTTGATATTGGTGATGAACTTGAACTTTGGTAAAGCTTTGTGTTGGATTGGTTTTTCTGGTTGTTTGTGGGGGTTTGTAAGCTAAAATGAGTAGAGTTTCTGCTCTTGAAATGCTGTTATTAGTTGTCTTTGAAACCTTAGGCATTGCCTTCTATTTATAGGGCAAAACCAAATCTATTTCATCATTACCAAATCCCAAAATTCAGCTGATTTGTGGCTAAGATCAAGCTGAATCCCTTTGCATTAAATGCTAATGGATAGAGGCAACCTTGCCTTGTACCAAGGGGCAAGATTCAGCCTGATTTCAGCCACAAATTCAACCAATTCTAGAAGGTAATTATGAAGAACAAAGCTGAATTGCAATTGGCTAATGCTTGGGGATCAATCCTTGCAATCTCAATGGTTGATCAATGAAAACGTGCACTGTAATGTGCAGAGATTGAGGGATGAAAAAGGCTACTTATGGCTGGTGTGAGGGGTGAAAAGCTGCTACAAAAACAGGGTAGGCAATCATGGCTTTTCAAGTGAGAAAATCCAGCTAGTTTGACTGGTTTTTGGGGAAGCAAGCAGGAGGAAAGTCCTCAAGCAGGTGGCTGGCAACCTTGTGGTGGTTAGCAGGTCACATGGGAGGGACTAGAGCTGCCCAAGGGCAAGCCCACTTGCTTGTCACATGCTAGGTTGGAAGAAAAAACTTCCAACCTTGGCATTAATGGCAAGTCCTTCAATTCTGGTTTTGCTTGGCCCAATTAGCCATGAATGCTACTTAAAATAATTATGGAAATGATATGCAACAAATTCTGGAATTAAATCAAAGAAACCAAAAATCTGCAGAAAAATCGCAGACTTCGCAGTGCGAAGTGAGCTTCGCAGTGCGAAGTCAGCATTTTTGAAATGTTGACTTTTCTGTTGACTTTTGTTGACTTTTGACTTTTTCCCCTCTTTGATTTTTTTTGATTTTTTGTTTTAAAATGCTTAGGACAAAATTAGGGTACTACAATGATCACCAAATTTCCCTCTCGGAAGGTTCTAACCCCGTCAACGTCAGGCCATATAGATACCCCCAATTCCAAAAGAACGAAATTGAGAAACAGATTCGGACCATGTTGGACCAGGGGATTATCCAACCAAGCTCTAGCTCTTTTTCTTCCCCTGTCTTATTGGTTCGCAAACGAGATGGGTCATGGCGCTTTTGTGTTGATTATAGGGCACTCAACGCCATCACGAACAAGGACCGTTTCCCCATCCCTGCTATTGACGAATTGCTTGATGAGTTATATGGTACTCAGTGGTTCTCAAAGCTTGATCTTCGCTCCGGTTATCACCAGATCCGTATGGCTGCTAGTGATGTTGAGAAGACAGCCTTTCGCACTCACCAAGGTCACTATGAGTTCTTCGTCATGCCGTTCGGCCTTTGCAATGCGCCCTCAACCTTCCAGGCAACCATGAACATCATTTTTCAGCCATTTCTCCGTCAATTTGTGATTGTTTTCTTTGATGATATTCTCATATACAGCCGTACTTTTACTGAGCACTTGGATCACCTCAAATCAGTTTTTGAACGCCTGGAATCAAATCAGTTCTTTCTGAAGCTGTCCAAATGCACCTTCGCTCAACCCTCCATTTCCTATCTTGGACATATTGTCACATCTCAAGGAGTGGGACCTGATCCGGAGAAAATCACTGCCATGATCAACTGGCCGCGTCCAACAACAATCAAACAGCTGCGAGGTTCCCTCGGATTAACAGGTTTTTATCGCAAGTTCATAAAGAATTATGCTTCAATTGCACATGCTTTAACCGAACTCTTGAAGAAAGATTCATTTCACTGGTCTGAAGAAGCAGAACATGCTTTTGAGCGTTTAAAACAAGCCATGACTACGGCCCCGGTATCGGCACTCCCAAATTTTGATGAAGACTTCATGGTGGATACTGATGCTTCTGGTCTGGGCATGGGAGCAGTCCTCTCTCAAAATGGGCACCCAATCGCCTTCTTTAGTAAAAAGTTTTGTGCAAAACTGTTGAGAGCTTCAACATATGTGAGAGAGTTGTGCGCAATCACCTCAGCGGTCAAAAAAATGGCGTGCATATCTGCTGGGACGCAAGTTTACCATTCATACCGACCAGCGCAGCCTTCGTGAACTCATGACGCAGATTATCCAAACTCCAGAGCAACAATTTTATTTGGCGAAACTCTTAGGCTATTCATATGAGATTGTTTACAAGCCCGGGTGCCAAAACCGTGTTGCTGATGCCTTGTCTCGCATCCAAGATCCTGAAGCAACAGTCATGGCCATCACCGTCCCTCATCTGGATTTTCTGCACAAACTCAAAGATGAGTTGAAGACAGACCTAGCCTTCCAGGATCTGCTGCAGAGAGTGTTACAGGACCCTAATGCTTACCCCAATTTTCGAATTATTGATGATTTGCTCTTCTTTAACGGCAAGCTTTACATTCCTTCTACATCTGGATTCACACAGCTGCTATTGGAGGAATTTCATGCCTCACCAGTGGGAGGCCACAGTGGAGTTCACAAAACATATGGACGCTTGAAGGAGAATGTTTTTTGGGATGGCATGCAAAAGGATGTTGCTGACTTTGTGAAAGCTTGCTTGGTCTGTCAACAAACTAAGATCCCCACCCACCTTCCCTACGGTTTACTTCAACCTTTGCCCCTCCCTACCGCTGTTTGGGAAGATGTGTCCCTGGATTTCATTATAGGGCTACCTTCTTTCCAAAACAATACAGTTATACTAGTTGTGGTGGACCGTCTCTCCAAGGCTGCCCATTTCGGCATGTTACCAACAAACTTTACTGCTAACAAGGTGGCTGACTTGTTTGCCCAGACGGTATTCAAACATCATGGAATGCCGCGCAGCATGGTTTCAGATCGTGACGCAATTTTTATGAGCCAGTTCTGGCAGCAATTGTTTCGCAACTGTGGCACGAAACTACGGATGCCCTCTGCTTACCATCCTCAAAGTGATGGCCAAACAGAGGTGGTTAACAAGGCCCTGCAACAATATTTACGCTGCTTTGTCAATTCTAAGCCAAACTTATGGGGTAAGTATCTACACTTGGCAGAATGGCATTATAACACCACCATACATTCAGCTACAGGCTTCTCTCCCTTCCAGATTGTCTATGGCAAACCACCTCCTTCGTTACCAGCTTACATTCCGGGCTCTTCCCATCTTGAGGCTTTGGATAACTCCCTCATGGACCGTGACACAATCCTTCAGCTTCTCAAAAAGAAGCTGCTAAAAGCACAGACTGCAATGAAACTTTACGCAGACAAGAAGCGCCTACCTCATCCCTTCAAGCTTGGCGACTGGGTTCTTGTCAAATTGCGCCCTTACCGACAAACATCAGTCTCAGGTCCACGCGTCCACAAGCTTGCCAAGCGCTATTTTGGTCCCTTCTAGATTATCCAACAGATTGGTGAAGTCGCATTCAAACTTCAGCTTCCCACTTCAAGCAGAATTCATCCTGTTTTCCATGCTTCTCAACTCAAACCATTCCATGGTTCTCATACAGAAATCAGTCCTAACATGCCTATCTCTGATGTCCCTCCTTTACCAAAGTCAATTACGGTGCTGGATTGGAAACTTGAGCCCAACGCTCCGTCCAAGGTTCTGGTTCAATGGTCAAATGCTTTTCCGGAAGACTCGACTTGGGAACTCTTGAGTGACATGATTGCAGCATACCCAGAGCTTCACCTTGAGGACAAGGTGCCTTTGGATGGGGGTGGGGATGTTACGTATGAGGAGGTTAATGAGGGGGTGATTGAAGCACAAGTTGAGAATGAATTGGACTTGGAGGAAGCTATCCCACAGACACGGGCCAAGAGGAATAAACTAAGGCCCAAATGGCTGAATGGATACGTGACACCCAAGAGCAAGCCATCTAAGCAGTAGTCCCTTAGTAAGAAGGATCTAGAATAATGACCCCACTTTTCATTACCGTTTGGCCAAGGATAGGGTAGTATGAGTCACCATGTAATAGCTGTAGTAGTACCATTTCATAACTGTATCAGTACTATCTCATATTGCTATATATGTATTGAATAGTGGATGAAATAAAGTAGAAGAAAATTATCCAATTTTTATTTGCTCAGGAGGTGCTCCCCTCGAAGGAGAATCTTTTATCTTTTTGTGCCTTGTTAAACCTTTCAGTCCACCCTCTATAACGGTGCATCACATAAAACATGTCCTAAAGAACTAACGAAAAAAGTAGCAATACAAAAACAAAATCAAAATTTCAGATGTTTGCAATCTTAAAAGGGATCAATACATATTTTTCTGTTCCTAATTTCAAACCATCAATCTGCTTGCTCCTTATTTCAAAGCTCAAAGGACTTATGCCTCATTCTTCCTATCAAACATAAAAACCAATACAAATTAAAAAATGGCAAAAGTTGATTAATAAACATACATAACTCTAAGCACCATAACATATACCAATAACAAAGATACAGAATACAAATAACTAACGAAATGATAATAGTTCCTACAAAGGAGAAAAAAAATTGGTATTCAGTTAATGAGAGTCAAAAAAATGAACAACATTGTTTTCTTCAATCTTCAAAAGGAACATACTCGCAAAAGGAGAAGCACTTTACCTATAATTGTGCATTTCTTTGTACTACCAAATGAAGCCATGACATATTGTTAAAGCTTATTTCAACTTAACACTACCTGCAAGTAGAACAATAACATAAAATTAAAAAGCTCAAAAATCCCAATTCCCTAAAAAACCTACAACAATTTATCTATGGTCTTTGATGAAAAAAACAAAATGAAAAGAAAGATTAATTTACCAATAATCAATCCATGTAGATGTCATCAAGTCCATATTTGCAACAAACCTTTTATATGACCTTGTACTGCAACTTCAATCAGTTGAATGTTTATCTTCACAATTCAGAATAAATATATAAAATCTTATCAATAAGTTAGAACACAGTGTGAATTAGTCATAGAACAAAAACAATTTTGAATGGAGCAGGGATACATTGTCGCTGGAGCGCCGGAGACATTGGTCCTGTTGCTTAACAACAACATCTCATCACCGGAAATTACATAATGGAAGGTAGAGAAGAAAGTTGGCGCAAAGATGGAAGTCTCAACATAAATCTTAATTGTCAAAACACTGCTCAATCTACAACTTTCAAAGATGCACTGCGCATGAACAAAAGAGAAAGAAACACACATGAATTCAAGTCTCAGTATAAAGTCGTGGCTTAATTACACATATTTCCAATGCATTAACTCATATTGAAATTAACTCAAATTAAAATTACCAATGCATAAATTGTATATGAAGTTGTAAAGTCAATAAAAATTTGAAGTAATCAAATCAATGAGTATTTGCCACAAAGTTCAAATAAGGTTAGTAAGGCTCATAAAATATGAAGAATGAAATGCAGATACAATTAAATCAAACAACCATTGGTTACCTAGATATGAAATTATGGCTTAGAACAGAAGCATATATAATGGTAGCAATAGAAAGATAAAAAGATACTACACAAACAGATTTCACATTGGATTGGATAGAATGGAAAAGAGTAATTCAACCATACAGGATGGTTTTGCAAGCAGTTATGGTATTTTGTTCTGCAACAACAAAGAGGCCTCAATAAAAAAAACTCACCCAATATATGGAATGTGGGACATGTTCTGGATGATTCACCTCAGGGGAACGACTTGGATATAATAGTTCGAGCTTTGGTAGCGGATGATTCAGCGGTCTCGATGGGTGTTGGAGAATAGTTATCACTCATTGGTTTGCTACAAAAAATATTCTGAATTTATAGAAGTTTCTTTTTGGGGTTGTTGATCTAGGCGAGCAAAAGCCATGAAAACAAAGTTGTTGGTATAGGCAAGTGTGACCTGACCTTTGATTCAGAAAAATGTATTCTTTGATATATTTTTTTCATGGCTTTTGAGGGCTTTTTAACGAAAATTTTTGGTTCTTTAGAGGGAAAATTGTAGTGAAAGAGAAGGGGGGACTGAAAATTGAATGAAGTTAGAGAGAGTCTGAATGGGGGATGACATTTGATGTTGGAGAAAAATGAGTGTGAGAAGGAGAGAGAACAAAAGGGAACGTAATAGTTTTGTTGAGGATAGAAATGTGCTCTATATGAAGCATGTTCAGATACCTTTGCATTGAGAAGAGTGGAGTAACATTGAAAATATTTTTTGAGCCATGTGAAACACTATATTTATTGGTGATGATAATGATAACATTGGAAATATACAAAATGGTGGGAGGGTTGTTGATGCATTAAATAAAAGGGTTGGGGGGAAATTCAAATTCAAATCTCAAATACATTGGTTGGAAAGTTTTATGGATAGATGTAGTTGTGCATTTAATGCGATTTTTAGGAGGGAAAATTAGGTTTAGGGTTAGACAATTAGGGTAAGCATGTTTGCTAGGATTAGATATAGAGGATTTGCATGTCAAATACACTTGAAGTGTTAACTAAATGACAAGAACTTTGCACTGCAGTTTCATGTTGAGTTCAAATTCCTTCGGAAATGGTTTTAAAATGATGATTAGTGTCATTCTTTAAGAAAAATCTTCCACTTTCCTCCAAAAAAAAAAATAGAAAATGACGAATGAATTTAACTTTGCCTTTTTTGTAGAAGATAGTTTAGGCGAGTTGAACCACAAAATACACTAGAGTCAGAGAAAATCTCAAAACTAAAAGAGTGTTAAGAGAGACTAGACTCTAACCCGTGCGATGCACGGGTTTTGTAGAGCTTCATATATAACTATCAAATGACTATATTATTACTTTTATAGTTATATTCAGTATTATGTTATCAAACTATCTCAAAAAGTAACAAAAATAAAAGATGGACTGCAATAAAAATGACAAATCAAAAGAAAAAAATATATACAAAATCTAGCACCAAGAAATTGATCCTAACCGCAAAATTTGTTAATCGAAAGAAAAAAATAAGGAGAAGGAATTGTTATTTAGTAACCGAAAGAAAAAAAAAATAAAAAGAAACGTTACGTGGTAATTGAAATAAAAAATAATAATAATAAAAAGGAACCGCTAATAATGAAAAGGAACTACTATCAAAAAAGGAATTGCAATGGCGTTAGTGACTTTTAAAAAAATAACATTTTCATGTGTTATCCGATTCAATTTCTTGCATATTTTTTTTTTCATAAAAATTAATTAGGTCCGTCAAAAAGGGTGGTGTTATGGTTATTAGGTTCAATTGCAAGATGGTGAGAGAGATGAAAGTGAGTGAGAAATGATTTAGGAATTGTGAGATTGAAAGAAAGAGGACCCGAGATTTGTGTTGAATACACAACATTGAAACAATCACATGTCATAAAAAACATCAGTACCTTGGTGGTAAGAGTTGTGAATTGAAAGCATGTGGTACCTGGTTCGATCCCTATCCGAAGTTTTTTTCATAAATTTTTATAACTAAAAAGTAGGGCTAATCATTAGGGTTAGAGCAACACTACTTAACATTTAGTATGAAAAAAAGAATAATGAAGAAAAAGCTAAAATTCACACAATCACATAACAAAATCAATAATTTTCAAACCCTAATGTCAAGGATTCGAAATTAACAAAATTCAGACAATCAATATCAACATTGGTCATAATTTTTTGTCAATTCGATGAAAGATGGTGTGAATCGGTGAGAGAAAGCGAGTTATCGGCAATGACATTTACGGCAGTCAGTTGTTGGTGAGGTGGCAGTTGCGGCGGCGGCGTGATGTGTGTGGATCAATGAGAGAAAGTGATTTTCAGGCGGTGGCAGTTACGGCGGCATGTGTTGTTGAAGTGGAAGTTGCAACGGTGGCGGGATGTTGTTATTGGGGTCACCGGCGGCGGTGAAAATGAAGTTGAATCGCATGATGTGTGTGAATGACGTTCAATTCGTGTTCAAATGATGTTGGAATTCAGGGTTGTGAGAATGACTTAAAGCGAACTAGCATTTGTGCTAGATAAATAAAATGAAAGCAACTATAAGTCACAAAAACTTTAGTGATCTAGTGGTAATGGTTGTGATCTACCAGAACTTGGTCTGGGGTTCAACTCTCAGCAGGAATTGTTTTTCATAAATTTTTTCATAAGTAATATTTACATATTACTTATCACTAAAGTCCTCACATTGACTACAAAATTCGACCATTACTCCTTTGTAACAAAAATAAATAAATCGGAACCTAAGCTCTTGTGTGATTTGAATTTAACTTTTACCAAACGGATCAACCTAACTTGTTAAGACATTTCACTTTTTTTTTTTGTGTGTGTTAATCTCATGTTCTTGGGGAAAATGAGCTCTGGTAATCTGAAGTTCGGTCGGAAGGTAAGTAAAGTCAGACCAAAAATTTTTCCACCCAGAAATTAATATCTGATTCTCTTAAACAATTCGTCATTGATAGAACTCGTTAACAACTTGAGATCAATTGCTTTGTTCAAGACATTTCACTTTGATTCCATTCGAAATGTCCCCGGATATTGTATTTGTGGAGAGAATTGTGGCCCTTTTAACTCAACAAGTTGATGTTTCTTGTTGGTCATAAGTACATTATTTATTAATTCTTCAATTTGATTTGCGAGTTTTAATTATCAATTTTGTCGATAATTCTCCTCTTATCATTAATTTTTCAAGTGCCAAATGGAAAAATTAATAATTAAAAAAATTTAGTGTTACAAAAAATATGATTGGAAATCGAAATTCAGGGTGTCTTAAAACAAAAAATCCAAAGTGTCGTTGCCATAAAAATAAAAGATGTAAGCACTTTTAGATATACGCTTTGGCTTCAAATGTATATGTATGTATACACACACAACTTGTGGCCCCTCAATAATAAGACTCATCGCTCATAACTCTGAATGTAGTCTAGAATCTGATCATTCCATGATAGGAATGGAAGGAAGCCTCTATCTGCCTAGTCTCCAAACCAATACCCAAATTGCATTGTCAAGCTGAGGTTATAGGTTGCATGGGACAATTATTTTTAAAAAAACACACTCAATCCAAATCTAAATTTCATTTAAGGTCTAGATGTTAAAACAAAGCCAGTTTAGATTTCATGGAACTGGCATAGTGGCATGCCATTAATTAATATTTATTTATGGGTTGTGACTTGTGAGGTTTTTTTTTTGTGTTATGAGAAACTTTTTCTTAATAAGACAAAAAAGGGTACAACAGTTTTTTTTACCATGTTATAGATATTAAGTTTTCTCCGTCGTATAACGATAACTAATTTTCGTTGGCCAATATTTAGGACCTACAAGACGAGTTCTCTCATTTCAAATGAATTTTCTCCATACAAAAGTCATCATAGATTGAACTTGATCACATGCTTAAGGAATTCAAATCTCTTACTTTTGTTGACCAACTCATTGTTGGTAGTGTGAACTTTATAACTCTTGTATCCTCTTAAAAAGTTTTGCATGCCTTTCACTAAATCTTCTACTTCTCCACACACCCCTCCTTGGGGCGTGCTCTGTAAACATAAAAGGGTGGCATTTCTTTAAAACTAAACAGTACTATGCACTATAGATGGATCATTTTGACCCAAGTGATCATACCTAAAAAAAATTATTTTCCCACCCACCGTCTTTCTCGTGTGCCCTCCAAATTTTCCATTTTACTCCCATTTGGATTGTATAATCTGAACAAAAAGAAACACGTTCCGGATTATATAATCCTAAATCTAAGTAATGATTAGAACTCTCCTCATTTCAACAGTTACGTAATTTTAACCTAACTTCTCCCAAAAGACCCTAAATCTGAACCACCACGCATTGTGATAAGTCGTAGTTTGTGATGTTTTTGTGTGTCAATTTCAATAACAATTTGTGTGTTTTTGTTTCTTTATAGAACTAGTTTACTTCAAAGTGTCCGTTTTTGTTTTCTAGGTCAAAATAATGAAGAACAAGTCACTTGGATCAAAAGCATGGATGAAGAGCCGAGGAAGAGAAGAAAAGCCAAGTTTGGAGTCTTTTTGAAGTCACACGGTCGTGCACCCTTTTTGCCTGGCCGTGCGCCCCCTTCAGTCCAGACCGTGCATGGCAGTGTCGAACCAACCGCACGGACCGTGCGCCCCAACCGCACGGTCGTGCACCCCTTCAGAATCTGAAATCCTGCAGTTATGAAACCACGCACGGTCGTGCGCCCCTTTGGCACAACCGTGTGCGTTATGCAGTCACTTTTTAATGTTCAAAACTTTTGGGAAATTCTCATTATTGCTATGTAATCCGAGTTTAATGCCTTGTCCAAGGTTCTAGGCTATAAATAGGGCTACAATCAGACTTGTATGGTATCTTAGAATTGGTGTAAAGTTACTATAGTTAAATCCAAGCTCTACAATGTTCTAAGTTCATTTCTTTATATTTTTCTACACTTTTACATTCTTGCAATTTATATTTTATGCTATTTACTTTTCTGCACTTTTACATTCTTGCAATTTACCTTTATGCTTTTACAATTCATGTCATTTACAATTCGTCAAGCGTCTACGATGAACATTCGTGAGTAGACTTGTTTAGTCTTGGGATTGTTGGAAAAGTCTAATGACTAGATCATAATCAAACCAAGCCTAGACTCTATTTTATCCAAATCTAGTTTCCTATCTAATCTCATCGTTTTTAAACTCAATAGCAAGTGTTGAACGAAGTACCGAAAGGTGAAGTTCGATAACTACTATTTCATCATCTTAAATATCAAGTGAAGGATCGAAAGATGAAGCTTGATATTGGATCAAATGAGATTAGACAAGGCATCACAAAACTTGATGGGAACACCCCAAATGAATAGTATTGTGATGTCTTGAGGCCATAAGATTCGTGCTTAATGGGTCCCATATAGCAATCAACCATGAGAATAGGCGTGATTGTTATTGGGATACATTCATGTAGTTCGAAAGAAACCATGAATTATGTTAGTGAATCTTGTCTTTGGAAAATGGATTCAATATAGAATAGAGATATAGGCTTGAATGTTTATGTTCTGTTATTAGATATACCAATAATCCCGAGACATTTTTTATCTTATAAATCTAAACCAAAGAATTTGTCCAAATCTTAAAACTTGATTTGTTCAGCTAACAACTTCTGAAAACTAAATCGGTACTTACACAACTCTCTGTGGATCGATATTTTTACTACTCGATAATAACCGTATACTTGCAGTGACGTATTAAGTTTTGGCGCCGTTGTTGGGGAGTTGTTCGTAATATTGATTGACTTTTTAGTAGCGGTTAGACTGAACTTTTTCTTTTTCTTTTAATTTTCAACTGTTCGGATTCTCTTGTTCTTTGAATGCGAAGAACTAGAAGTCTTGGAGAATTTATTCCCGAGATTGAAAGGTTCCTCCACCAAAGAAGAAGAGAAGCACACGATAACGCCATGGTTGTGGAACGTACTCTTAAAGAGTATGCTACGCAATCTACGGATGAGCCTAGAGTTATTATCGTGTATCCAGCCATTGAGGCAAACAATTTTTAAATAAAACCTGCACTACTTAACTTGGTGCATAAATATCAGTTTTTCGGATCACCCACTGAGGATCCGAATCTGCATCTTTCAACTTTTCTAAGACTCAGTGGAACTTTAAAAACAAATGGAGTGACGCAGGAAGCCATAAGGCTACACCTTTTTCCTTTTTCATTAAGGTATCGAGCAAGCGCCTGGTTTCACTCCTTGCATAATGCTTCTATAACCACTTGGGATCAACTAAGGGCAGCTTTCCTTGCCCGATTTTCCCCCTGGCAAAACAGCTTAATTGAGGGATCAAATTACTAGATTCACTCAAAAAGATGGGGTATCTCTATACGATGCGTGAGAGCGTTTCAAAGAAATGCTTAGGCTTTGCCCCCATCATGGTTTGGAGAAATGGTTGATCGTCCATACCTTTTATAATGGTCTGTTGTATGCTACCAAAATGATTGTTGATGCAGCTACAGGTGGAGCCTTAATGAACAAAAATTACACGGAAGCATACGCTCTCATCGAAGACATGGCTCAAAACCACTATCAGTGGACGATTGAGAGAGCCATCACTGTTGTTGCTCCGACTCCCTCTAAAAAAACGAAATCTCTGCCCTTGATCATTTAGCTGCTAAGGTGGACGCACTTTTTAACAAGTTTGATAAGTTAAGTGAAAGTGCCGTCACACCTCCTTCTTCTACTCCTCCTTGTGAAATATGTGGTGTCTTGGGTCATGCCGGTGTTGAATGCCAACTAGGTGTGGCTGCTGAAAGTCTGGAGCAAGCTCATTATGCTCAATATAACCAAAGGAATAATCAAAATTTTGCTTTTAAAAATCTTTTTGGACAACAATCAGCACCACCCGGTTTTGCAAACAATAATAAAGTCTCTCAAAAATCCAACTTGGAACTTTTGCTTGAAAATTTCATTTTATCTCTAACAAGGCAAAACCAAGAATGGAAAAATCAAACCAGATTTTTGAACGACTCTCTCATGAAATTGACCATGAAAGTTGATTCAATTGCTACCCAAAGTAAGATGCTAGAAACTCAGATTTCTCAAATAGCCCAGCAAGTGGCTTCTTCCTCAAAAACACTCGGAATATTTTCAGGCCAGCCAGAAACCAATCCCAAAGCCCAAGTTAACGTTGTTACCCTTAGGAATGGTAGGCAACTAGAGGAACCTCAAAGCAAGACCAATGAGGTTGAGAAAGAGAGTGAGAAACCGCAAACTGCGGAAAGAGTTGAAAATCCAGTTGTGCCAAATAAGCCTAAAATTCCTTTTCCACAAAGGCTTGCCAAGACTAACTTGGATGTGCAGTTTAAAAAGTTTGTTGATTTGTTAAAAAAGATTTACATTAACATTCCTTTCACCGATGCTCTGTCTCAAATGCCTCTATATGCAAAATTTTTGAAAGATATTTTGTCCAAAAAAAGAAAAATTGAGGATGATGAGACAATAGCGTTAACAAGTGAATGTAGTGCTGTTCTTCAAAACAAACTGCCTCCAAAGCTCAAAGATCCTGATAGCTTTTCTATTCCTTGTGTGATCGGGAATGAGACGATTGAGAGAGCCTTGTGTGACCTAGGGGCTAGTGTAAGCCTAATGCCCTTGTCCCTCTTTAAAAGGTTTGGCATATGAGAACTAAAACCTACTAGGATAACCTTGCAGTTAGTCGACCGTTCCATCTTATACCCTGCCGAGATTCTTGAGGATATACCTATTAAGGTAGGAAAAATTTATATCCCAACATATTTTGTTGTGATGGAAATGGAGGAAGAATCGCAGGTTCCTATCCTTTTAGGAAGGCCTTTCTTGGCTACTGCTGGTGCTGTGAAAAATGGCAAGTTGGCTTTCCATGTAGGTGATGAGAAAGTCGAATTTGAGATTGCTAATTTGATGAAAAGCCTGTCGATAGAAGACTCGTGTTTTATGGTTGATGTGGTTGACCATTGTGTGAAAGAATGCTCTATAGCATCATCTGCATGCAATGGTCTACGTGATCCAAATTTATGATAAACTCTCTTTTTGATCGTCAAGCTAGTGACGTTAAAAGAGCGTTGCGTGGGAGGCAACCCACAAGTTTATGTTCTTTGTTTGCTTTGTTTTATGCAGGTTAAGGTAGAAATAAATGTCTGAAAATGTTTGAAAGAGACATGGTTGGAGGTTGGGAAGGTTTTGATCCATGAATAATTGCGAGAAAAAGCCGAAAAAGATAAAAAAAAAAAAAATTGCATCGCGCACGGACCGTGCGCCCTGTCCAGAAGAAATATCCAAAATGTCGAATACAGCGCACAGACGTGCGCAGGAGCCGCACGACCGTGCGCGATACCCAGACCAAAATATAACCCATTTTTCTTCTCTTCTTCTCCCATTCTAAACTTACAACCTTCATCCCTTTCAAAACCTTAACCTCCAAAACTTCACAAATTCATCAAATCTCCTCCAATCTTCACGAAATTAACACCAAATACAACCAAAATTCATCATCCTTAACACACTCTAATCATCAAATAACCAAAATCATCCACTAGCCACAAAAACATAACCCTAACCCAAACCCTAAAACCTCTCAAAACTCCATAAAACCTTACCCAAACAACAAAATCAAGACTAAACCTCAGTACCCAACACCAAAAACAACCTTTTCCACAATAAATTCATTCAAACCCAATTTGATCAATAAAAGCTGAGAGCAATAACTTTCAAAAGTCAGATAAGCAGGATTCTCAAGCAAATAAAAATTGGGGAGTTTTTCCTGTTGTGGGCTGTGGTTGATAACTATCTGGAAAACACATGCTTTTATTTGCTCAGCAAAAGAGAGGAGAAGAAACCCACGGTTTACTGTCATTTCTTTTTGTGTTTTGGAGATTAATAAAAGAAAAGCCGCATGAAGGATAAATTCCAGATTCAACAAAAAGTAACAATGTGAGCTTTTCCACCCCCTTCTCTATTGTTTTGTTTGTTTTGAATCATTGAAGACAATGCTTGTTTCAAGATTGGGGGGTATAAATTAGTTTGTTTTGTTTTTATAGTGTTTTTAGTGTTTTTCGTAGTCTTATTTTTCAATTTCCCTTTATAGTTGTTTGTTGTTAAGTGAAAGGCATTGAAGCGACAAAGTCTTAGGGTATATACAAATTTTTCTTTTAAAAAGCTAAGTTTTTGTGTTGTGCTTGTAAATAAACCCTTTTTGCTTCAAAATCATCCACTAAACCCACACTTGTTTCATTATGAAATTTTTCTCTTTGAGAAGCGCACAAAGTTGCAGTCTTTGAGTAAGTGTGTAGAATGGTATTTTAAGGAACAATGTCTAACTTTAAATGGTAAATTTGTCCTCAAAATTTCAAATAAAAAGTAGTATAAGTTGGTGTGGGGAACAAAAAGGTCAACATAAGGTGTAAATAAATAAAAAGGGGTTAGAGCACAAAAATAATAGGCATTGACTTGGTTTGGTATGACTCACTATCACTAACTTCCTGGGAATGATATGGTTATCCTCAAAACGAATAAAAATGCTTCTACAGTTCCCCACAAATAAATAAACACCAAGTGACAAAGTGGCCGAAAAAAATTTCCACCTAGTTTATATGAAATGGAAGTGAAATTTTGTCGATATGTTTACTTTTAAAGTTAGAACATGTTTTCCTCATAATACCTTTTTACACAGGAGCAATAAAAAGCTGGACTCCACACACAATCACTTGAAACTTGTTGTTGGGTTGAAAAATCTTAATAAAAAGCACTTGGGGTTGTGATAAGAGTACTCTGAAAACAAAGCCTTTAAAAGAATAAATTTTTGTGTCTTATTTCACTGTTGTTTCGTGTTGCTGATGTTCTATGCCTTTTGCTTGAGGACAAGCAAAGATTCAAGCATGGGGAAATTTGATAAGTCGTAGTTTGTGATGTTTTTGTGTGTCAATTTCAATAACAATTTGTGTGTTTTTGTTTCTTTATAGAACTAGTTTACTTCAAAGTGTCTGTTTTTGTTTTCTAGGTCAAAATAATGAAGAACAAGTCACTTGGATCGAAAACATGGATGAAGAGCCGAGGAAGAGAAGAAAAGCCAAGTTTGGAGTCTTTTTGAAGTCACACGGTCGTGCACCCTTTTTACCTGGCCGTGCACCCCCTTCAGTCCAGACCGTGCATGGCAGTGTCGAACCAACCGCACGGACCGTGCGCCCCAACCGCACGGTCGTGCACCCCTTCAGAATATGAAATCCTGCAGTTATGAAACCACACACGGTCGTGCGCCCCTTTGGCACGACCGTGTGCGTTATGCAGTCACTTTTTAATATTCAAAACTTTTGGGAAATTCTCATTATTGCTATGTAATCCGAGTTTAATGCCTTGTCCAAGGTTATAGGCTATTAATAGGGCTACAATCAGACTTGTATGGTATCTTAGAATTGGTGTAAAGTTACTATAGTTAAATCCAAGCTCTACATTGTTCTAAGTTCATTTCTTTATATTTTTCTGCACTTTTACATTCTTGCAATTTATATTTTCTGCTATTTACTTTTCTGCACTTTTACATTCTTGCAATTTACCTCTATGCTTTTATAATTCATGTCATTTACAATTCGTCAAGCGTCTACGATGAACATTCGTGAGTAGACTTGTCTAGTCTTGGGATTTTTGGAAAAGTCTGATGACTAGATCCTAATCAAACCAAGCCTAGACTCTATTTTATCCAAATCTAATTTTCTATCTAATCTCATCGTTTTTAAACTCAATAGAAAGTGTTGAACGAAGTACCGAAAGGTGAAGTTTGATAACTATTATTTCATCATCTCAAATATCAAGTGAAGGATCGAATGATGAAGCTTGATATTAGATCAAATGAGATTAGACAATGCATCACAAAACTTGATGGGAACACCCCAAATGAATAGTTTTGTGATGTCTTGAGGCCATAAGATTCGTGCTTAACGGGTCTCATATAGCAATCAACCATGAGAATAGGCGTGATTGTTATTGGGATACATTCATGTAGTTCGAAAGAAACCATGAATTACCTTAGTGAATCTTGTTTTTGGAAAATGGATTCATATAGAATAGAGATATAAGCTTGAATGTTTATGTTTTGTTATTAGATATACCAATAATCCCGAGACATTTTTTATCTTATAAATCTAAACCAAAGAATTTGTCCAAATCTTAAAACTTGATCATTTCAGCTAACAACTTCTGAAAACTAAATCGGTACTTACACAACTCTCTATGGATCGATATTTTTACTACTCGATAATAACCGTATACTTGCGGTGACATATCACATTGTGCCGTTCTTGAAGTGAAGTTGGTCTATTTCATCATATTTCAACCCTTTTCAACCATCAAATAAAAGTCTAGGTCACACCTCTTCAATCATTTTTCTTTAATTTATTTTTTTTATTGTGTATTGGTTTGTTTCAGATTATATAATCCGAAATAGATCGTCCAAGAATTCATATATGAACTCACACCCTAAAACGATCAAGCTTGTTCTATTTAAGTAAATATGCTTTCTAAAAAGCCTAAATTTGACCTTGTTACCAAACGAGCCGAGCTATGCCTTGAATAGGTTGGGTCATGGGACCCTATTAGACGATCTATCCTACTTCCATCCCTACTTACATGCTCCTATAAAAAAATTATCTAAAGCTTAATTTAATCTTGAAAGTGTTAAAGTTGGTTTTGATTTTTTTTCATTGTAGTCTACACGATGGAAAATTAAAATTAAAATATAAAGATATAAATGCGTTTAACCAATCAAACTCAAGATGTATTAATCTTTTTGCAAGTCAAACTTAAGTTTTTAGCTAAGTCCATTCAAGTAAATTAATCAAGTCCAAGTCACTATTTTTCTTTCACAAACTAAAGTCAAACTTACAGTTCGACTCGTATAACCCATAGTGGTGAAGTGACTCGTGTAGAATCAAAATGCATAGGCTAAATGATTAATCTTTTTTTTTTTTGGCTCAAAACGATTAATCTTATGAGAGCTGCTTTTGCCCTCCATTCATTTCTTAAAAATCAAACATTAAATATTTGGTTCGGTTTCACTCGTATAAATTG
Source organism: Medicago ruthenica (assembly GCA_018208015.1). NCBI lineage: Eukaryota > Viridiplantae > Streptophyta > Magnoliopsida > Fabales > Fabaceae > Medicago > Medicago ruthenica. The sequence goes on along the minus strand of CM031373.1, from coordinate 99,401,975 downwards.
TGGTGGAGTAACTCGAGTAGAATCATAATGCATGGACTAAATGATTGATCTTATGAGAGCTGCTTTTACCCACCATTAATTTATAAAAAAATCAAACCCCTCCTGATTTACCAATCTAAGTGCGGAAAAAACATTGTTTTGTCTAACTTATGGTAAATTTGGAAAAGTTGTATTTTTCCCATTTGAATAGATAAATCTAAAGGGAAACAGTTTTTTTTTTTAAAACCATTGATTAAGAAAAGAAATTCTCTAATCCTATCCTGTATATACAAAATTTGCTGGGGTTGCAATGGGCCACTATTTTGCATGCAATGATCTATATATGGTGATAATTGCTCTGTAAGTGCCTCAAATTTGCTTCCGATCAAATCGTAATTTTCGATCGACTATTTTTATGTGTAAAATTTGATCGGATAGTAACTCCTGAGAGGCTATTTTCAACAGGGCTAGCAATTTTGAGGAGACTAACAAAGCAACTTTCATTTATATGCTATGCAACTATCCCACACGTTTGGCATCTTTTTAAAGCTGAATAAATTGTACCGGTACATATATAGCCTATTCTGTTGTCAGTGTGCTTTTCTTTCTTTGTCCTTGTAATTTGAATAATTCGTTCCTTTACTGCTTCTGGTCAAGATAGCATACTACTCTTGAAGTGATGGTCACACTCATAATATAAGATCCCAATATTATTTAACACTTTGAAATAAGATCATAAGCCTCGTCGTCATAGTAGAATGTGTCATGTTTTTTGTTGTTGAGAAAATTATAATATGTGCATGTTATAATCATTAATATTGTGAAACAATATTGATATAAATGATTTGTGTGGTTCTCTATTGGTGGTCAACAACGACCCCAATGATCATGTTTTGTGGAAATATACATGCATATATAAAATGACAAATTGGCAAATGTGCTAAAATCATTCAAACCCTAGCACCTCAATGATCATGTACTAGTAATTTCTTGACAAGACACCTACTGCAAGTTGGAAATTAGAAAATAAATGAAATCCCTATAAGACACAGAAGTGCTCAATAATGGAAGGCATGAAGGATGGGTGCATGAATGTATATTCAATAATAATAATAATAATATGTCTAAGCTACTTCTGCCATGTCTGAGTCGTGTACAAAAATGCCTTTTCCACAAAGCCGTAAACGAACGGAAGACTTTAATTGGGTTGGGAGGTTTGGCGCGCAATGTTTGTAGTAAATGCAGGACTAGCTAGCTTTAGTGAAGGACATGTGTACACGGTCAATTCTTATAAATAACCTACCACGCACGACCAACATAACTGTCACACTCACCCGTGTGTTGTTGTCCTTTGGACAGGACGGTAAAAAAAATTAATACACGTATGCCACATCAATAGTAGTATGGTGGTAACAAATTATAGATGCATTTAAAAACTTGGAATAGGTCTTATAAAAAAGATAAGTAAAAAATTCAATAGGATCTTATATTTAGAAATAAAGTTACCGACATTTATCCATAAAAAATTACAACAATAAGATTTTTTTTATCTTTGTAATGGTAACAGGCATTTGCGATAAAAATCATATGGACCACATGTTATAATGATTTTTTCATGATATAATTAAGATTATGGCACAACAACGGATGTTGAGTCTAGCGGAAGTGGCTCACATCTCACAACTTGCCTCAAATAAGATTAGGGCTTAGAGTTTACGTTTTAGGGCTTTTGTAAACAAATGTTGTACATTTAATAATGCTTCTATATAAAAGCACTATCAAAGGTTTTAAAAAATTGGTTTAAAGAAGTTTATGTGAATTGGGTTCTAGGAGCTCACAAGGTCTGACCTCAAAGTTCAAAAAATGCTTCTAAAATTACTTACAGATTAACCACCAAAAATATTATCTCTCTCAAAGTTCAAAGAGTTCTTACACTACAAGAAATTTGATATTTTGCAGCGACTGTTTCTCAACGATATTCAATTTGTTGACAATAGCATGCATATAGCAACGACTAATTTAAGTTGTTGCAATAAGTTATTTTTTTTCTCAATAATTTTATTATTGTTGGAAAAAAATAACTTATCCCAACAACAATTATTGTCACTGCAAATAATACAACTTTTCTATATACATATAGTAGCTACTATTTTAAGTTGTTGTAATAAGTTTTTATTTTTCTCAACAATCTCATTATCGTTGGGAAAAATGACTTATCCCAACAAAAATTATTGATGCTGGGAATAGTTTAACTTTTTGATATACATATAGCAACGACTAATTTATGTCGTTGTAATAAGTTTTTTTTTTTTTGTCTCAACAATCTCATTATTGCTGCGATAAATGACTTATCTCAACAAAAAAAATATTGTTGTTGATAATTATATACTTTCTTGGCAAAAAAACTAATATATTGTTGAGAATAATTCAATATTTTGGCATTAACATAATTTATTATTGGAAAAAATAATTTTTTTTGCAACGACATAATTTTTGTTGAAAATCATACAATATTTTTGGCATCAACATTTTAAAGTTGTTGGAAAAATGTATATTTATGCCAACAACATAACTTGTCCCTAAGAATGCTAAAAAATTATTGTTTTTTTTAAATTGTTTTTTGACGCATTTTTCTTGAGTGTGGTAAACGGTATATCTAGAATATATCAATCTCAATCACCAAATAAATATTTTTTTAGTTACACGAAATGACCATCGTCATTTAAAGTTCATACATAGTAGTGGAGGAATTGGGGTTCGAAATCCGGCATAATGCATGATCTAACAATATCGACATTTTTGTCAATTGAGATAGATTTTTTTAGGGAGCTAGAACTTGTCGACACAAAATAACAATTTAAATAGTAAAATAATAAATACTGAACTAATTTATATTAAAAACATGATTTAATATTAATATGTTTTTTTTTAAAAAAAAAATTCAAATTTTAATATTAGTGTAATAACATACAAATCAACCACCAAAAATATTATCTTGTCGACGTAGGGAATTGAATCCACATTCTTGCAGGATATTAGTCAACTCCTAATCAACTGAATCAACTTTCATTAACATCAAAAGTCAATTTTGTTATAAAATAAAAAATAAAAAAATCTTTTTATATTAGAACTACTCACACAAAAAAAAAAACTAAAGTAATTTCATAAGTTGCAAAGTTATAAAAGATTCAAGCAATGTTGCTCACGGCTCAATCAAATGCAACGTTGATGCTGCTCTTCCCCATGGAAATTCGGTCATGTCCTATGGATTATGCTTTCATGACTCTTCAGGCAACCTTCTCTTCAGTAAGTCCGATTACAATTTCTTGTCGACCACCGTCTTAGAAGCTGAAGCTATAGGTCTTTTGGAAGCTCTCAAAATGGGAAACTCCAAAGGCCTCTATAATGTTGCCTTCGAAATTGACAGCAAAGTTCTGGTTGATTTCCTAGGAAACAAATATTCATCCCACAATGAAATTGGTGAGTTAGTTTCAGATATTAAGACTCTCTTGTTAAGTAATCCTGACTATGTAGTATCATTCATTAGGAGGCAAGCAAATAGTGTGGCTCATAATATTGCTAGAGCTGCTCTTTCTGATCCTAGCCTCCATGTTTTTTTTATCATGTTCCTACTACCTTGTACTCTTTATTTATGAATGAAATGCAGTAAGTTTGTCTTTGCTAAAAAAAAAAAAGATTCAAGCGATATATATTTTAATAAGTAGAGTAAAAATTTAATTTGGTCCCTCACATTTTTTTTTGCAGTTTATTTTAGTCTTTACACACATTAGTTAGTCCCTGCATTTTTATACAAAGGAAAAATTAGTTCCTGATTCACTATAACCGAATGGCTAATTTGTTCGCAGTATAAAAATTAATGTCAATGACTAGTTTGAGTATTATTTTGTGTCAGAAACAAAATATGGGTCCGAGAGAAAATTATAAGTGATGGAATTGAATCTTCTTTCAAATAAGAATGAAACCACCAATATAAAAAGACATATGTAACATAATATGATACTACATCGAGCAATAAGGAAAAATAAGGTTGGTGTGGTGGTTGAGGTGGGAGAGTTAAGGAGTTGAGTGATAAATGTGATATCAGATTTGATTCCTACCTCCATTAAATACTAACAAATTAACTAGTAACATTGTTGCTTGTTTAAAAGAAAAATACTATAATATTCTTATTTAAATTCACATTTTCTTCCACTAAATTTAAATTCACATGTTTTTTTGACAGAATAAGCTCACATTTATCGGTTTTTAATACATTAAATGTGTTCACTTTTTTATCACCCATATGTAGTACTAGTATTTTTTTACAAAAGAAAAGTTAGCACAAAGATGCGAAACAAACATAAATGGAATACAAACCAAATACAGAAGTTGGCACCCAATGGATTGTTTGTTCCCCAGCAGAATTAAGGCTCACACTTCTTAAAGCTAGGCTCCTACCTCCATTCATTCTCAAAAAGGGCTTCGACCACTCATTCACTTCTATAGCCCCCTGGCCCTCTCAATAAAAACGGGTTGGTGCGTGATAAGACATTATAAGGAAAAGGTGTGCATATATACAATATACTCATTGCCATATTAAGGCAATTCTCATATGAAGTCTTTTTGGAATAAATTAAAAAATTCTCAAAAAGCATGTTAAGTGTGATTCTTTAATCCTTAAACTTTGTTTTTGACTGCTTTAATCCTTAATGATATTCTACTTTATAGTAGTTTTTTCTTAGGTTATATGGGGCGGCTTCACTGCCGGCTCTAAAGCCTTTATAAAGTTACACCTTTTTTTTTATAGACTAAAGTTACACTTTATATTAGTGTATATGCAATTGATGAACAACTGCACAATCTAAATTAAAAGTAACGTAATTAATTAACACGCAAGATATATGTAGTCTTCTCTATTGAATTTTTCTTATTCTTTTAACAAACGAGATCTTTTTGGTTGGTTTATGTCCCTGTAATAGAGGTACTTTCTGATTTAGTCATTTGAAAAAATAAAATAAGATTTTGTTCCTGTAATTTATGATTATCACTTAGTCACTAGCGTCATCTTCGCATCAAAGTAGGTGGTGTGGCTCATTACCTCATATTTTGGTGTCACATGACATTGAGCTATCATGTCATTTGTGCGACATCTTCCATGGAGGACTCTCATGTCTCAGAAACAAAACTAAACATAATTACATGGATCGAAAAGAAAAGACAAAATATATAAATCCTAGAGACCAAATATACGAATTACCTAAAAAAAACTTTAATTTTAATTTTTAACTTCAACTCCTGCATATGCAAACTTTTAATCGCCATAAAATAATAAACTTTTGATATGTCTTCTTCTGTTTTTATTCATTTTTTTTATCTATATAAAGATTATATTGAAGTTGTTTTCTTTATTTTAATTTTCAACATCCATTTATATAAAATTCATATGTATATACATACAAAAAACAAAGTTAATCATATATAGCATAAAAAATGGCAAGGGTTTTTGTACCCAAAAAAAACGGCAAGGGTTGTAATAAGAGTTATATAAAGACCCTTTGTAGGAGTTGCATGTCCACACATAACACATTCGGTGGACAAAACTAAAAATGTTGGATATCCACTATGAAATCTAGGAAATGTTGATATATACTGACCACCCATTATAGAGGCAATTCTTTGCACATGTACATAACTGCGTAGTTACTATGACCGATAGATAGAGATTGAGATATTTTTTATATCTTCAACTTGAAAAATAGATGATAAGGTGAGATACTGAGAGAAGCACTATGTAGGGATCGATGAAATTAGAAAAAAGAAGAAGACGACAAACTTGGACTAGGGTGTTCCACTCAAACCTGCTATTAAATTATGAGATGGGCCATGTTTCAATTATATTTTTGTACTATAGTGTTGTAGGTAAATATAGAAAGGAAAAAGAAAATCTGAAAACGTTAATTTTGAAATGTGTATTCATAAGGATGTGTGATGCGGATTGATTCACACAACACGGATCTTGACTTCACTGAAAGTTTCTTAAATATAAAGAGAAAATGAAGGAAATTATAAGAAAAGCTTAAGAAAAATAAACAAGAAATAGAAGAAAAACATATAAGATGAAATGAGATGAGAAATATGAAAAATACACATTAAATCGTGTATCCGTCACAAGAATAAGACCCCATTATTTTGTAAAAACATTTTATATTTTTCATTTTAGCTTGTTAAGAAGATGTGAGAATCTTAAAATGAACAACTGTGTTGGAGAAAATAGGAAATGCTAGTTAAAGATGATGTTTTAGTAATAATGATAACAATTGTTCACTTCAATATTCTAATCTTGTTGGCAAGTAAACATGGCCTAAAGTATTATTGCTAAGAATCTATATATGGTTCTTGAGAGAAGAACCTGGTGTAGCAATACTATCTCTCAATTCAATCCAAGATTGAATAATTAAATTAATGCATTCACTTAAATGAACCACATCAATGGTTATAGGCTTCAACCATGAGGCCTAAAAGACAAGCAAAATATGGATCTAGCCCATTATGAAAGCTTACAGCCACTGAAAAGAAAAAGAAGCGCAAGATATAAACTGCAAAAGAATCCCACAGAGTTACAAGTGTTTCACTTATTAGAAATAAATTACAAACAAAAAAATATTAAAATCTATATTTTCTCAGATTTATTCAAATCTGTTTTTTGAGATGTCTTGAGGTTGCATCATTCTTGTGCAATCACAACCTCGTGAATACACATGGTCAGACACATCTAAATTATATGATATAGATTGAGAAGGGTTAAGATTTCTAACTTGATATTTTATATTTAAGAAAAATAATCAAAATCTATACTAAAATTTGAACCGTTTAATCTTGATTAAATATTGATGATCAGTTGCAACTGATTGTGTGTGTAATGCACAAAATCAAAATCCCTATTCATAATCATAATAATAGATAAAAAAGAGGTAGCCTGAGGTGGTGGGGAAGTGGCATTGTAGATTGCAGAGACACTGTTCCAATTTCTTTGTAATGTGAGAAGTAGACAGATGCAATAATAGCTGGATTTTGTTTGTGCAGTTCCTAACATGGCCCCTCCAATTCCAACCAAACCCTTCTTCACTAGATACATACATACATACATACAATTCTCTACATGCATGATACCAACTATTGTTATCATTCACTTTTACTGAGCAGATACCTCTCTCTATTTGCGTGTCTCTTTGTCCCTCTCTGTTTGTCTTCAATCTCATTCTTTCACATTTTCTTGTCGTACATAAAAGAGCATTAACAATGTACAATAAAAAGAGCATTAGCAAACGTGCATCTTTCTGTTTTCTACCATCACTTTCATTATCGCTACTCGTCCTCCACTGGTCCTTCTCATTTCAAACTAGCTAGCTTAAATTGTTCAAAATACTTGTTTATATTGTAAAATACTCCCTCCGGTCCTTATTATAAAAAGAAAAACTAAAAAATATCAAAACCAATACAATCATTAATTAATATAACTTTTTTAATATTTTTACAACTATACCCTCATAAAAATTTGTGAAGCATTAAATATATTCACAAATATTAAAAAGACAAACATTAAATTAGGGATAGAAAAGTCTTTTAAACAATAACTACACCTTAAAAATTGTGGCATTTTCTTATAAATAAGACCAAAAAGTTTTTTGAAAATTTTCTTATATATAAGACCGGAGGGAGTATATGTTTTCACATATGGACATGTGTCAATCATGCAAACATACAGATAGTGGTCCTAATAAACGTTAGGGAGAATTTTACCAAAAAAATAAATATAAAAATAAAAGTTGGGGGTAAATTATATTTACCAATGCTCTTAATATTTATATATAAAGAAATGCTAACTTGTGTCCTTAAGGCACAAGTTAATACTTCATTCGTTCATTTTTAATTGTCTCTTTTGTAAAAAAGTTTTGTTTTTAATTAACTGTCACTTTCAAAATTCAATGTAATATTAAATGTTGTTTTTACCAATATTACCCTTAGTTATTTATTACAAAGAGAAATACATGAAACAAGATATTAAATGAATAAGGTTATTATTGGAAAAGAATAAATTATTGTATCAAAAGTAGTAACATTTATTGATTGTTTTGGTTTGTGTAAAATGACAAAAAATGACAATCAAAAAGGAATGGAGGTAGTAAGTCAAAAGTAGAAATATTTTGTTGTAATTAATGCATTTGAATTTAATTTTTTTACTTTCAAGTAATTGAATGCACAAAATTTAAGAAAAAAAAATTCTACTTTTGGGTTGCTTAACATGTGCCCTAAGGGCACAAGTTAGCATGACACTTATATATATTATCAATCTAAAAGTTTTTTACACTTTAATCACTATTTTTTTTTTATTTTAACTATAAGTATTTCAAAAGTTACATAATATATTAGGCTTTTGTATCGGGTTTAACTCATTTTTACAAAATTTGTTTGTAAGGTGATGAATGTCACTCTTTATAAACTCTAGTTAGATCCATCTTATGTGGGACTTGGTTTTTCCAATACACTCCCTCATGTCCAACATTATTGAATTTGAACTTGGTGCGTGGATATATATTGGGTGGCTCGATCGACAAATTCCTATCTATAATAGATTTTTGTATGATCGATCAAACTCATCTTTACAAAACCGATTTATAAAATAAAGAGTTCACTCTTAATAAATTACTCTATCCGTCCCTTTTTATAGGAGTAGTTTACGAAAAAGTTTTGTCCCTAAATATAAGATCATATACAATTTCCTAGATGCATTGATTACTCTTTTTCCAAATATACCCCTTATTAATACAACCAATTTGTCTTGGTATATGAAAAGTTAAAATTAAATATATATTTAATCAAGGGTAATCTAGTAATAGTCACATACATTTGAGACAACTTTATTACTTCAACAACTTTTCTTAATACATGTGATTTTTGTAAACTACTTCTATAAAAAGGGACGGAGGGAGTATATTCAGACATTATCTTTAATCTACGAGAACTTATAAAACATTTTAGGCTTAAATATACAAATAGTCCCTGCAAATATGGCTCATTTTGCCTTTGTTCCTTGGTAAATTTTTTTAAAAAAAACACCCTTGCAAAATTTTCCGTCTTTTAAAAAAGTCATCCGTCCCACTTAACAGCTAATTTGGCACGGTTTTGGCCATGTGACAGTTGCTGACTATGCAACTTTTGCCACATGGCGATGGCATGGCATGCCACATAATTAAAAACTTAAAAAAACATTTTAAAACTAAAAACAATTTAAAAATTCTTAAAATTATTTTTTAAATTAAAAAATCAGGAAAGTATATTTAAAAAATTAAAAAGCTGAAAAAAATTTCCATAAAATTTCAGATTATTTAATTTTCAAAAATTAAAATTATATAATTTGAAAATTTTGGAAAAAAATCTGAATTTAAATTTAAAAATCATAAAAAATTAAAAAAAGCAACTAAAAATCCTTAAAATTCTTTTTTGAAATTAAAAATCGGAAAATAATTTTCAAAATCATAAAATAAATTTCCAAAAAAAATTGATTATATAATTTTAAAAAACTAAAATTAAATTTTTTGAAAATTATATAATCTGAAATTTCGAAAAAAATAAGAATTTTTTTAAAAAATAAGAATTTTTTTTAAAAAAATATCTGAATAGATTATCTAAAATTGAAATTAAAAATTTGAAAAAAATATGAAAATTATATATTCAAAAATTTCCGAAAATTATAAATTTTCAGATTATATATTTTTTAAAAAAATTAATTTTCATATTTTAATTTACAAATATTTATATTCAAGTTTTAAAAAATTATTTTATTTTTATTTTTTTTCATATCTCAAAAATTTAGTTTTTTTTTTAAAACTGTTTAATCGGAAAATTTTCGGAACTTTTTTTTATGATTTTTTTATTTTATTTTCATATTTTTTAATTTTTAAAAATAATTTTCAGAATGTTAATTTTTTTAAAAATTTAATATTATGTGGCATGCCGCGTCAGTGCCACGTGTCAAAAGTTGCATAATCAGCAACTGCCACGTGGACGAAACCATGCCATCGCACCTCAAAAGTGGGTCAGGGACTTTTTTTTTTAAAAAAATTTACCAAGGACCAAAAGTAAAACGAGCCCTATTTGCAGGGACTATTTGCATATTTAAGCCAACATTTTACAACGAAAAGACAGCGTATGAAATTAATTTCATTTGCAAAAGGAGAGAAGAAATAAAAGGAGCGGGTGAGAGGAGAACAAATAAGTTACATACATAGAGGCCCATCCCATATATAGGGTAGACCAAGAAACACCAGTAATTTATGTTTTTAACCCCATCGGTAGTTAATTGCCGATGAGAAGGAAACCAGCGGCAGTTAGCTGCCGTTGCCATGTTTTGCCTATATTTTCCAAAATTTCACATTTTTTCATTTTAATGTGAACAAAAACGATAAAATGATTGAACAAAAACGATAAAATGACATGCGATTAAAGTAAAAAAGCTAAAAACAACAAAAAAAAGTAATTAGATTTGACACATACCTTATTTATGATTTTTTTTTTAGTTTTTAAGAGGAGTAGGGAGGTTGGAGAATGTTGTCATAACATTGTATGTTTGAAGACCTTCTCCAACATCACCACGCATCTTAAAAACTGCTTACGCCTCTATATTCAAAACAAAAAAATAACATCATAAGAAGTAGGAAGTGTTTATGTTGGTGGTTTTTTGTTTAGTTTTTAAGAGGAGTGGAGATGAATGGGAAGACGTTCGAACACCTTCACTCCCATCCCCACGTATCTTATAAACTGTAGATGCGTTGAGTATAGATTGTGAAAGCAACACTGCATATTTATAGAACTTTATGTGGGTTTTGGACCACATAAAGTGTAGGTGGAACCCCATCCACACAAAATAAAGTGCATCGGCAGCTAACTGCGCTGGTTTCTTTTTCATCGGCTGTTAGCTGCCGCCGGATGTTTCCTTCTCATCGGCAGTTAGCTGCCGCCGGATGTTTCCTTCCCATCGGCATAAAAACGTATATTACTAGTGTTTCTTAGTTTTCTATAAAGTGTCAAAAGCAATTTACCGGTAGTTTATACTGCAGCATAAGCACAATATTAAGGAATTGTACGAAAATGATTATTAGAATGCGTGATTACTGATTAGACTTAGATCCTTTGAAATTTATTCATATATAATCAAGTCAATCAAGAGCAATCATGTGTGAAACTTTCGTTATCATACTATGATTGGGAGGGTTTAGGATAGGAAATTTTCCCTTGATTAGGTAGCAGTAGTTCTAAATAAAGAGATTAATTATTTATTGTAGAAGAGAGATAGGGAGAAGAATAAGAATAGGAATAGGAATGTGAATGTGATGCTTGTGCAAATGAAAGTGTGTGTTTATTTATATACAAAGGTTATTAGGCGTGTGGTTGCAAGTGTGTTAGAGGTTGGTTTTCCATTTATGGACAGTCAAGAATTTACCATTTATGGAAAGGAACAAACAACACAAAAGTTAGGCAGAAAACAAACTCATTTTGTTTTCCTTCAAAAACAACCGACAACTCAATCCAATGCTTCTCTGAATATGGTCCTATGGAGAACTTATTAAAACAGCATCTTCTCCTCTCTCTTTCTCCATCCCCATTACAAATAAATATGTACGGTGCATATAATTAATTTTATTTACTACTATTGTACAGCAGCCAAACATTTACGGTCTGGTCAATGAATTAGTATGAAAAATAGCAAAAATTTTTTAAAAGAAACTAGCAAAAGACCCTTGCTTTCGCACGGATCACGTAACATTGCGATAATTATAAAAAAATATAATTATATTGTTAATATTGTAGAATGTTTATAGATATTATATGAAAATTATGAGTAATAATGTAATGTTTATTAATTTTTTTCTCTTATGTAAACAAAAATTTGTTAAATAGTTGAGCCACACCAGTTATGGATTTTATTTGTTTATATATGCAAAAACAAATTTTTATGTACATAAAATTTTGAAAACTCGTGACTATTTTTAAAATATCAACATTAATACAGTGTTTCTATTGATTAAATTTTATTTTATATGCAAAAGAATGTTTAATGTTTGCACTGCTTCCGTTGCAGATTTTAAATGTTTATATCTAATTAAACAAATTTTTATATACATGTATGAGAAAGTCGATATGATAAAATTTTGGAAACATATGACTATTTTTAAAATATCAACATTAATGTAGTGTGTCTATTAAATAAATTTTTATTTTATATTTAAAACACCGTTAAATATTTAAATCGCACTCATTGAGGAATTTATATGCTTATATATGCAGAAGAAAATTTGTATGTATCGATATGTGATAGTCACTATGATAAAATTTTGAAAACTCGTGATTAATTTCAAAATATCAACATTAATGCAGTGTTTCTATTGATTAAATTTTATTTTATATGCAAAACATTGTTCAATGTTTGCACCGCTCCCGTTGCAAATTTTAAATGTTTATATCTGCAGAAACAAATTTTTATATACATATATGAGAAAGCCGATATGATAAAATTTTGAAAACGTGACTATTTTCAAAATATCAACATTAATGCGGTGTTTCTATTGATTAAATTATATTTTATATGCAAAATAATGTTCAGTGTTTGCAACGCTCCCGTTGCAGATTTTAAATGTTTATATCTGCAGAAACAAATTTTTATATACATATATGAGAAAGTCGATATGCTAAAATTTTGAAAACTCATGACTATTTTCAAAATATCAACATTAATGTAGTGTGTCTATTAAATAAAATTTATTTTATATGCAAAACACTGTTCAATGTTTGCATCGCTCCCGTTGCAGATTTTAAATGTTTATATCTGCATAAACAAATTTTTATATAGATATATGAGAAAGTCAATGTGATAAAATTTTTGAAACTCATGAATATTTTCAAAAAATCAACATTAATGTAGTGTGTCTATTAAATATATTTTTATGTTATATTTAAAACACTTTTAAATATTTAAATCGCACTCGTTCAAGATTTTATATGCTTATATATGCATAAGAAATTTTTTTTGTACCGATATGTGATAGTCCATATGATAAAATTTTGAAAACTCGTGACTATTTTCAAAATATCGACATTAAAGAGATCATGAGTTTTAATAAGGACGATTATGAAATTTTGTTGTACTTTGATTTTTATATATTGTAGATGTTAGTAGATATGAACATTATTCGTAATTAATTTTTTAAAAAACAAATAAATTAGTTTCATAATTATCCCTGGAGATTGCTTACACTTGTGATGAACATTCTCCGTAATAAATTTTTTAAAAAACAAATAAATTAAATTTTGCAAAATGACCATTATGCACAAAAAATTAAGGAGATCATGAGTTTTAATAAGGACGATTATGAAATTTTGTTGTACTTCGATTTTTATATATTGTTAGTAGATCGATGGCAAGGAAAATTATTATAATTAAATAGACATTATTGATTATTTTACAACTTTTCTAAGGGGACTTGAAGTACATTTGTAAGGTAAACTTTCACTATTATGATGAAGCTTCATGGATACGGGTGTGTCCACACAAAATAACAATAATTTAATTAAAACTAAAATTTAAAAAATTAAAACACTCATACAGGCACACTTCCAACACTTTTATAATATATATATATATATATATATATATATATATATATATATATATATATATATATATATATATATGCAAACACATTTTAATAAAGTTATCCTTAATATATTAATAGCGAGCATCTAGAAAAAAGAGAAAAATAGATGATAAATTAGAGCAAATTAAGTAGTTTCTATTTCTACAATCCAATAAATGGAGATTCTGATAATTTCGATTCTCCCCAAGAAATGAAGGAAAATAAACTTGGTTAATTAATTAATTCAGTGTCTACATGTTTGGTAGCAGTGGGTCTGATTCAAGTGAGTGTGTACATGTCTTGGTAACATCATCATGCGTGATTACTATGATCTCTTCAAGACAACCACAGTGATTGTTGTTGTTATCATGACGCAGTACTGTTTTTGTGATGAATGTAGAATCAGAAAAACCAATAGTAGTAGTAACTTTTGTGAGATTCTTTGCTCTTTCAACTTGATCATTCCAATCCGTTGTACAAAGCACATACAACATGAGAACAGCACAAGAGCCTTGGGCTGCAAGCAACCCAAACCAAAGCCCAACAAAACCCATCTTCACAACAAACCCAAGAACAATAGCCACAGGCATACCTACCAAATAAAAAGACCCCAAATTGATATTTGCACCCACCGTAGGTCTAGCACTACCTCTCAAAACACCACAACCCGTTGTTTGTGGGCAATTCCCAATCTCACAAAGCCCAACAATTGGCAAAACCATAGCCGTTAGATTAAGAATCTCGTCATCACTAGTAAACAATCTCCCCCATTGATTTCTCATCAAAGTAGTAAAAACCATAGCCAAAATTCCCAAACCAAAACCACAAAACATTGACACTATCATAGAAAAACGTGCTTTTGAAGGAGAATTAGCACCTAACAAATTCCCAACTCTAGTTGAAACACCAAAACTAAGAGAAGATGGAAAAACATAAACCAAAGAAGTTGTTTGAATAAGAATACCCATTGAAGAAATGGTTGACTTTGGGTTGACCAAAAGTCCACACAAAATTATCATGAGTTCATACCACCACCATTCTAAACAAACAGAAACACACGACGGAATCGAAAGCGCAAGTAACGAAGACCAACCTTTGAGACAATTCATACTAGGAAAAACCCATGAATCTTTATAAACACGTGAGAAAAATACAAAAGATGAAAGGAAAATCAAAAGGTTGAGATTGAACCAAATCATTGCTATTGCCACCCCTGCAACACCCATTTTGAAATGGATCACAAGAAGAAAATTCAAAGGAACATGAAGAGTAACAGATATGGCTGAACAATACGTTAATGGCAATGTTATGTTTTGTGTTCTTAGGTAGATACGAAGAGGATGAAGAAAAGAGAGAAAGAAAAGATCTGGTAGTGAAAACAGAATGAAAGTTTGTGCTGTTGATGAAATTTCTTCATCTTGACCACAAGACATGAGAATCTTTTTCATGTTAAGCCATAAATATGCAATGGGAATGGAAGTAGAAAGAAGTAAAAGAACGGTTTTTTGAAGAGTTAAGCCAAGTATCTTCCATTGTTTAGCTCCGTATGCTTGTCCACAAATGGGTTCCATTCCCATGGCTAAACCAGATAGGACAGAGTAACCAGTTATGTTGGCAAAACCTATGGAGAGAGAACCTCCTGCTAGTTGTGTCTCGCCGAGATAGCCAAGGAAAAGCATTGAGATCATAGCTCTTGAATATAAGAGTAAACCAGTTATAGCTGTTGGACCTGATATTTTACCTATGGCCTTCAATTCTTCTATCACCTGAAATATTGAGTTATAATTAATATTAAATTCAAGGGTATTATTTGTTTTCATATGTTGTGATTGTGACTAAAAGAGACATGATAGCAACTAGCTAGAAACTTCATTTAATTTACCTTCACAAAAAAATAAATGATATATAACTGGGTTATTATTTTTTCTTGTATTTTTTAATATTTATTTTTTTGTCATTATACCTCATTTGGAGTTGGCCATCTTTGAAGTTCATTTTGATCTTGAACTTCATCATGAGGAGGGTCATTTATGAGTAGTTTGGGATCAGAAGTTATGATGTTGGTTTGTGTGGGACAGAGAAATGGGGATGTTGAGGATGGCTTAGGTTTACACATCTCACTAGCAAGTAGTTTTGGATATGTACAAAGGATAGAATATACAAGAGCTAGCACTGCTCTTGCATCTACCTTAGGTTCAGTGATCGTGGATGGACTGTGTTTGAAGTTGTTTGAGAGGATGTAAGAGGTTTGTGTATTGTGTATGGGAGGAAGATGATGAAGGTGAGTGTGTTTTTATGCATGAAGAAAGGTTTGGGCCCTACAATTGTAACGTGTCATAAATGGAACCAAATGCTAAAATTTAGAGTGTACAAATTAGAAAGGCCATTTTTTTTCTCTTTATAATTAGTTTTACCAGCATGTAGTTAGTTGTATGTGGTATAAATCTTGAACATCTAAATTAAATAATAGAAAGGAATTTTGTATTTTTTTTTGTAGCTTGTATGAGTGGTAATGAACTCGGACATCTAAATTAAATAATAGTTAGGAATTTATATCTTGTTTGTATGAAGAAAATTTGATTGGAGGAATTTATTTTATATGTTCAACAAATTCTTCGACGAATTACTCATTGTTTTGCATTTATTACACGGATTTTTTAAAAAAATGCTGGTATTTTTAAAATAGAAATCAAATTTTGTTGAAATAAATGGAAAGAACAAGTTGAATGGAAGAAATGCCTTATGGAGGTTATGGGAGGCAACCGGCTTTCGCTTTCTCTCAAAATTGAAAGAGTATATTATTATTATTTTTTATTCAAAAAGTGGAGAACAATTTGAGAATGGAATCTGAAAAAACAAAAACTAATGCAGAGGTTTCCAATTAGCTATGGTTTTTGAGTGTGGAAATTCAGAAACACAAGTTCGGTCTTATCTTTAGGATGGATGGATTTATCATTTATTTGCTTTAATGGTTTTTTTATAGCCGTCAAATCAATGACACAGTTTTGATTTGACGGTGATGGCCCAAACCAAATACTAGCTAGTGGATTTGTTCGTTTAAACTTCCATCGCATGGTTATTAACGGATTTGTATGTGGATAATAATATTTTTAAAACACCACACGTTTGGCTTGATTTCCGTTATGTATGAAACATAACGAATTTTATCCTCAAATTGGTGATGCCGAGTGGAAGGAAAAAAATAAAGTGATATTATGGAGAAGCTAATTCTCCTGCTGCTGAAATGAACCAATTATTAATTATTTTTGCCATTTTGTTTTCTCTTTTCTGCTTTTTGCCGCATGGGGTATTTCTGAAACTACAAGGGTACTCACACATACATTTGTGGCAATTCATAATTGATATTTGTTGTGCTAATATATAATTTTTTAAATTTAGTTACTTACTTTACGTCAACGTATTGTTTTGTTTTTTACGGGTGTTGGTTGATAATTTGTAGTGTAGGCAAAAGAAAAATGTTTGGCATTGAATGTTGTATAAGGAAGGCAAGCAAATTCCATGCATGTTTCATTCCAAATTGCTAACGCAATCTACAGTCTATAAATAGACGGACCATCTGAAACACACAAAGGCCAAAACATTCCTTTGGCTACAACAGAGGAAGCAATTTTTCTCTAGCATCCAATGTAGGCCCCACACGCTTTCTGTGCATGCCTCTTGCGGTATGTTATGTTATGTACTCTCCTTGTAGTATAGCTTGTTGAATGATAATTTATTTCATCCCAATATGAATTTTGCCCCCTAAATAAAAAAGAAGAAGAAAAAAGATGAAACAAATTTCTAAGGGAGGTAATATTAAATTTAACTTTAGGAGTCCCCCGTTATCAAGAACTCATATTGACATGTATTTTGGTAAAGCCTCTTTTAAAATAAAAATAAGAAAAAGTAGTTGAGTTCCATCCTGGGATTTTATTGAGGAAGAAAAGGTCAAATCCACAAATTTTCTCTTTTATAAAGGTTATCTAATTCGACTTCGTGGATATGTATATGTATCTACATATGTGAATATATGTATGGATTATGGAGGTAGGTGTTGATCTCAAGTATCATGGAGGGACCACTTGTAGTGTTAACAGTTAATGGAGAATGATGGTAGTTGGCCGTATCGAGAAGAGACAGATGGGAGATGGGAGACATTAGAGAGATAATTACGTGCGTCAATTACAACCATTTAATTAATTATGTGAAAAAGGGTATGGGATTGTGAGGATTCTGTCAGTGTATAGGAGTGCACGGTGTTATTGATTGTATATGAGGAAACATACACTAGAATAGATTAACTCTCATTTTCACTTGCACGGTGAGGACCATTAATCAATTTTGTTTCATTGTACATTATACGAAAAATTAATTAAAATTGCCTGAAACACATGGCCACCCCATGTCAGATTCCATTGGTTTGTAGCTCATCCAGTTGATGTCAATGAAAGATATGTATCATTGCAAGGCAGCAAGGGAACCCAATGCTCTGAAAATAAAGCAACAGAAGAAGTTCTGACAATGAACAATTAAAAAAAACTCAGTCTCGTCCAATGAATTAATTAATTAATACTATATGACTTCGAATGTAACCCGTAAGGAATTTGCCATCCTCTTTGAAGTCGCAAAGTGCTAAGTTCCTGAGATCCCACCCAAAGGATTTGATTGATTTTTTTTTTTTTTTTATAATAACAGATAAAAGCTCAAGATCACGTAATGATGGCATTCAGATTTACTGTGGTATATTTAAAAAAGATATCGTAAAACAAATAGTCCGATTGGGAATTAGACAAAACAAAAAAGACTAGATTTAACAATCATAACTCTCCTCTGATAGCTCAACAGATTCGCTAATTGTACTTGTTCTTGTTAAATATCACACGATAGACCTCGCCGGTGATGTGTCGTGTGCTTAGTTTTTAGGGTAAAATGCAGACCCTCTTGTGTTTATTAGCCCCCTCGTGTTGTGGCCTCAAGACGTCGGTCATATCTTCAGATAACTTCTGTTTCCCTTTCTTCCTATCTCCATCGTGCTGAGTAAAACCAACAAGTGTTGCTGGAGCGTACGTGCAATGATATTCGGGTTAGGGCTCGTGGTCTTGTATGATAAGGGCCAAACATGTGAATAAGATTAGAGGATTGATCATTAGACATCTAGCAATTGCTTACAAACACCTAAAAAACACAAATTACCGTTCGACATTTTTTAAATCGGTTAAATCATTTTTTAAATCGGTTTAACCAATTTAAAAAAACACCCAAACAGTAATTAACTATAAGTGGGGTGATTTAGGTGCTAAAGAGCAATCTCCATAAGATTATGATGGTCCAGAACCTTCTAGCTAAACGTTTTCCACATCCAAAGAGAGGTGGGACGCTTATGGCGGAAATAGATTTTCTCTTTTGACAGTTTGACATGAGAAAATATAATTGAATAGAAAAATGTGGGATGGGTTCTTGATGTAAAAAATAGGAGTGGGAAAGTTCAAGTGAGATTGATAACACATGAGAGAAGATTCATCCCGCTCAATAAAATCTAGGCTAAATTACACCAGAGGTCCTTTAACTTATTTAATTGTAACAAATTAGTCTTTAAGTTTTTTTTGTACCATTTAGGTCTTTAAGTTAATTAATTGTAACAACTTGGTCATTTACATTTTTTCATACCAATGAGGCCCTTTATGTTATTTAAACATAACAGTTTCAGGGATTTTAGATCTTAAAAATGTCAGTTCCTCCGGCCTAAAAGTTACAATTCAACAACTTAAATGACCTAAATGATACGAAAAATATTTAAAGGACAAACTTGTTACAACTAATTAACTTAAAGGATAAGTGATACAAAAAAACTTAAAGGATCAATTTGTTACAATTAAATAACTTAAGGACCTGTAATTTAGGTAAATAAACTATAGATGTGTCAGCATTGTTCACTTAATCCTCTTAACAAACAGTTAACGCTAACTACTGTAGACTATAATAACCTGCAAATTCTAAAGCCAAACATAGCAGTTTTGCAGGGTAACCAAACTAGCAAATTTCAGTTGTGCAGCTGGCACATGGTTCAAAAATTATATCACTAGTAGTTAGGACAAATGATGATAAAAAGGTTGGTATTTTTTAAATGCTCTGAGTCTCTCTGAGTCTTAGTAACATGAATTGTACGAAGAATTGAAAGCAAATTAGACTTTCATGAAGAGTGAAATGCATTTAACATGAGAATTTATTCCATGGTTCAAAAGAAGCAAAATAAATTAAATGTCCACATTAAATGACCAGTGTAAATCAAAACCCGTCGTTGGTTGAATATTTGTGTTCAAAGAAAAATATTATGCCCAAGCACAGTCAAGGTTTTGATCAGCACAATTAACATATTCACTATTGGCCACTAAGCACATTCATGAAACTAATACAAACAATCGCACAAATTTCTAATATTCCGACGCATCTATGCTCGAAGCAGCAATGAACAGCGTTGCCTCAAAATAAAAGGAATTTTTCGTGTGCAATAATTCCCTATCAGCAGCAACCGATCTTGGTTGGAAAGGATGTTTGCCTGAGTAATTTTGGAACCTATAGAAGATGCCCCAAGTACTTTCCCCCCACATTTAAAAGCAACATCTTTCACAGGTGGGACAGATTTACATGAAGAAATTCCCCACTGAATTCAGATAATTTAATCAATATTTTTAGGACAGCTTTTATGATTACATTTGAGTTGCCAGGATGTTTGAAAAAGTAGTGCAATATGAATTGCTTCTTTGACATTGTTCCGTAATCCTTATACATCAAGAGTATTCATTCTTTCTTGCCACCAGCAGATGGTCCCCCATGGTTAACCAAACAGATATTCTCATTGTTTTAAACAGACAACTCACTCATCAGGATCACCAAGAAGAAGAAAACAAGGAAAAAGTTTGAAGTTTCCAAAACTTCAGAAAATAATAGCACTCTAAGTTTAGGTCATTGGCTTTAAATAATGACCAATCAGATGAAAACGCACCAATGTATTCAATTATTCGTATTAGAAAAAGATGGAGAGGTTCTTTGTGAAAGGAAAACTCAATAAAATCCTACTAAAATAAGTAAAACATAATTATATACAAATTATTTCTACCTGTTCAATTTCATAATCCCTCTTCAAAAGAAATCTGTGCCAAAGCAGAACGAAGATGATACCTCATACTGGGCTTCGAGGCTTTTGAGCACCAGTTCGGGGAATAGCCAAGACAGCTATGAGTCCACTGGCAAGGGCTGCAACAGCTGCCACAGCAAAGGCTGGAGAGTTTCCTCCACCAAATAACTGATCCCAAGGTCCACTTCCTAAGGACACTATGATCTGTTTCAAATATGAAAAACATATAAACCTCAGTAACTAAAACAAACAAAAATCATGTGCACCGCTAAATCCTTTCTTAAAAAGTTTGTCATGTCACCATGAAATTTGTCAGGCAGTTGCTTGAAATGGGATGTTTGGGAGAACAAAAATGCAAATAAAATTTACAGCAAATCTGTATGACAATACAAATAGCTCATGCCACTCTGGCTGAATCTCTACCAGAGATGACATGACAAGTCAATCATAATGAACCCCTCTAAATTTTTCTGTCACAATTCCTGTGTTGATTTTCATGTTTCTTATTTAAAGTGCTTCCCAAAAGTCGTAGAAATCTGGTCCCAGCATGAAAACCACTGTGCTGATAGTTTTATTTAGAGAAATCCATTGAGAGAGACCAAAAAGTCATGTTTTCATGTTTGAATTTTGGCAATTTTGCAGACTATAATCTTAATGGGATGTTTGCATTAGAAGACAGCATGTATCAACCTCAATTATTTGGATTATTCAAATTATAACTTTTTATCCAGTGATGAAATTGTGAGTGGTCACCTCAAGACTCAGGACCATTTCTCACGCTTAATTCAAGATAATATGTTTTAATTATTTAAGTCAAATTAGTTCACTTAAACATACTATAAGGAATGCTGCAAAATTCCAAGGATCTTCGTTTTTAGAATTTAAGCTAAATTAATCCGCTACACAACTATTAGAAGTGTTAAACAATTCCACAATTCTTCATTTGGATCTCCGTTCAGGGGTGGATAATTTAACCGTTAAAAAGGCAGATATTTGAAAGAGGCAATACCTGTGGGAACACTATTGCAAGATTTAGGACTCCCATTGACAATCCTGAAAGTACCGACAATTAATATAAATATGAATATTTAAATTATCGTATATCTAAGAAAGAAAAATAAGGTATCAATCATGCCCACCTTGGCCAAGCCCCAATGACTGAATATGCGTGGAAATTAAGGCATATGGAACACTGTAAGTGATCTGAAATGATTAAGAAGTCAGATTAAATTAAATATAGGGCTTTCAATACATACATTCTTAAACTTATGCATAGTCAATGGGACAATTTCCAGATTTATTTTGCATCACACTGTGACTCTCAAACTAAAAGTTTAAGAAAATATGCCAGATTGAGTTGAGAAGATTAAGCGGCCAATATTCAGTCAAGAGTCGAGACACTTCGCATGTACGAGCCACTGAAAGTTTTTAAAAGAAAAATGCAAGAACATAATATGTATGGGGATTTTATGGAACTAGAAGAACAAAAGGCTTGCCTTTTTAGATAACGAGTCAATTGACACACTTCACATGTACGTACCATTGAGACTTAAAAAATTATGTGAAAAAGGACTGAAGTTGATTTCAAGGAAAATAAGAGACAGAAAGCGAACAAACAATATGCTTTTAGAAGTAGATAAAGCAACTTACAGCCAGTGGAAACCCGAGAATGGTAAAGATTGCCAGTGCAGATATCACGATGCTAGTGGGCGGTAAATCTTTGCCTATATAACCAATGGTATTTGCCACATAGGTTACTACAAGCATTGCTACGAAGCAGACAGCCATTAGGATATTTGCGATTCCCCACACGAACCCAGGCCCCCGCTTCCTGCATAGCTTCTCCATGAGTACTGATGTTATTCCAAGAACAACTGAATTAAGCAATAAACCAAGTGCCCCCATTCTAACTCCAGTATCATAATTAGTGCCTTCATTTGGCTCACCGCCATAAATTTCTCGGCCCATCCAATCGGTATCGAATAGAAGAAATGGAAACCACCCAACCCATGTTAGAGCAGTAACAGACAATATTACCCATATAGGCTTTGAAAAATATCTGAATGTCCCAAATAGCTCCCAAAGGAAAGCTTCTTCCGCACTACCACCTGACTCCCCTGCTGCTTCAGCATTGGGTGTCCCAAGAGGCACTTCATTAGCTGCCATGATACTGATATAGGTGGTGATGATAATGAAACCAATGTCCAGAAAGAAAGCAGACTTGAGATTCGCACAACTAATATTGCATGCAGGGGTAAGTGTGAAAGGAAAGACCTTGTACCAACCACTGTATGATCCAGTTGCATATCCAAGAATGTTACCAATAGCCATAAATAGGGAGAAATAAGCATTTGCGACACGTGTCCTTCGATGATCCTTACCTTACATTCCAAAGAAGAAAAGATAGATAAATAAAACATGAAGGATGTCAATAGAGTAAATCAGCATTTTAGTCTTTGAAATCGTAATTCGTAAGGGTCAGTCAATTTAGTCCCTTAAATTTGCAAAATGACAATTTAGCGCCATTAAGTTAAAAAAAAAAAAAAAAGATTTAGCCCCATTAAGTTAAAAACCATCAATCTAGTCTTCCGCCAAAATAACTTTTTAGAAAACATCTATCAAAACCAATGAAAGACTATATATTGTCTTCAATAGTCTCTTGCCGCATCAAGACAAAGACAGAATCTTTAAAATAGTGGTGCTAAATTTGGGAAAAATGACTAAATTGACTGATATTCTATAATTTTAGTAACTAAATTGCCATTTTACAATTTGAGGGATTAAATTGTCCAACCCTTACGATTTCAAGAACTAAAATATTGATTTCCTCAATGTCAATGTGGTGTTTGCTTTTCATAGTCGAATCATTTTTATTTTTCAAAAGAGTTACAATTAACAATTAACATAAACTCTCATTGTGTCTTTTTCTATTTTTTAGGAGTTCTATTCAGACATTTAAGGCCACATTTGCAAAACAATGTAGGCAAGATAATTATAGCCTTTTCAATTTAACTTAAAACTGCATTCAGGAGTACATACGAAGACAGTCTGGTGACAGCCGATGTGGAACAAATTTATTTTTTTACTATTCTGGTTATATCCTACCTTTTAGTTGGGATCATCTTATCCAAAATATATAAAAATATGTTCTGCAAATATAATCGTTTTGTAATATCTATCGAACGTAGGATATATATATGTATAGTAAAATATTTATGTAGTATGTCGATATAATACAAAAACTTATTTAATTAAACACTATGTACTCATCTCATGACTATGATGACTCTCCTAAACTGAAGAGATTATAAAAAAGGACTACATTCTCTACATTTTCTCCTTCAAATGAATCCAATGATTACATCCACAGACAACAAACTACAGCATGTTTGATAATGACATAAAATTGTGTGCTTCTTGACAAATCCTCTGTATTTAACATAAAGTAGTTCAAGCTTTAGCACTTTCTAAAATAGGAGTTTCAAGTCAAGCTGGAATCCATGTTATCATAGAAATTCAAAAGGGAAGGGTGGTGCAAAGAAGAAAAAATAATGAGAACTAAACAGGAAATGGAAAAACTTTTTAAAGGAAATGTCCTCTGCATTTAGATCCCTTCAAAATCTAACAGTAGAAACATCATTTACCTTTCGATAAATTAGTTGTCTAATTCCTAAAAGGCGTACATGACAAAGATGAACTTTCAAATAATCAAGTGAATAGCAATGATTGTTAGGTTAGCATCTTACTCATTCTGATATAACCATACATAATGTTAAGGGAGATCATAGAATGCAGTTGCAATTCACCAATCTAAGAACTGATTTTAGACCTAAAATTACTAAGACCCAAACCCCATATAAAGCCTATAGTATATGTCACAACAACGCGACTAACCAAACAAACAATCCGTTTTTCCTCTCCAATTCTTGACAAAAGGAAATCTCCCATTATCTTTCCAATCTCGTAAACAAGCTATGTTGAATGAGATTTAAATGTGATGCTCAACTGTGTTACAATGAGAGCCTTGAATCTTAAGTTGATATTCTGAATCCAAGTTCATTAACAATGCACGGCTGAATTTTATCGTATAGTGTTTATAGATATTCATACAGCATGAATAATTTTACTAAATAAAAATATATGAGCATCCAAAAGTATATACATGAATTTGATTTCAAACATTTAAAACAAAAGTTCCCACTAAAAATAGACCAATTAACAGAGGGAGGGAGAGAGAGAGGGATGGGATTTATTAATCAAAGTTCAGTTTCTTTTCCCTTAAAAATCATCTGAATGTTAACATACTTTTCTGTAAGTGCATGACATGACAGCATCAATCAACTGCCTTGAGTCATAGATAGGGTTGACAGACCCAGGTCCTTAATTAATTTTAAAGGGTCTACAAAAGGAAATTTAAGGGGAAGGCAGAGGATAGTATTCTCCGAAGTAGTAAAGGGGTTGTTGTGTATAGAAGAGAGTTTAACTAAACATTGTTGTTAGTTAGGCTAAAGGAATAAATAGGAAGTTTAGGAAGGCGCCAAAATTGTAAATCATGAAATAGAAAGGGACGCCCTAGATCTCTTAAACTTCCGGGAATTATAATTTCTCTGTGTAGCTTTCTATTCTAGGTGTTGAGCCCGTATTGAGGCAGGATTGTGATTAAGGTTTGTCAATAAAAGAAAATCTTTCCAATTACAATCTGAACCAGTTCTATCAATGGTGTCCTAGATGCCTCTGTTGCATGGTCAATTGACAATGAACCATGTCCTAAAATACTTAACAAATTAAAATTTGATCAATTGTGGTAAATAGCCTTCATGCTTATCATAGTGGCTGTAGTTTGGTAAACAAGCATTTAAGCTAACTCATTGCTAGACAAATAAATTGAAATCATGTTGTGACAGAGAAATGTGCGCGCGCGCACACACACACACAAGATTCGGTAAACGCCCAATTCAGTTGATGCTGTCATGCACTAGTGGAGATTGCAGATAACCAACCTTACCTAACATCTCACGACCAAGGTTTGTTAAAATTGCATGTTAACTTGTACAATCGGACAATTCCACGAGTTTAGGTATCAATTTCGAATTGTCTCAGTTTATAAACTGCAACTATAGTAAACTCGGGAAATGAAATCAAGTTTACTCAACTAGACACCGAAACAATTGCAAATTATTTCAGATCATAATATTCATAAGGAGGAGAAAAATTTACCAGTGAGATCACCAAGCAATGCTCTACAAGGACCTTGAGTAACATTATTAGCAACATCCAAAATCCAAAACCCGAAAACAAAAAACGCCACAGCAGAATGGCGATGATTCTTGGTATCGCCAAATTTCCATCCCAAATCAGCAGCATGACCAATAATAAGAACAGAAATCACAATCGAAACAGCTCCACCGAATATAAACGGTCTTCTTCTCCCGAATCGACTCGTACACCGATCACTCAAATGCCCAACCAACGGTTGAACAAGAAGCCCAGAAAGAGGCCCACATAACCATATAATGCTAGCCCACGCGTGTGGGATTCCGAGCTGTTGCACGTATGGTGTTAGAAGAGAGAGTTGCAAAGCCCATCCGAATTGAATCCCGCCGGCGACCGATGCTACTCGGAGAAGCTTTGTGAGTGGGACCCGGTCTTTGGGACGTGGTTTGATTCGAACCGTTGAAGATGATGATGATGGTCGAGGTTTGGACCGGTGGTGTTGACGGTGAGTTTCGGGATTCGCCATTGTGTGGTGTAGTGGTTTGGAGGATTGTATTGTGTCTTCTTCTTCTTCTTCTTCTTCTTCATCATCATCTCTACATTGAAAACAAGAAATTTGTGACCGTTTCCTAAGGGCATCACGCAAGACCAGGAGGAGAGAGAAAGAGTTAGAGTGCAGATTCTATTGTCATGGCGCGGTTCAGTTCAATAATCACATTCATTTTAAGTTTCCTCTACAAATAAAACCGTTTCTTTACTTTTCTTCAATGATAAGATAATTAACACATTTTGAATTTCTCTAAAAAAAAAAAATCTTTTTTTACTATCGCTTCATTCCAAATTATATATCAATTTCACATATATTTAAAAATACAATTAATTTTGTATAGAAAGTAGTAATTATAAGTTATTTTACAAAAATATCTTTTATTAATAGTATGAAAAACATAAATTAAAAAATTGAAAAAAGATAAAGTAATAAATAGTAAAGAGCATAATATGAAAATAAACATTAATGATTTCTTGATATCATAAAGTGACATATAATTTGGAACAAACAAATTTTACTAAAATGGTATATAATTTAGAACAAAGGAAGTACAAGCCTACGATCATTTCTTATATAAGTATTTAGAATATTTTGTATAAATTATTTTATTTATGACAAAAAATAAAAATAGTAAAAACAAACAATTTTTATTAATCCGAGAGAGTTTGTATAAATATCATAAGTTATTTTTATAAACACTCACAAACAACTTTTTTTGTATTAGTTTTACTAGGTATAGATATCATTTTTTGAAAATAGTTGGGATCAAACTTGATTTCATAAAAAAATCTAATAATTTCATAATAATTTTTTGAAATCAAACAAAATCGAGTTTAACTACATACATAAATTCCTTGGTAAAAAATTATTCTCTGTATTATATTATGGCGATTGAAACCTTTGTTAAGGTTTCGCTTTTGAGATTGCCACAAGAGAAAAAGGCTAACTTGACTACAACGAGAAGAAACCAAAGACAACATATAGGTTTTCACAAGAAACGGTGATGGACGGAACACAACATATAAGATTGCATGCAAATCAGAACACGTAAGAGCATTGTGACGTCCTAATGCAACAACAAGTTAAATCATACTGGGCGAAGGCACATATACGGTGATGAATGCGTTTGATTTGTTAAAAAGTAAGTAGTAGACATAACAACATAGACAAAACTGTTTTAGCAAATAAATGCACTCAAATACTGATTTTTCCTACTTATAAAAATATGGGCTAATTTTTGTTGTTAGATTAAATTAGTTCCAGAGAAAATTGTGAAGACAAAATGAAAAATACTTGGGTGACTTTGAATGATGGAGAATGATAGATTTTTTTATTTTTAGTTTATTTTGATGAGAGAAAATAATAAATTTTTTATGAGAGAATGATTGAATGATTAAAATAAATTACTTGATGAGAGCAAATGATTGGTTAGAAGAGAGATAAGACAAAGTCACCGATGTTACAAAAACTCAAAGTCACCCCAAGTGAAACCCATGACAAAATTGGGTATTACTCCATCTGTTTGACGTTTGAATATAAATTTTATGTTCTTATTTAACAGTTGTTTCAATAGTGTAATGGTATAATTATTCAATCATACCCTTTCTCAATTACTCATCCATACTTAGTTTTCAATAAAACTAATTAATTCTATATATTTTGATATTCAAGTTTTTTTTTTAAAAACACAATTTTGTTACCTGTAATAATATAATCATTTTTTATTAAATAACATAATCATTTTTTATTATATAATAATAAAATTGTGAATAGTTTAAATTCTATAAATAAGATCAATAACATTGTAATTTTTTTTGTTTGTTTTTATTTTGAGGGGAGTAGCATTGTGAAGTTAAAATTGATTTATGAACCCATATCATATCAATATTAACAAAATCTTGAAGTCATAGTTGAAGTCTAAATGTTAATCAAATGAGTTGAAGGGAAGTTAAATTTTACTTAAGTGAGACACAAAAATATAAATCAACAGCAAATGACAGTTAATTGTCATTAGACATATTTCAATTAGTTCACTACAAGAAAAAATGTTGTTTGCCAGGGGCGGATTCCCTGGGAAAAAAACCAAAAGCCTTGGCAAATGGACGTTTGCCAGGGATTTTGTCAGGGGTTAAATCCCTGGGAAAAACGCCCATCGCAAATGGGAAAGTGAGGGGTTTCACCCCTGGCAAAAAAACGAGGGGCTGGGCCCTGTCAAAATCCTTGTCTTAACCCCTGTCTTTTAACTGACGCATCTGCTCTGTTTTCTGACGCACTGCTGCACTGACACAAGTCAAATCATACAGTACCAGGGGTTTTGCCAGGGGTAAACCCCTGTGAAACGGTATATATTTTTTTTAAAAAATTAATAAATAATTTATTGTAATAAAAATCGTTTTAATTAAAAAAAATTATTTAAAATAATAAAAAAAATTGTTTTTTTTTCAAAATTGTTTTTGAAATATAATTAATTGTTTTAAAAATCATTTTAATTAACAAAAATTATTTAAAATAATAAAAAAATCATTTTTTTTTTCAAAATTGTTTTTGAAATATAATTAATTGTTTTAAAAATCATTTTAATTAACAAAAATTATTTAAAATAATAAAAAAAATTGTTTTTTTTTTCAAAATTGTTTTTGAAATATAATTAATTGTTTTAAAAATCATTTTAATTAACAAAAATTATTTAAAATAATAAAAAAATCATTTTTTTTTCAAAATTGTTTTTGAAATATAATTAATTGTTTTAAAAATCATTTTAATTAACAAAAATTATTTAAAATAATAAAAAAATCTTTTTTTTCAAAATTGTTTTTAAAATATAATTAATTGTTTTAAAAATCATTTTAATTAATAAAAATTATTTAAAATAATGAAAAAAATCGTTTTTTTTCAAAATGCTTTTTTAAATATAATTAATTGTTTCAAAAATCATTTTAAGTAATAAAAGCGTGACACTAAAATATTAAATGTAATAGGCGTGAAATTAAAATTGTACTTAATAATATTACAAACATTGTATCATAAAAGAAGCAAATAAAAATTGTGCCGGGAAGCATAGAAAACCTCCCAAATACTACAACCAAATCGAAAACATAATAATTAAAACACTAACAACATCACCATCATCAATCCTCTTCCTCGGTCTCGACATCCTCCTCATCTTCACCAAACACCTCATACGGGTCATCATTATCATCGAAGATCGGCGGTCTCACATTTTGGGCATTACACTGGGAGGTCCCTGTACCCTGCTGCTTTCCTGTAGGCTAGCCTTGAGCTTGCCTAAATTGTGACAACTGCTCCTCAAAGTAATCTTGTTGTTTTTGAAGCAGTTGCTGCTCAAGCTGCTCTTGGCTTGCCATTTGAACCGCAAGCTGCTCCTGAGTCAACTTTTGTATCATTTCCCTCATTTCAGGAGTGAGCTCGGGTTGCCTCGAAGACCCTTCTCCAGCATTCAGGGTAAACTTAAGAGTTGCAGCAATGCTCTTGCGGTAGTTGCCTGCTAAGTTGCCGGCACCATATAACCTGCCCTTTGACTTGTCACCGGCAACTTTAGTCCAAGTGCGAAGTGATAATGCCTCATCAACTGAGCAACCACGGGAGAGCGCCTCTGCAAGCTGTCTATCGTACTCCTCCTAAAATAAATAATAACAAAATAGTTAAAGACAAATAAACATTAACCTAAAATTATAAAACAATTTAAATTAATTAAAATATATTTATGTAACAACTACCTGGCATATCCTGGAGCGATCGTCGACAAACTGGCCAGAACTGTATGTATGTGTCTGCTTATGGAGCTCATTTATATATGGCTCCCTTCCAAGCTTCTTGGCCTAATTGATAAGAAACACAAAAAAATTAATTAATTAGTAAAACATTAAATTATATAGCCACATACAAAAATTAAAAGAATTATTATTTTTACCAATCTGCGGGCATGCTCTGCATTGCTTATACAGCCTCCAGTATGAATGCAGCCTCCCTTCTCTGATGCCCGATTCTTCTTCGCCTTCTCAGACTTCTCCTTAAACTCGGTACTGGCCCAATAATCCACCAACTGCGCTATCAACGACTCCCCAATCCAATGCGGCCTCGTTCTCTTCCTCTCATAACGAACCCGGGCATTTCTAAGCATGTCCGAGAGACGGGCAGCAACTCTGATGTGAAAATTACGCCTGATCATGTCATAGTACCTTGGGTTCCAGGTACACTTTGTCTGCATATTTGTTAACATATTTTAGAAAATTAATAAATATAACAAATGTGCATATAATTTAAAGTGCAAACTATGGTAAGTATTAAAGTAACCTGAAAGAGATTAAACCAAGCCTCGTTCTCATCCTCATCAACTTCACCATACGTCTTCCACGGCTTCTGATACTTTCCCTGAATGATGTCTTTAATAGCAGAAGCAGCGGCCTTGCATGGCATAAATCTAAAACAATAAAAACGCATAGTTAAACATTACACAAATTTAGAACAAAATACATATTGAACAAAATACAATAAAGACTTACGAGTTGCCGCTGGGCACGATGACGAAGCGGTCCCTATCATCCATCTCATAATCTGGCATCTCATCATCCACCTCTCCATCACCGTGAGCCACATCCTCATTAGCCACCTGTATCTGTTGTTGGGGTTGGGGAGGGGGTTGTTGTTGGGGTTGGGGAGGGGTTGTTGTGGTTGGGGAGGGGGTTGTTGTTGTGGTGGGATCATATACTCAGGTAACCCATAGGGGTATGATGGCGAGGACCCAAAAGGAAATCCTGAAGGAAAGGGAAAAGGAGGTGATGAGCCATAATGGAATCATGGAGGGAAGACAAACGGAGGTGAGGCTCCAGCAGGAGTAGCTACACTAGCCTGGGAGGACCCAGTCGATCCCTGGCTAGATGCAGCGGTTGGAGCGGGGAGTGGGGCCAATGTTGCTATTGTGGTTGGGTCCACAACATGTGTATTGAACCGCCTCCTGCGGCCCTTGCTCTTGCCTTTGTCTTCAGGTCTTGGAGGCATCTTCATTCCACAAAAATATACATTAAAACAATATCTACATATTAAAACAATATTTACATCTTAACCAAAAATATATATTAAAACAAGAGATATGTTCATTCAAACTCAAATATTACAAGTGTGTATAACTATTGTCTTCAAGTGTTATTGTCAGACACATAGTCATATTCATCGACGTCATCATCATCAACTTGCTTGTCCTGTTGGTCCCCTTCAGAACCAACATCATCTTCATTATCATCTTCAACTTCATTAGGCGTCAACAAAATAGAAGGATCAACTTGGTCTCCTTCAACATGGGAGTCACGCCAACCTGTAATTTGCTCAACTTCAATTATCTCATGAACATGTGTCATATTATCACTTTGGTAAGCAACTTCTTCATTTGGTTCTTCAGTCTCGATGTGACCCCTCAGTTTTGTTTTGATTGCAACAGACCACCCTCGTTTGCGTGGTTGAGTTGGGGGATAAGGAACATAGTACACTTGCCAATCATTGTGTGCCATGATAAACGGGCCATACTCTTTATATTTCTTGTCGACTCAAATGTCAACAGTGTTGCATAATTTATTAATTTTTGTCCATCTAGGAGAGGGATCAAACCAGTCACAATAAAATAACACCACGTTGTTATCATTGTATGACAACTCATAAATGTGTTTGATCACACCATAGAAATCATTTTCACCTCCTTTTGTAACTCCTTTTACATAAACACCACTATTAATAGTCTTTTTGCCTTCCGTCCAAGAATGAGTATGAAATTTATATCCATTCACAAAGTAGGTGTGATATTCACGGGCACATTGTAAAGGACCCTGAGATAAACTCCGTAAATGATCAACTTCTTCAGTTGGCTCGGCATTGTACACTTGTTGTTTAAACCAAGCTGGAAAATATTCATGTACTGAACCAACTGACGAACCTTCACCAAACTCCTCGTAAAAAGTCTTAAATTGCCTATTCCAAAATTCAATACAAAGTTGTTAGATGATTTTATGCTTATTGATAAAGGGGCTAGTAAAAAAGATTAAGTTTGATTACTTACTCAAGGTATGGTTTAACTTCCGCGCAATTAATCAACACATGAACATGAGCAGACATCAACTCTCTCTGATCTATCATCCAATATTCACGCACCTTACCCGAGTGTCGACCAGGAAGATTGAAAACGGATAAGGTTGACGGATCCCTTTCACCTTCAACATCAACTTCATTTCTTGTTGTTGATGGAGTAAGTAGATGATCAATGAAATAATGACTGATAAAGTGCGTGGTTTCCTTCGAAAGGTAAACAACAACAATTGACCCTTCTACTCTGGCTCGATTTTTAACTGCTCGTTTTGAGTCACCCATGAATCTTTCAAAAGGGTACATCCACCTATATTGAACAGGTCTGCCAAGTATAGCTTCATATGCCAGATGCACGGGAAGATGTTCCATAGAGTCAAAGAAACCTGGGGGGAAAATTTGCTCCAACTGACAAATTATGATTGGAATAATCTTTTCCATTCTCTCAAGTTCATCTACTCTC
Organism: Medicago ruthenica; assembly: GCA_018208015.1. NCBI lineage: Eukaryota > Viridiplantae > Streptophyta > Magnoliopsida > Fabales > Fabaceae > Medicago > Medicago ruthenica. The sequence goes on along the minus strand of CM031373.1, from coordinate 99,368,853 downwards.
AAGGTTGAAGCACACAAATTTTTAAAAAATTGACTAATCTCAATAAGTGGATTTAACACATGTTTGGGCAGTGAGCTAAATGCGGTTGGGATTAAGTTCTCCATGAAAATGTGACAGTCATGACTTTTCATTCCATGCAACCTTCCCGTGTTGACATCAGCACCCCTAGCTAAGTTAGAAGAATATTCGTCGAGCATTCTCAAATCTTTCAACCATTGACACACTAATTTGGCTTCTTGGGCAGTTAGGCTGTAGATGGCCTTTGGTTTCAACAACTTCCCGTTCGGTTGAGGTTTCAACTCCAAGTCCCTTCTTTTACAATACAATTCTAAGTCTTTTCTTGCCTTCTCATTGTCGTTTGTTTTGCCTTTAACATCCATCACTGTGTTAAATATATTGTCAAAAACATTCTTCTCAATGTGCATTACATCAAGATTATGTCTGAGCAAGTTATCTTTCCAATAGGGGAGGTCCCAAAATATACTCTTTTTTAGTCCAGTTGTGGTCAACTCCGTATCCGGGTATTGGGACAGTTTGGCCAAAATCAGTGACTTTTGGATAATCACAAACTCTTGACCATACTTCTTCTGATGTAATCTTAGGGGGCGGCCCATCTAATACTCTCTCATCCTTCTTGAAGCCATTCCTACTTCTTCTAAATGGGTGATTATGAGGCAAGAACCTACGATGAGAGTCAAACCACAAACTCTTCCCTCCATTATTCAAAGTAAATGCCTTTGTATGTTCCATACAATGTGGACACGCAAATCTACCATGAGTACTCCAACCAGACAACATGCTATACGCGGGAAAGTCGTTAATGGTCCACATCAAAGCTACTCTCATTCGAAAATTTTGTTTTCTTGAAATATCGTATGTCCATTCTCCAACCCACAACCTCTTCAAATCATCAATTAAAGGTTGTAGAAACACGTCTATGCCTGCTTTAGGGTTACCTGGTCCTGGTACAATGCAACTCAAAAACATGTAGGGCTTTGTCATGCACATCTCTGGAGGGAGATTGTACGGGGTTACAACGACTGGCCAACAAGAATATGATTTTGCTGAAGCTTGTATATATGGAGTGAAACCGTCAGAGCATAATCCAAGTCTTACATTCCGTGGATCTGCTGCAAAATCAGGATGTACTCGATCAAAGTGTTTCCAAGCTTCACCATCAGAAGGGTGCATTCGAATGATGCCATGTCATTTGACTAGCAGTTTTCATCGATGCAAACATTATTTGCAATCTTGGTATTATTGGAAAGTAAAACATTGACTTAATCGCTACTCGTTTCTGCTTGCAAACACCGTACCTCGGGCTTTGACAAAATTTACATTCCTCAAATGCTCCATCATTTATCCCAAACTCATTGTCATAAAACAACATGCATCCATTTCTGCAACAATCAATCTTTTTAACTGCTAATCCCAACTTCATCACCAACCTATGGGCATCATAATAACTAGCTGGCAGATTATCTTTAAACGGAGTCGTGGTCTTCAACATCTTCGTAACTTCATCCACACCAGCATCAGGACTACCATAATTCGACTTATGAGCTAAAAGTCACACACACATAGATAGCTTAGAGTGCGAAGACCCTTCATACAATGATGTATTACTTTCACTCAACAATTGATAAAATCTCTGCGCCTTCTCATTTGGGAGTTGTTCCTCTTGATCATCTTCAACATCATCACCGTAAGACAATTCAACCCCTAAAACGTCTGCAACCATATCATCCATCATGTTGAATTGTTCTCTATTGCCTTCTTCATTATATTCCACATTTGTTCCACCATGGCTAGTAGAAGCTTGTGCATTGACCTCTACCCCAAAATTTTGAAACTTTTCGCCATTATAAATCCAAATTAACCAACTCTCTTTAAGTGTTGCTTCACATCTCCAGGGTCGGTAATTATATATCTGCACTTACATTTCAGACACGGACATCTAATTCCTCCCTCCGTTGTACAAATTTCTTGTGTCCATGCCCATGAAATAAATCCTTCAACTCCTTGCACAAAATGCGGTTTTAGTCCTGTTCTCCCCGGAAACGTTCTATCATACATCCAACTACGAAAATATTGATAATACTCCATCTTCTACACCTTCACCAACTTCATCGACATATTCCACGTCAATAAAATGATTACTCCATCAAGAATATATAATTTTACGCGCAAACAACAAATAACGATTTTACGCGCTAATAACAATTTTACGCGCAAACATATAATTTTAGCCAAAAACAACAAATAACAATTTTACGCGCAAGCAACAAATAATAATTTTACGCGCATATAACAATTTTACGCGCAAACATATAATTATTATTTCCAATAAAAGGCCTATATTGGTTTTTTATGAATTGTTTTAATTTAAAAACTGTTTTAAATTTTTTAAAAAACAGATATAATTTTAATAAAAATGAATTAAAACATAGTTTTAATTTTAAAAAAATAAACTGCTTTTGTACTACACTATTTTTAAGTCCCTTCTTTTCCAATAGTAAGCATTATTATAGTATATTGTTTTTTTTTATAAATTGTTTTAATTTAAAAACAATTTTCAATTTATTAAAAAAAGAGCTTTATTTTTTTTATAAAAAATAATTTTAACATAGTTTTAATTTAAAAAAAAAAAAACTGATCTTGAATACACTATTTTATAAAACAGTTTTCCAACATTAAACCTTTTTAGTATAATATTTTTTATGAAGTATTTTTATTTAAAAAACAGTTTTAAATTTTAAAAAAATTATAATTTATAAAAAACAGATTTAATTTACCAAACAGTTTATCTTTTGACAAATATAAGATTTTTGACTACACAAATTTAAAAAAACGATTTTCGCTAAATTAAAAAAAAAATTAAAAAAGTTTTAGTAAATAAACAGTTTTCCATAATAATTAAAAAAATGATATATTTTTTTGGCCATTTTAGTATAACTATAACTACACATAATCAACAAATCTACCTAAAAAGCATATATTCAACAACATGCATATATTCTATTTTGTAAAAAAAAAAAACATGCACATATATTCCATAAATAACTTGAAATATCATGTAAATAACATCCAACATCATCATCAACAAAAAAAATCGAAATAGTATTATTAACAAAAAAAATCGAAATATATTTCCACAATAAAAACAGCTAATGCAAAAATTATAACATCATATATATCCAAAAAAACAAACATCATATATTTCAAACTACTAATAAATTCAAAAATAACAATAGTATTTAGAAGTAGAAAAATTACTAACTTGTTGAAGCTTATGAGAAGAAGAAATCCAGAGAGCAAGGAACCACAGGAGGAGGCAATTAAACTTGTTAACACTGATGCATGAAAAATATATATGTTAATATATAGTAAAAAATGAAAACAAAAAAATATAATAAGTGAAAGAGTTTTACCAATTATAGAAGTTTACAAATGTTGAAGAAATGGAGACTGTATAGAGGAAAGGAAGGAGTGGTAACAATGCAGAATTTTTTTAGAATTTTTCTAAGTCCAAACACGGTAATGGAGCCGGATTGAGTTATATAGGGGAAAGGCATGACAGGGGCAAAAACGAGGGCCAGCCCCTCGCAAATGCCAGTCAAATCCTAGCCCTAGCTAGGTGGCAGGAGAGAGCCAGAACGGTCTGAAAAGCAGACCAAAACACACGGCCTCCTTGCAATTTCTGAGGGGTTAAACCCCTGGCATGGCAGCGCGCACAACTTTTGGCAGTTGCTTGTCAACTCAGCCTGCAACATTGCAAAAACGAGGGGCAGGCCTTGTTTGTACCCCTGTTTTATTGCATGAAAAAGCTAATTGTGTCAGCTTGTTTGAATTTTAGTTTCCCGGTCAAACTAGAGCCAGGGCCTTGGGTACATTTGCGTGGGGCTCGCCCCTGTCAAATGGTAAGTGGTCCCGTCCTCAACCTATGTCATTTTGCCAGGGGTTTCCCTTGGCTTAGGCCGTGTGAAATTTGCCAGGGGTTCATGTCCCTGTCAAAAATCCTTGGCAAATACACATATTTCTTGTAGTGGTTCACGGTATTGCGAGCAGTTAATACATGTCTACTTGTCTACCGAAGATGGGTGATTTATGGTCAATTTTGATCCAAAATCACACATTCGAATTGTTTTACCTTCCATCATCATAACTGAATAAGTGATTTCTACATATTTCTAGTTTTTTTTTGTGATTTCGTCGTCTCTGCACGACTTTGTTTGTTTTGATTTTCCGTATTTATGCGATGTGTTTATTATTTACCGTCTTAGTGCGGTCTTTATTTGATCCAGGTTGAAAGATTAGTTTTGAGCAAGTGCAGATCCGGTCAATGACTTTGGCGTCGTCAACATTGCAAATCCGAAGACATGAGTATTTCGGAGACTTGAATATAGTTATATTTGTAGGCATATTTACTTTGTTGTTTTATGCTATTAATATGGATGTTGTGAGTTTATTCGTAAATTCATTCGTTTTGTTTTTAGCGACTTTGAATTTGTATTGTATCGATGTAATCTATCAATTTGAATGAATGGATATCGTTTAATATAGTTTATTTTTGTAAAAAAAAAAAATACATGTATAAAGAGCAACCTACAAAAATATGAGATTAGTGTGGGGTTTTTTTCTTTTTTTGCGAGATTTACAGAAAATTGTGAAGGGTATTAACTCTTACTAAATCACCACGAACGGGGGCTATTAGGTTTACCATTTCTCCCACTCAAACCCAAACCTAAAGCCGTTATTCTCCGCTCTCCCATCGATTGCTTCATCACTCTGAATTCTGATACACGATCCATATCCCGCTCTCGATCTACACTGAATAGCGCGATCTGCACCATATCGTTCGCTCCTTACATTTCCTGGTATCAACCTCCAACCAATTTGTTCTCGTTCGCTAACTGTATTTGTTGATCCTTATCCCTAATTTTGATTTTTAAATATTCATTACTCTTTATATGATGATGCTAGGTCAAAATGAGATAGTTGATTTGTTTTTGTATATCTTATATCTTATAGATATATAAAATCCGATTTTATGTCCATACTTATTTTACATAGTTTTCCTGTTGTCCTAATTTACAGAAGCTTATAGAAGAAGGTATGGTGGAGGTGGATGTAACCGACAATTAAAAGCAACATCTCTGCCTCAAGTCCAAGGTACAAATCCAGATAATGACATGATTTATATGGATCAATTGTCATTTCTTTAGTTGCAGGGAAATTGAAAGAATTAAGAGTTGTCTATACTCAATTCTAACATAGATTTAAAGGTAATATATATCTTAACTAAGTTGTTTCTCTTACTTATTTTTAGTCTACTATTCTTATCTTACTTAACTTTGAAGTTTTTTGGATTAGCCTCCCATGTTGTACGTGTGAGGCGTTTTTGACTAGTTATTAATTGTTATGTATTTCTATTTATATTTAGATGAATGATTTATATGTTGTCAAATCTTATCACATTAATATGTTTAAAACCAATGTGTATGTTTTTAAACCAGTCCAAAACCAAAAATACTGGTTTCTTTGGCTCCAAGTATTGGAGTACAATTTAAATATTCATTTTGAAACCAGTCCCTGTAATATTCATTTTAGTCTTATTTTTTTGGATTAAAATTGATATTTTCAAGGACCATTTTTATATTTAGGCCATAAAAAAACATTGTATATTCGAGTTTTTGAATTTTTTAGCAAAAAACATCATACACTGTACGATTTCTTGCTATTTATATGAACAATAAAAACTGTTTGTCAATTTCATATCCTGGCTACAACACTAAATATTTACAATACACTAAATTTCCACCAGGGACTAAACAAGGAACAATGAAATGACATTTGAAATAAAAACTAGAAATCTATATGTCCTTTGTTCTTAGTGACTAAGCTTTTATGTGATCATTAACATCATATCTTAGTTTACTATTTTAACCCATTGAATATTTAGGGGGAGGAATAGAAAAGCAATAAACGTTTTCATTCCCATGCTCAACTAGGATAGTGTTTGTTTCTTATCAAAAGGAGTATGTAATAACCTTATTTTGCTGCTCCAAAAAACAACGCGACACACCAATCCATTAATCTACAGTGCCCACTGTCACTTTAGATGTCTTCAAAGCTTCAATTTAAGCCATTCTCCTCGTACCAAATCACATTCATTCATCATAAATACAAAATCATCATCCTCTTTGATTTCTACCCCATTTTTGGTCCTATAGTGTGGTTTCAATATACCATCTAAAAGACTAGTAGCATATGGAGTGCAAAAGGAATCGATATACGGGAATTAAGAATTGATTCCTTTTGGAGGTTTATTTACTCTTGAACTCAACCAATTGCATTAAAATTCCTTAAATTATACCTAATAATATGTTCACTATTTCACCCTTCCTCTTCATTTTGTTTAACAATGAAACTTGCCCACCACCACCACCAAATTGGTCTTGAGAGAAACTTAAAGGATTGAAAAGAAACCTTGAAGATAAACACTGAACTTTATTGGAAACGGTACAAAAATTACATTTTCTTGTTTAGGAAAAGACACACTAGGATCTCCTCTATTTGATCTAATATTTGTGGTGATTGAGAGACCACATGCTTCATTCAAGAGGGATGAAAATGATTTGATGATTACCCAAATGATATCACTTCTTGAAGCTCTCGTCAGAAAGACTCTCAACTTGACTACCTTGGATGGAAGAGATATTACAATCCATTTGAAAGGTATTGTGACACCGTGCTATGAAAAGGTTGTCTCTAGCGAATGTATGCCGCTTTCAAAGGATTCAAGCAAGAGAAGAAAACTTATAATCAAGTTTGTTGTGTTTCCATCAAGGCTCACCACACAACAAAAACTTGATCTAAGAAGAATTTTGTGTGATGTTGCTTATAACTAAACCAATATTTTAACCTAATCTAATGTTTTTCACTCTTGGTTAATTTAGTATCATAAAAAAATAACGGCGATAACAGTATTATAACAAAATAGTGTGGTAGAATTTAAATAATTTGTTATTGTTCTAAGGAGGGGTGTAGGTAGCCTTGGCTACTCCATCTATTACTTCAATAGTATATATTTTTATAAAAATATACTAACTCAAAATTAAGAATAGCCTTGGGTGCTGATGTTATTATTAATTTTGAGAGAGTTTTTATTCTTTTATAAATAATGTATACTATGAAAGTAATAAATGGGGTATAGCCAACACAAGACTACCTCTTTAGAACAATAATAATGTGTTTAAATTATGCTACCTTATTGAGCTACAATATTGCTATAGCCGCTATTATTTGATGATACTAGATTAACCAAGTGAAAAACCTTAGATTAGACTAAAGTATATATTTAGTTATAAGGAACATCACTCAAAATTCTTCTTAGATCATGTTTTTGTTGTGTGGTTAGCTTTGATTAAAACATAACATCAAACTTGATTATAAACTTTTCTCCCTTACTTGGATCTTTTGAAAGTGGCACAACATCGCCATAGACCACCTTTTGATAGCATGGTGTCACAATATCGGTCACATGGATTGTGATATCTCTTCCATCCAAGGTTGTTAAGTTGAGAGTTTTTCTGATGAGAGTTTCAAGAAGTGATATCTTTTGGGTCGTTATCAAATCATTTTCATCCCTCTTGAATAAAGCATGTGGTCTCTCTGTCACCACAAAACTTTCATCAGATGGAGGAGATCCTAGTATGTCGTTTACTAACCCAAGAAATATAACTTTGGCTAAAATATTAAAAAGGTCCCTGCAAATATGCTTCATTTGGCTTTTGGTCCTTGTAAAAAAAAATTGTTTTTCGTCCTTGCAAAATATTTTGTTTTTTAAAATAGTCCCTGTGCCCATTGAAGTTGCTAGGTGGCAATCTGATGCTGACGTGGCAGCATGCTGACTGTGCATATGAACAGCGTTTTAGTTCATCTAGAAATAAAAAAGAGGACCTAGGTAGGGTTGATCTCTCTATTATAGTCCATGTAATATGAGCAGCGTTTTAGTTCATGTAGAAATAAAAAATTTATTAGATTACAACCCTATAATAATATGAGCTTCTCCAAATTTCATCTCTCATCTAGTCAGGTCATTGCAATATGTTGACTTTTTAAGGTAACTTGGATTATTTTATAGTTTTATTAATGTTCACGTGACATTTAAGATATTTTGTAAGCAAAGAAAAATACAATAAATGAAAAAGTTGATTTCTCATTTAAGTTTTTTCATATTAAATTTTAATTAAGAAATTAAATAGTCATGAGTTTACAAGTTTAAGTAAGTTTATTATATCATTCTCAGTGATGATCATCATTCTTGGATAAATGATCACTCCAACTTCTCTAATCCTATTGAAATTTAGGAAAGACGAAATTTGTTTTGAAGTTGGTTGCCATCATTGGAAGGTTTTGGAGCAAATTTATTGTTTGTTGCATACTACTAAAAAAGTCTTTTCTAGTGTGCCTTCCTATCGTATCCAAGGCTTGTTTCTTGGTGTCCTCAAACTGAATGTGGATGGTAGTTCTCTTGGGAACCTCGGACGTTTAGGATATGGTGGTCTACTTAAGAACTATTTTGGGAATGTGCTCGCTGGCTGTGTCGGAAGTTGTGGAATTACTAGAAATGTCCCCGTTGAACTTCAAACCATCTTGTACGTGGTCTGCAAATGGCTTGGAATCTTGGCTATAGAGATACCACTGCTCTCTCACTTATTGAAGATAGTTTTATCAACACATCTCTATGATGTAAATGTAATTGTTGAAAATATTGTCGAGTTCAAACACTTTTCTTGGAAGTTGTCTTTTTCTCATACTTTATGCGAATGCAACTCTACTGATTACCCAAATTGGGTGAATCTATGGATGTCGGTTTTGTCATTCTTCAAGATTGTCCTCCAGCTCGTCCTAACTAATGTTATGGGAGGGTGTCGTTGAGTGTAGTTGTTCCTTTGTTTTGTCTTTGTTTCCTCCTTGATAAAAAAATGGTATTATATTTAAAATGCCACATGGACATTTAGAAAAATAAAAAAATAATTCAAATCACCTTGCCGCATCAACAAATTACATTTACAAAGGCTAAATGAGGTACGGAATATGAAGAATCTGATATTAAAAGAGTGAAATATATTTTTTACAAGGACTAAAATAGAGATTAATCCAAAGATCTATTTCATACAAACACAATGATAGGTCTAATTCTGTCTATTCACCAAAAAAAATAATCTATTTTTGTCTATTTATTACTCTTACCCTGAGGTCGAAGTTAATGAGGCATTCTCTCATTGTGTATAATGTTGATGTAATTATTTACACATGTTCTTTACTCTTTTTGGTCTCAAATATAAACAAATAGTTTTTTGGGGTTCAATTTGTTTTTTCTCCTTATAAATACGTAAACTTGTTTTAACGAGTGTCCCCGAACACTCTTTAAACATTCTAAATTAAAAAATTATTTATTAAAAAAGTTAAATAGTTTGATTTCCAAAACATTAAAATAAACAAATTTTTATACAAAGTTACTACTTGAGACCGTTAAAGAGTAATCAGAGACACTTGTTAAATATTTATTTATGGATCTATTTCAGGAAAGATTGTTGTCCTCATATATCCGTGGTCAATGACATTGTCAGTAACTAAATGCCAATTTTGACTGCTGATCCACTTGTTTTTGTCCCCTTCGTTAAAGCTCTTCTCATGACTCGTATTGTTCTCATCATCTGATTGTGCTATTATGGAGATATACCTAGATTCTAAACCAATGGCAAGGCAACTTCATGCTCATGGCATTATACAATAGGTTAAAGGAGGTTAAAGGAGAGTCACTAAAAAAGGACAGAAAAAGGATAAAAAGGAAGTGATATTATTGTTCCTTTTTTGTCCACTAAGTTGAAGGACTATCCACATAGGATGAAACGACCGCAAGAAGGTTGGATCAAGCTCAATAGTAATGACACATGCAAAGATAGGGGAGAGATTGTCGGATATGGGCTTTTTTTTTTTTGTGATTAAGATAAGAAATGTTGTTCACACTTCAACAAAAGATAAGAAACACCAGAAAATTACTCAATTATTTTATCGATAGTTAACTGTCACCAAATTTCTCCATCGACAGTTAATTGTCGTCGTCCCATCGGTAGTTAATTACCGCCGTCCCCATCAGCAGTTAACTACTGATGCAGTTTTTTTACTGATTTAGTAATATTCCTATCTCTAAATATCAATTCCATAGTTGACTTATTTATATTCCATTATTTTCCATTTTTTCTTTTTCTATTCTTTTCTATATATATTTATAAATCAAAATTGCTTTTTTCTTTTATATTTCATTTTAATATTATAATTTTAATATAAGAGTATAATAAATAAAACCGAATGATAATAATAAATCAAATTATATATATTATATATATATAATAAATCATATCATATATATAATAACATAATATAAAAAAATACAATAAAAATGAGAATTCAAAAAAAGCAAAAATACAATTGCCTCGGTAGCTAACTGTCGATGCAGTTTTTTTACTTTGGTACTTAATGCAGTTTTTTTTACTGATTTAGTAATATTCCTATCTCTAAATATCAATTCCATAGTTGACTTATTTATATTCCATTATTTTCCATTTTTTCTTTTTCTATTCTTTTCTATATATATTTATAAATCAAAATTGCTTTTTTCTTTTATATTTTATTTTAATATAAGAGTATAATAAATAAAACCGAATGATAATAATAAATCATATCATATATATAATAATAACATAATATAAAAAAATACAATAAAAATGAGAGTTCAAAAAAAGCAAAAATACAATTGCATCGGTAGCTAACTGCCGATGGAGACGGCGGTAGTTAGCTACCGATGAATCCACCCGGCGGCAGTTAACTACCGATGGGGTTAAAAACGTAAATTGTTGGTGTTTCTTAGCTTTTGTTGAAGTTTCAAAAGCAATTTTCTTCAGATAATAGATGGGTTAAAGGCTACACTAAGAAGATTGTTGTGTGTGATGGCTTACATGTTGAGATGTGAGAGTTGTATTTGGAATTGGACATGGTTTGGAAAGAGCATTTTTCTCATCTTATAGTGGAGAGCGATTCAAAGATTTTGATCAACATATTTCTGACATATTCAATTTCAATTCCAACGGGACTATCCCTATTTTAGTTCAGCCTATCTGAAAGCTTCTGAAGATGAGGTGGCATGTGCAAATCAATCGTACTTGTCGCGAAGGAAATCCAAGTGCTAATTGGCTTGCAAAAATTAGCATTACTAAGGATAATTTGAATTTGCTTGTTTTAGAAACTCCTCCTAGTGCACTTCAAATGCTCCTATTTGATGATATTTCCAAGACTTGTATGTCTAGGTATGTTGATTTAGTCTAGTTTTTTTTTGGTTCTGCTCTCTTTTCCACAAAAAAAAATAGATATAGCTAAACTCGTTTAACAAAAAAAAGTATATATATATATGAATAAATAAAAAATAGAAAGTTATTGATTTGTATTGACAATGTCATTAAATCATAGTCGTTCAGTTATAAAAGTTAATTGATTTTAATCAAATCTAACTCGTACTGAAGTCATATATACTCTATGATATCACGTAGTTTTGTTGGATATATATCTATTATTCAATTATCCTTTCAAAAATAATCTATTGTTCAATTAATTATTGTTCTTTTTAATATTAAATTAACTTTACCTACAAATGACCAATATTCAACAAAATCTTTCTAAAAAAAGTTTTATATCAACAATGCATGCGAATTTATCTCAATCATTATAACAAAATTTGAGGGATGAGGTATACTCTGATAGGTGTTTATGAAATGTAGTGGTTGTAGAGTAAGGCATTTAAGGAAATAACTAGTTAATGTGTGCTCCTCTAAAATAATTGTTTACGATAATATTTATATTTATTGAATTGAAATTAACAATTCGAGACACTTTTTTTTTAAGAAACAATTCGAGACACTTGTTATGTTAATTACAATAAAATTATAGCCGTTAACTTGAAAAATAAATAATAGAATCTCAAAAATATCATGTTTAAGCATGTTCGCAAAATTAATTAGATTTATTGGAAGTAAGATTTGTTTTGCTACGGAGTTAGGTGATTTGGGGGATTGGTAGATTAGGAAATTTGATATGACGTTGTTGAGAAAGTGGTGTTGGAGATTACATGTTAATCAGGGTAGGTTATGGTACAAAATTTTGGAAGAAAAATATGAGGTAGATGGTGATCGTATTAAAGCGTAGGTCCAATTGCGTCTTGTTGATGGATAGATTTATGCGAAGTTAGAGAGGGAGTAGGTGTGCAGGAGAGCGGTTGGTTTGATGCTAGTTTGGGTTGTCACCTAGGTAATGGTGAAAGTTTCTCTTTTTGGAATGATCCTTGGTTGGAAGGGGGTTTGTTACGTGATAGATTTAGTCGGATTTTTTATTTGCATGGTGATTCTAATATTACTGTCACTGAGATGAGGAGATTAGGATGAGGGTTGAGGGCGAAGAATGGAGGTGGAAGAGGCTTTTTGTTTGGGAGGAGGAGGAACTGGTTGTGAAGTGTTGTTCTTTGTTGGATACCATTGTTTTGCAAGTTTCTATTGCAAATACTTGGTTTGGAAACTAGATATTGTACAAGGTTACTCGGTAAAAAGAGTTTACAATTTGTTGACGTATGATGATTAGCAAGCTCAAGCGTCTTTCATGGACATTACTTGAAATAAAGTGGGGTCTCTCAAAGTGTCTCTATTTGCGTAGAGACGGTTGAATAAAAGGCTTCCAACTAAAGATAATTTGGTAAGGCGTAAATTTCCTCATCCAAGATCTTTGTTTTGCTTGGGTGATTGTGAGATGGAGAAATCGGCGAATCATTTGTTCTTGAATTTTAATTTTTTCACGGAAGTTTGGTACTCCATTTTGTAGTGGCAAGGGATATCTAGCGCACTTCTATCTGATATTTGAATGCATGCTGCCCAGTTTGCCAACATTTATCTCTTTAGGAAGGATATTCGCATCTGTCTTCAATAATTTGACTGGATAGTAGTTAAATTATTTGGAAGGAACACAACTTTTGGATGTTTCAAAACAAAGAACCAATTTGGCAACAGTTATCTCTTTAGGAAGGATATTTGCATCTGTCTTCAATAATTTGACTGGATAGTAGCTGAATTATTTGGAAGGAACACAACTTTCGGATGTTTCGAAACAAAGAATCAGCTATTGTTGAGATAGTTGAGGGTGAAATTTGATTCTTGTTGAAATGTTTGTTTAGAATATTCCAACTTATAATGTCGTTATCTGGTTTTTGATGTTTCGTTTTGTTTGCCATTTTTCAAGACTTTATGCTGATTTTTTTTTGTCAAGTAGTCTGGCGACTAGAGAAATTCACCTTAAAGGTGAATAAGTGGGGTGTCTGGGGTTCGAATTCTGGCCCCTGCATATATTATGCATTATCCCTTATCAAGTGAGCTAAGCTCACAGAGACATGCCGATTTCTAGTTAGGCCCATCTTATACTTAATTTGGTCTCATTATATATGTATATATAACTTAAAAAAATAATCCCCTAAGAAAAAAATCATGAAAAAAATATAAGCAACTAGTATTTTTTCAACTTGTTAATTAAATCACTCAGAAACAGTTTGTTTTTTCAACTGTGTGATTTAAAATGAATTTAATTAACCTGGATAAGAATCAGGGAGCTTCCAAACCTCACCTTGTGGATTATCAGACTTAGGGGGAGCTTACAAACCTCATACCCTGAAGTCAACTTGTTAATTAAATTAACAACAATTTTCCTTTTAATACTTGTGTTTGTCATCATCAAAAAGGGGGAGATTGTTGGAACAAAATGTATGAACAACTCTCTTTTGGGTTTTAATGATAACAAAGTGTTAAAAAGAAAATTGGAATTGCTAATGCTTGATTTTAAGTGTGCAGAACCATGTACTTAAAGTCTGGTATCTAACATTGGTTATGAAAGAACAAGTTAAGAGCAAGAAGGAAAGCATAGAAGCTTGTGTTGCAAGGCTAAAGAAAATCAGCGTCTGAAGAGTGCGTCTGAAGGGTGCGTCTGAAGACCAGCTTCTGAAGGGTGCGTCTGATGAACAGTGCGTCTGAAGACCAGCTTCTGAAGACAGCGTCTGATGAACAGTGCGTCTGAAGTCTGCTTCTGAAGAAGTGCGTCTGATGAACAGTATCTGATGACCAGCTTCTGAAGTACCGTGTCTGAAGGGAGCTTCTGATGAACAGTTTCTGAAGCCAGCTTCTGAAGAGAAGCTTCTGAAGTCCGAATAAGCAGTCAACATTTGCAACTGTAAGCAGTGAAGTACTGTTGTGTCAGAACAACTCTTTACAAACCTTGGCTCCTTGGATGAAACACGCAACCAGGTTTTAAGGAAGCAATTCAAATTAAATTGCTCTGTTTTCTGAGTCAGCACATACTGTCAAAATTTATGCTGGTTGTAGCTTCTATTTGCAACGGCTCTTTTGATGACATGGCTCTTCTCAACAGCTCTTTAATCTTCTATAAAGGATTGAAGGATTGAAGATGAAGAACCAAGACTCTGTTCCAGAAAAACACATGCTCTGTTTTACGTGACAGTCATCAAAACACTTAGAAATTCTTACAAACTTATTATCTTAGAATTTCTTAAGTAGAGAGTCTTAATCTGAATTGTATTTTGTGAACACCACTGATAGTATATCAAGTGTTCAACTCAAACTCATTTCTGTTGTAAATCTGTTTGATTCAAAGCCTCTAGCATGCGTGCTTGAGCAATTAGAAAGTCTCATCCTTTGTGGTTGAGCAAGGAAGTCTCATCCTTTGTGGTTGAGCAAGGAAGTCTCTTACTCTGTGTTTGAGCAAGGAAGTCTTGGACTGTGTGCTTGAGCAAGGAAGTCTCTATGCTTTGTGCTTGAGCAATTGTAATCGTTTGATTATAGTGGAAAATCTCTTGTTAGTAACAAGGGGACTGAACTACTTCCGGATTATGGAAGGAACCAGGATAATTTGCTTGTGTCTCTATTTCCCTCTCTCATTTACTTTATATCCGCTGCATAAAACACTCTAAAAATAGTTCAGATCTGATCAATATCAGAATCTGAACTAACATAAGTTTTTGAGAAAGAAAAGAAATAGCCCACACAATTCACCCCCCCCCTTCTTGTGTGTTTTTCTCACCTTCATTATGGCTTTTTGATGTCTATGTAGTTCTTCTCCTATAACCATTCTGCCATTTCAATCAATAAGAATTATTTTGCCATCACTTGTAATTTATCTTTTATATTGAGTAGATAGATAGATGTATTTATAATATTATGTACTGCCCACACTATTACATAAGATAGAGAACAAATAAACACTAGCAGTGTAGAAAATGAATGGTAAGAAATTAGCTTATCAATGATTCATCCTCTTAGATATTGTACTATAAAAATGGATCACATTTTAACAAAAAAAAAAGGATCACATTTTAACAAAAAAATGTGAAGGGATCACATTTTAGCAAAATGGTGATGGGATTTGATTAAGGATGATAAGGACGTGATTTATATTTTGCAACATTTAGGAGGAGAGCATAGGTAGATTTGAATGTGCATATAATAGTTCAACTTCCTTAACTACTTAGTTTTTTTTATTGAAAGATACTTAACTTTCATATTGGAGATTATTTACACTCAATACTCATTGCCTTGAGTGTGGAGATTATTTGGTGGTGGTGTTATTTGAAAATTATAGGTTTCTCATTAACAATAAGAAGGCACTGATTTATTTGATGCAGAGACAGTGCTCATGTCTTTGGCAATGAGATTGACAAAATTCCACGTTTAATGCAAATGTGATGAGGTCAATGATTTAGATCAAGAGGGGTCTCTTATTTTAAGAATCAATCATATGACAAGATTCCACTTAATTTGGTGAAAACATAAATTGCATGGTCAGATTAATTTAGTCCTCCTAGACACTTAGTTTGTTGATTAATATCTATTTCATATTTATTTTTATCTTACGTATGTTCAGTAAGATAAATAAGATATTGGCAGAATTCCAATACAAAAATGTTGACATGTGTCTTTGAATGAGTATAATTGTTTGGCTATAATTGCAAAGGCATTAGAATATGTGTGGGATGATTGTGAATAATCAAAGCCTTTAATGGAATTGCCCATAATAACATAAGACTCTTGGAAAATTGTAACTGAAATTGGTTATTCAGTTTGTACATTCACACTGTATTGGATAACATTGAATGATATAAACCATTAATGGAATTGCCCATAATAACATAAGACTCTTGGAAAATTGTAACTAAAATTGGCTATTCAGTTTGTGCATTCAGATATATGCGGCCTTGAAATGATATATTGCATCCCTTCTAATTTCTATCATTCACTTATTACTTATTACTAATTATTAACACACTGTTGTTGTCTTTCCTGAACTGTTATATTTATATCTGAGTTTGTTTTGTTTTCTCCTTCATCATTATTGCTATCAATCTCTATAATACACTAAGCCAAGATAATATCAGTTATGCTGCCATATTGTCAAAATGTCTGCCATTTTTACACTGACTTCTGCCATTGTTGGGGGGAAGGCTAATATCAAATTGAAGGTTTGAGATGCTCATGTGTGGTCCATTCTAGACAGGACTAAACCAGGAGAGCTCCTCAGTCTTAACATGCTTTTGGTTGATCAGAATGTGAGTCCTTTGTCTTTTTACATGTTTTCATAATCTGATTTTTTTAGACAACCAATTCATGACTTTTGACTAGGTCACTTTTTGCTTTTCGTTGTTCCGTTTATTTTCCTATTTCTCTTGTAGGCCGACATGATTCATGCAACCACTAGAAAGTCTTTGATACCAATGGTCCAGGGGATGGTTGAGGAAGGATCTGCATATATTTTTGAAAGGTTTATGGTCGCTCTCAATGATGTGGCGTTCAAGCTCACTCCTCATAAGTTCAACCTGAATATGATGGGTACTAAAACATTCACCAAGTGTGATGGTGTTGATATTCCTTTCAATAGTTTTGTTTTTGTGCCATTCAAATCTGTTTTAGACTCAACTTCTGAAGATAAGATACTTGGTAGGCTCTACTTTAATCCACCAGCTATTTAAACATAGATTCCCTTTTACCACGCAGTAAATTCCACAACTAAGTTTATATTTTATGTAGATGTTATTGGCCACGTCATTGAAAAGGACAATATCATGGAATCTGTCAAGGGTGGGAAAGCAAGTCAAATTTTGGACCTTACATTGGAAGACTTGGAGTAAGAGTTTTTCTATTTATAAATCCATGTTAATGGTTATATAGTTTCTGATGTTTTAAAGGTTTAACGGTCATTTGAACTTTACATGCCATAGGGAATAAAATCCATGTCACGTTATGGGATGGGTATGCCGAGAAAATGGAGAGATACTTTTTGAAGCATAATGCGTCTGAACCTGCCATAGTAATCCTCCAACTTTGTAAATTGAAGAAATACCTTGGTTGGTAACTTTATAATATATTTTCCTCTTAACAACATATAGTCAACAATTTTTAGTTGATTCATATTGAAGTTATGTGATTTTTGAAAACAAGAGTCATGGGAGTCTCCAATGACTTCTATGGGACAAATATCATCTTCAATGGTGATTTAGCAGAAGTGGAGGATTATAAGAATCTGTAATACACATTTTTCTCTTCACAGATATAAAAATAAGTGATAAATGTATTGTTTTAATTGTTTTTTATTGATGTCATGCATAACATGTTCTTAGAATGGACGGTGCTGAAATTGAGTTGACACAAGCTATCAGTCAGATATCAGGTCATATTGTTGTATCTAATGATTTAATGCAAACAAAAAGGATGACAATAGAGGACTTGATAGAGGCTAATGAGGTTTATGCAATTGTCTATGTTGTTTACTAAAATCATATTTCTTATTTGGTTGCTCGACATCTTTTAACCAGCAGTTTTTGTAATTTTAGAAATGCACTGGTACGATTTTGGCGACAATCTGTGAGATTGACCATGGTGTCGAATGGTACTATCGTGCATGTACTAGATGTGCATCACCTATAAGTATTGTTGACGTGACACTCCTTAATTATGTCAAAGGTCCTACATCTTTTGATAAAAGAAAAACAATTAACAACATCAAATACATGACTTTTAAGGAGGCCTACTATGCAATGGGTTTGCTAAATGATGACATGGAGTATATTGATGGAATTGTTGAGACAAGTCATTGGGGTACAACAAATTATGTAAGGAGGTTATATGCAACATTGTTGGCATCAGGTTAGTTGACTAGACCAGAGGTTGTTTGAGAAAAAACTTGGCAATATTTATTTGATGACATATTGCACAAACAACGACGTATACTTGGTTTTCAAGGTAATTATATTATAATTTATAATAATTATTTAGTTTATTGATGTAAATTTTCTATTATAGGACTTCAATTTTTTGTTTCAAACTATAGTTGAGTTTTGAATTTTTGCAGATTTGGTATTGTCTGATGATCAATTAAAGATCTATGCATTGGCTGATATTGAAATCTTTCTGCAAAACAAAGGCAAAAGTTTATCTGACACATCCTTGATTGGTGACACTAAAAACAGGCTGATATACGATGAGCTTAATTATAACAAAACGGATTTGGCCCAAGAGAATTCGCGGTTAATGACAACAATGACTTTTGAGCAGAGAAAAATTTATGACAAAATTATCTCAAGGGTTAATGAAAATGAACCATGTTTATTCTTTCTCTATGGTTATGAGGGAACAGGGAAGACATTTATTTGCAGAGCCATGTCGGCTACGTTGCGATCAAAAGATGAAATTGTTTTGACAGTTGCATCGAGTGGAATTGCTACATTACTTATACCTGGAGGAAGGACTGTACATTCAAGGTTTTATATACCCATAATTGTTGATGAATCTTCAACATGTACAATGGCGCCTGTGCGCACCTCGTTTTTTTCCTCGGGAAAAAGACGCGCAAATCCTCCGAGGTCGTTCGGGAACGCTCGGAGGGCCTTTATGAAGCCGCCACCAAAGTTTTTGTGTAAAGGGAACGTTGATAAACCCTTAAGTTTTTTTTTTGTTTAAAGGGAAACGATAATAAAACCCTTTGACGATGAGGATAAGGATTTGGTCATCGCAACCATTGTCGGGTTCGGGAGTCGATTACGCAAGGGGAAGGTATTAGCACCCCTCACGTCCGTTGTACTCAACGGGAACCTTCTATTTGGTCAAAGCTTGAATTGTTTTTTTTAATATTTTGCGTGCATGTTCATTTATGTTAAAAATATAATAAAGGGGGGAAAAAGAGATAAAAACAAACGAAAGGAAGAAAAAAGTTTTTTTTATTGCGCTTGACAAGATGTCGATCTTGCTCCTACGTATCTCCCGGTAGTCGGAGAATTCAAAGCGTACGTAGTTCTTTGGTAGAAAAACGTACATGTGTTGGTTGATTTTAAATGGACGATGTTTTAGCCGAATTCTTGCGATTAAAACGTAGCTTGTATGCTCGCGCTTGGAGACTTATTAAGCGTTTGTTCGTGAATCGCATTAGAATTGTTAAAAGGTACGTCCGTTAAGGTAAAGGGTTGGAATTGGTCGTTATGGGACCAAGGGAGGTACAATGGACTCATACAAGTCAATCATTGACCGAGTGGACTCTAACGAGTCGAGGGATCGAGTCTAATGGCCACGGGGGACCAAAAGGTTTGGATTGACCACAAGGGGCCAAGTTTTGGTTTGGTTAGGGTTGTTCATATTGAAAAAAAAGGAATGACGATTGTCCGAGCGACGAGACATACGTCACGCATTCGTACAATCGGGGCAATGGAGAGACATATGTCACACCATCCCTTTTTCATTCATGTTTTTGGGTTGAATCCTTTAGAAATCCCAAGGTATGTCAAAACATTTGGTTTGAAAACCCAAAATGGGAAGGTTTAGCAATTTTGCTAGAAAACACACAAGTTCGGCTCATTTTGCGAAAATGCGAACGTATTTGGCTTATGTTCATTTTTGAGTTTTGAACATCATGAACAATATTTATTGTTCAAGTTTAGATTGAAAAGATGAACATAGCTTGTTTGTTCATGTGGTTTTGAAAGTTTGAGAACATAACTTGTTTTGCAAGTTATCCACATAATGGTCATACGAACTTGTGATTTTGCCAAAATCATGCAAAATCCTTGTTATGGTTTGAAAGACATGGGTTTAAAAACTCTTAGGTTCTGAGCTCTGGGGCTAGAACCTCAAAAATTGGTCGTTTTGACACAAAAACTCAGATTCTGAGTTCTGTCATGGTCGCACTGCGACCATGACTTCGCACTGCGAAGCATGCGAAATTTTGGGTTCAGAAGCTGTTTCTGAACTTTTGTTCAGAAACAACTTCTGAACACCCTCAGGACCTTATAGGTGGGTGAAAAACTTTGAGTTTTTGGGGTAAAAAAGGCTGGACAAACCAGTTTTGATGTTTTGAAAACCTTGGGATTTCTTTGAAATTCAAAAGGGGGTTTTTAGAATCAAATGGTTTTGTACCAAAATAGCTATGCAAACACAATTGTAAATGCAATATAAAGCCTTAGAAACTTACAGAACTCCTTAGCAAAGCTCCAGCTGCACTTGATTTGTATTGGTTGAAGGATTTGCAAGAGGTTTGAATATTTGGTGATGGTTTTGGAGCTTTGTAAAGCTTTGTGTTGGATTGGTTTTTTCTGGTTGTTTGTGGAGGTTTGTAGGCTAAAATGAGTAGAGTTTCTGCTCTTGAAATGCTGTTGTTAATTGTGTTTGAAACCTTGGGCATTGCCTTCTATTTATAGGCCAAAACCAAATCTTTTTCATCATTACAAAATCCTAAAATTCAGCTGATTTTGTGGCTAAGATCAAGCTGGATCCTTTTGCATTAAATGCTAATGGATAGAGGCAACCTTGCCTTGTACCAAGGGGCAAGATTCAGCCTGACTTCAGCCACAAATTCAACCAATTCTAGAAGGTAATGATGAAGAACAAAGCTGAATTGCAATTGGCTAATGCTTGGGGATCAATCCTTGCAATCTCAATGGTTGGTCAATGAAAACGTGCACTGTAATGTGCAGAGATTGAGGGATGAAAAGGCTACTTATGGCTGGTGTGAGGGGGTGAAAAGCTGCTGCAAAAACAGAGTAGGCACTCATGGCTTTTCAAGTGAGAAATCCAGCTGGTTTGACTGGTTTTGGGGGGAGCAAGCAGGAGGAAAGTCCTCAAGCAGGTGGCTGGCAACCTTGTGGTGGTTAGCAGGTCACCTGGGAGGGACTAGAGCTGCCCAAGGGCAAGCCCACTTGCTTGTCACATGCTAGGTTGGAAGAAAAAGCTTCCAACCTTGGCATTAATGGCAAGTCCTTCAATTCTGGTTTTGCTTGGCCCAATTAGCCATGAATGCTACTTAAAATAAATATGGAAATGATATGCAACAAATTCTGGAATTAAATCAAAGAAACCAAAAATCTGCAGAAAAATCGCAGACTTCGCAGTGCGAAGTGAGTTTCGCAGTGCGAAGTCAGCATTTTTGAAATGTTGACTTTTCTGTTGACTTTTGTTGACTTTTGACTTTTTTCCCCTCTTTGATTTTTTTTGATTTTTTTTGTTTTAAAATGCTTAGGACAAAATTAGGGTACTACAGCGCCAAACTGTCCTTTAGGTCGTTTAATAGCCAAGGCAAAACTAATCATATGGGACGAAGCACCAATGATGCATAGACATTGCTTTGAAGCTGTTGATCAATCTTTTAGATGTGTTCTCAAGGTTTATGATGAATGAAATGCTAACATCCCTTTCGGTGGAAAAGTTGTCGTTTTAGGTGGGGACTTTCGACAAATTCTACCGGTTATACCCAAAGGAATCAGACATGAAGTTGTGCACACTACAATCAATTCATCGAAACTTTGGGATTTTGTTGAAGTTTTGTCAATGACGAAAAACGTGAGGTTGTTACATGGTGCTACAAGTTCAGATGTTGAAGAAAGGAAGTTGTTTTCTGATTGGGTTTTAGGTATTGGTGATGGAAGTATATGAGAAAGCAATGACGTAGATATAGCGCTTGATATTCCACCTGATTTGCTTATTCCCATCAATGGAGATTCTCTTGCATCTATTGTCCAAAGCACATATCCAAACCTTATACAAAACATGAAGGCTTAATTGATCCACCAATCCCTTAATTTAATTGATTGTTGCAAAATGGTCCCATAACTAAAAAATGTCTCAAAGTGGTCCCTTAATTTTCCTTCCGTTATATATTCTGATCCTCGCCGTTAACACCTTAATCTTAACTGTCTTAGGTGGACCAAGATTGTAGGTGTCCACTATAGACCTTATTAAATTTTTTAATTTTAACCATTTGATCTTTTTGTTTTAAAGAGGACTGTTGGATCATGCGAGCCTATTTTATCTTACAATGAACGATCAACAACTAATTTTTTCCTCATTTCTTCATCTTCTTCCTTTCACTTCTTCATCACATCTTCATCACACCTTCATCACCTAAACCCAAAAAGTCAAAAATAAACAAAATTAAAAATTTATCTTAATTACCCAGAACCAAAAAATCTACACCTAGAAAATTACGGAACAACAACAACAAATCAATTACAGAACAATGAGTACTCTCTCCATCATTTAAGGTATTATTCAAACTGTAATTATTAGCCAAAGCATGAAACTAAAACGAAAAACAAAACAGAAATTGCATAATTAAAACTATTTATACAAAAAGCAATAGTAAAATGACTATAACCAATCCCTAAACTTACCAAAGCTGACCAAGGTTTAAGCAATAACAATTAATTATTATTCTGTCAATTAAGAAAAAAAACAATGAAAGATTTAAAAGTAAAAACCAAAATCAAAACCCAGCATCAGCCGGAGCTCCGACACCAAGCGTCGCCGGTCACTGGAAAAGAACATGAAGACCTCGACGGCTACATAAACGGCTGAACCGGCTTCACTTTCACCTTCGGCTTAGAACACGTAGAAGAAGAAGATGATGACTCCATTGTGACCCTTTTCTCTACTCCGGCGGGTTTCCCGGTGGGTCTCTCTGGTAACTACCGTATGAAATCGATGCTGCAAACCCATGTTCCTTTTGATACTTCCATTGAAAATTTTGGTTCACACATCATCAATAACAAGAATTGTGGTAATGTTTCTCTTTCTCTCTTCTTTCTTTGACCCATTTTCTCGCTCCATTGACCTAACACGATCAATTTCCGGATCGGATCCTTGGTGGGTTTGAGGTTGTTCCTTCTCTTCTTCATCCGTTGACACTTTTTTCTCCTGTTGCTGATTCTACTTCTGTTTCATAGTTTTTTTGCTCTGAAGTAGCTAAAATGTTTCAGGGGAAGGATAAGAAGATAGTTCAAAACTTTCAGGTTTCTCTTCATCTTCTCCTTGATGAGCTTCTTCTGTTTCTGGTTCTCCAGGATCTGCATGAATTGAATCAAGTAAAACACATGAAAAGGTTTCAACTTTATCATCATCAATGTCATTTCCATTTTCATTTCTATCTTCATTTTCAACTTTATCATCAATGTCATCAATGTAATGGTAAAATTTTCTAGGTACGGATTGTTTGGTTCTGGCTAATGAAGATGGAATATTTTTTTTTTTTTTGAATTTCTGGGTTTAGGTGATGAAGGTGTGATGAAGAAGAGAAAGGAAGAAGATGAAAAATAGAGAAAAAAATTAGTTGTTGATGGTTCATTGTAAGATAAAATAGGTTTGCATGATCCAACAGTCCTTTTTAAAACAAAAAGATCAAATAGTTAAAATTAAAAAATTTAATAAGGTCTATGGTGGACACCTACAATCTTGGTCCACCTAAGACATTTAAGGATAATGTGTTAACGAAGAGGATCAAACATATAACGGAAGGAAATTTAAGGGACCATTTTGAGACGTTTTTTAGTTATGGGACCATTTTGCAACAATCAATTAAGTTAAGGGATCGGTGGATCAATTAAGCCAAACATGAATGATATATCTTTCTTTCAGGACAGGGCAATATTAGCACCTAAAAATATCATTGTTGATCTCATTAATAATTATGTGTTGGATTTGCTTTCTAGAGAAAATAAGACATATTTGAGCTATGATTCACCAATCTCAAGTAATCCAAATGGTGGTACAGTAGATGAAGTCCATACTCTAGAGTTTTTGAACACAATCACTGGTTCAGGTCTTCCTAACCACAAGATAAGGTTGAAAGTCGGAGTCCAAGTTATGCTACTAAGAAACATAGATCAGTCAGCAGGGATATGTAATAACACTCGTTTGGTGATTACGAGGATGGGAAAATACGTCGTCGAAGGAAAAGTTATATCATGAAGTAACATTGGTGATAAGGTTTACATACCTAGAATGTCTTTAACATCAATATTTTCAATTATGAGACAAGAATTCCTTTCAAATTTCAACGAAGGCAATTTCTTTGACTGTGTCGTTTGCAATGACCATTAATAAAAAGTCAAGGACAGTCACTTAAACATGTCAGAGTATATATTCCAACACCAATATTTTCACATGGTCAATTATATGTTGCAATTTCAAGAGTGACCTCAAGAAAAGTTTTGAAGATATTGATAACTAATGAAGATGGTGAAGATGGTACCGTTACATCAAATGTGGTTCAGAAAAGTTTTTAATGTGTAATAATTTATATCTACTTTTAGAATTTAAATGTTTTTGTTGTTTCTGTTTCTCACTGGCTATAAGTTCAATATGAACAGCAACATAAATATTTTCATGAATAGTGAATCACAACATAGTATTAGGTATTACATAGGACCCAACTCGTGCGTCGCACAGCGGCACAGGTGTAGATCTAGTTTTTATAAAAAAAAAAAATACTCTTAATTAAATAAAGAGTTAAAAGATCTATTCTCTCCCCCTCTTCTTTTGGTATAAACCGTTTCTCTCTTATTTAAACGATAATTTCAAAATGTAAAAATATATTATTCATAATTTTGATAAAACAAATTGTTGTAATGTAGCCATGTTACCTAGACACTGATATAAATTACTCCCTCCGTTCCTTTTTAAGTGTCTCTTTTGGAGAAATTTTTTGTTTCTATTTAACTGTCACTTTCAAAGTTCAATGCAACATTAAATGTTGTTTTACCAATATTACCCTTAGTTATTTATTGCGGAGAGAGAAATATATGAAATGAGGTATTAAAAGAATAAGACCATTATAGTAAAAGTATAAATTATTGTATCAAAAGTAGTAACATTTATTGTTCGTCTTGATTTATGTAAAATGTCAAAAAGTGACAATTAAAAAGGAACGAAAGTTGTAAAAAAAAAAAAAGTAGCTACCATTTCTTTCATATATTCCTTTATTTTTTTCCCGGTAAAATCACATGTTTCTTTATCTATAACGTGTTAGCCCAGTGATAAATTTAACTTTATAATCTTAAAAAATAGAGTTTAAAATCCTTAAGAAACATATATAAAATTATTATTATTAATGACACTTATTACTAAAAATTCACCCATTTTCCAATTTCAAATAAAAAGAAATGCTCCTTTAATGATACGAATTGGGTTGTTGACCAGTGGATGCTGAATCACTTACCAGCGGCAATGTTTCTCTTTCAAATGACAAGGTTCAAAGATATATGCAGGGCCAGATTGATATTCATTGCTGTTTGTTGTATTTAATAATTATGAAAGTAAATAAACACGTAGTTTTAATGGCACTGCTACAATAATCCACATATCAAATGCCTACCGACTATGGCTTTATATTGCTGGCAAGGTTAGATAGCATATATACCGTCTTTTTCGTCTATAGATGAAATTAGAGATACCACTGAAATTTACAAACACAAAGTAAAATTCTACTCCATTTGTAACAAAAGGGTCCAAGAAAATTGATATATCGGTCAAATTTTAAATTAAGTACGTCAATTTTGTTTGACTTATTTTTTTTAAAAAAAAATTGTAACGGAGGGAATAAATTTGAATCCAAGCAAAAATGTTCAGTTTAACAATATTGATATTGATAGTTGAATTAGATCGTAAATACATATGTTGTATTTCTCAGGCTCTTTAAACACTTCTCTCTTATAAATCAATTATAAATAAAATTAACTAGTATATATTTTGAAAGACTAAACCATAAAATTGATCACTGTCTTTGTAGCTCACTCTCAAACTGATCTCCAACTCTACTAATATATCAAAATAGTCTCTGTCTTTGTCAAATGTTTCTCCATTAAATTACTCTGTTAGTATCCGTTATCTAACAACTTTAATTGTGCTGGCCTGACACGTTAGCTATCATGTGGACAATGACGTCAGACGCTTTCGATTGGTTTTGTCTAGTCAACAATCAATTTTTTCTCTCTTCTTCTCTAACTATCTTCCCCCTTCATTCTTCTCCATTGTTTTCCAATCTTTTCTTCATTCTTCTCCTCCAATTTTTTTTATTTCCCTCATTAATCTTAATTTTATTTTCTTATCCTTTATGTTTGTTTCCTAAATCCCTAAATTTCTAAATTTCCCTAAAGAAGAACCCTAATTTGTTCCTTTATGAAAAATTAAATTATGGTTGTTGGAATTTGATCAAGAATAGTATGAAAATATTGTTTCTAGTGTAACTAGAAAGTGTTTTGAGGTTTTTGGTGGATGAATGTTGTCCAGATTCCGAGTTGGTGATCATTCGAGGAGGGACTATTTTGATAGAAAATGAATAAAGACAGAAATTAATTTGATACTAAGTGGATAAAGTTTGGGACTATTTTAACAAAATTCTCAAACTAACGAAATTAATGTGTCACATCATCACAATTAATGGTGTTATATAACATATATTAACAGATGGACCAAATTGAAAAACGTTTGATTTGTAATGAACTAATTTACCAATCATTGATTTGTACATATTAGATGTGTTCAACTATGTTTTTTTCTTCTTCTTTCAAATAGTTTAGTGGTTAGAATTCACTTTTTAAGATGAATAAGTGGGGCGTCCGAGGTTCAAACATCGGTCCCTACATATATTATGTAATATAATTACCAATTGAGTCAAGCTTACAGGAACAATCAACTATATTTCTTAATATGTATCATCCAATCCACTTATGTTTATATTTCATTAGAGGAAATATTTTGTGAGATAGAAGTCATAGTTGAATACTCATACTGTCATACACATATTGAGTATTTTAAGAATATCCGTACGGAAATTGAGCCCATTAAATTACATATATATATATTTTTTTGTCAAGTAGCCTAGTGACTAGAATTCACCTTATAAGGTGAATAAGTGGGGTGTCGGGGTTCGAACCCCGGCCCCTGCATATAACAATGTATTGTCCCTGCCAACTGAGCTATGCTCACGGGGACATTACATATATTTTTTAATGTACGTAAAATTTATAAACATAAAAATTATAATAAAGGGCACATGATAGAATTAAAATTATATTCTTTCAAAAAAAAAAAGTATTAAAATTATATAGCCAGACTATGTCATTCTTACCTTATGCATGATTTAATCGGTTGCTCGACAACAATTTCCATTCACATGAGCTAGTTAGCACTCTGAAGAAGCTTCCTCTCATGTTCTTCAAAACACCAAATTATTTTTTTGGAAGGGTAATCACCAAATAATTAGAAGCTAGAAACATAGTTGAAACTATTTTAATATTCTTTTAAAATATACAAACCGTACACTAGAATCCAAAACATTGTCACGATAGCGATACGATAGCTCTAATTGCTTCATTTTAAAACTAGAAACTTTTTTTTTTTTTAAGAAAAAACTAGAAACCTAGTTGAAACTATTTTAATATTTTTTAGTAAAACATATTACTTTATTCATAAAAACCAAGGAGTAGGACATATGTCTCGTTTGGTTTGAGCTTATGTACATAAATTAGCTTTTATTTTAATTTATAAGCTCTCACTAACGAAAATTGTATCTTCATAATCTGTTTTTTCATAAACTACCTTAAAAACTTATAAATAATACATAAAAACTTATTTATTTGCATAAACTATTTTATATAAGCTCTAAAATAAGCTAATCCAAACGAGCCTATAGTTTGAATTTGAAGCCCAACTCGACGGTTAGCATTTTTTTTTGACAAATCGACGATTAGATTTTTTAATTGTTTCTTTTTGATAAAAATCTCTTTTACGTTTTAATTGTTCCATAGAGAGCTTTGCTTTAAGTGGGCTTCTATTAGTTGGGATTGATTTCTCATATTAACCGATTTTTAGGGTGGGATGTGAGTTTTAAAAAGCTGTAATATATGAATAAGAATTAATTAGATAATGCTTAAAGATCTAGAAGATCAAGAAGAACATGCTCATCCATAATTTAACATCTAATATTGGCAAAACATCTAGCTGATCAAGAAGAACATGCCTAAAGATCTATAATTTATCATATAACATAATAAATTAAGGACAATGATAACCAATGTCTAGGAGACATTGGTTAAACATCTAAAACAAGTATGGTTTTATAAAAAGTGGTGTAATTATTATTTGACCAAAAATTAAAACATATATTTTTAAAATATTTTTGAATTCCGTAACCATTGTATTTGAGGTACCGGTTAACAAGACTCATAAATTTATTAAAATGTTTCCATACAATGGTATATTGGCAGAACGCTAGAAGTTCAAGAAGAACATGCTTCAAGTGTTTGAATTTTATAAGTCAAAATTCATATTTAGCTTATTATCATAATAGGATTGAGTGAAAAAAACTGAATAAAAAGTACAGTTTACAAGGCTTTCTTTTCATTCAACATTAAATCCATAAAACAACATAACCAGTAGAAGATTTCAAGTTTCTATTTCACAGTCGTTGGGTTTCTTTTTCTTCTCACACAAACCCTTAAATTAATCTTATGAAGAACTGCATCAATTAATCATGGAGGTGAACTCTTAATTTATGGATTCATGCTAATAAACAGCCACAAATGAAATAGAATTAAAATACAACCGAATTTATTCGATCTTGATGATTGAAAATGACCTTGAACTTGTCGGGATTGTAGATTCTTAGATCTAGCGAAGAAGATGACCTTAAACCCGTGAGGACTGTAGATGCAAATCACAAATTTGGTGGGGGTGGCAAGGTGCTGGTAGGAGAAACACAAAAGACAGTGGCATAATGAGGGGTTGCAAAAGAGTGATGTGGCCTAATGAATAAGCAAATGTCGAAAAGAGTGTTTGAGAGATTGTCCACAACATTTCTCTTTTACTATACGTTTAATATTCAGATTGGCTAACATTTAAATAAGAGGCATGATATATGAACAACCTAAAATGGTTGTCAAATGCTACACCGTGTGAGCTTCAAGAAATTTTAAGTCTGGCATGCATATCAAGATGAGCAAAAAAAATATTAAAAAAGAGAAAGAGTAGAAGGACAATATATTAATACGTTGTCCCAACAATCTAGGTTGTCAAAATAATATTTCTGTTTAAATAAATAAACATCTAGTGAACAGATATTTTTCATCGTGCTTAACTAAATGATCAAATTCATCAGGGGTCATCCAAAAACATTGTCCACTCATACAACTCATCACTAAGTAGTGCTTAATAACAATCAATCATATTTTTTTTAAGCAATCAATCATATTTTATATTAATAATAATTGATTATTGTCAATTAATTAAATAATTAATCCAACATCAGGATCCATATAAAAAAAGAAAACTGCTGTTTCATAAAAATATTTTAATATTTTAGCCTATTTATCATTTATTGTTTAACTTTTTATATCACCTGAAAAAAAACTTTTTGTATGAACCTTTTATTATTTAAATGATTTTTGCTTTTCATTGCAAATTAGTCGGATAAAGGTCCAGTTTAAAAAAGGATTTAAATGTTAGCAACACACAAGCAAATTTTTTTTTTTTGGTTTTTCGAACGTTTCCTTCCATTGTGAAATCATATTTAAAGTTTGTCAGACTATTAAATACGCAGAAAAAAAAAATGATTGCTAGAGTTTCAAATAGTCCACAAAACAACATATCAAACAGAGTCGAACTTAGCCTTACCCTCTTACTAAAACCCTGGCATGAGAAATGCAAGAAAAAAGATCAACCTCCCAACGGAGAACACGACGCTTCAATCTAATTAACCACCAAATAATATTGTACCACACAAAGAGGGTGGCATCACACCACAAAAACATGTGAGAGACCGTCTCCAAGGGATCACCACAAAAATATCACCCAACACCCCAGTAGTTAAAACCCTACGCCTAAGAAGATTATTCTAGTTGGAACCCTTTTAATTATGGAAAAATTACCAAGAAAAAACAACCACATTCAACTGCACCCAAGACTTCCACACCTTCGTCAGGGCCTCCAGCACCTCCACTAGCGAACCCCCTCAACCGAAAATATTCCCTTGTGATCATACTTCCACACCTTCTAGTAAATTTTATGATTTTGTTAGTTTTAACATTAATTTTAAAAGTAATTGTTGTATTAAATGCCTGTATAAAATTTGTTTGTCCTATTCTAGTCATAACTAAAGATTTTTTTTTACCAAAAACAAACTAAAGAAAGCGAATTATGTAGAAAGATTTAAGTTCATGGCGATTTTTATACTGTTTTCCAAAATTAAAGAATAAGCTCATAAAGCAAAAATTATTTGTTAAAGGCTTACATGATCGATACAAGCAAAATCTGGCAAATGTTTTTGTTAAGATAATGATGGGAAAAAGGCTAAAAAAAATGAAAAGGGAAAGAAATCGTTTGAATGCTGCTTGGGTTGACTGTGGTCAGTGATACTGATGCTCACAATTACTGACTTCGCTCATAAATTTTTTGTCGCTTTGCCATTCAATCATACAGCACTCATTTTTGTCTTAGCTCTACTTAATTTTCAAAATTTTATTTTTGTAATTCTTTTGCTCTTTGTAAAGTAATACTAGTACCAACTAGTCATTATAATATTGTTGAATATGGAATGTAAAGTTGATTTAGTAGCCGGAATTAAGTTAAAAAGAGATCAATGGTTAAGTTTACACTTTCAACATAAAATAATTATTCAATTTCTCAATGTTTGTCTTTTGTAATTCTTATTACTTTTTCTTAAAAAAATATATATATTGTTGGAAGAGAAACTCTATACTAAACGAGGTCACTCAAATTCTTTGAAAGATTAAGTATCTACAAAAATTGATAAATACTTCACATGACTAATAACATTAAAAAAATACACCTCTTGTAAGCCATAGTCTTCCTTGTTATGTAGCTATAGTTTTTAGAATGGATGTTTGTTTTATTTTTATTGAAACGGTCAATGTTAGTAATGTTGGGGTGAGATTGCAATCCCTAAATTATATATATGATTCTACTCCTTAACTCTCATATGCAACCACAATGATATCATTATACTCCTTCTGTTGTTAATATATTTGTTCACGGATGTAAACACAATTTTATTACAACAGGTGAGCTGCTCAGTGAAGTGTCCAAGGTGGAACTCCAAGAGCACTCCGAATAATCTCTAGGTAAAAAACACTGTTCAAGATGATCCAGATCCGCCTCCGCACTCTCTAGGTGTCTCCTTTTATAGGCATCACCCTCTTGACCTAATGGGCCTCTCTGGATGTTCAGGCTCATTAACCGTTTGAGGTCCATACCACTCATATGTATCAGGCGCGTGGAGTCACGGGTATACAGCTCACGTCACTTGTCCGTGCAGGACGCGTGGCACGTTATGAGACACTTCCAAGAGGTGGACCATAACGTTGTTTGGAGCTCGCGTGATTTGAACAATCAAGCTGAGCTAAGCAGGCGGAGCTCACGTGACCTGGACGACCAAGCTGAGCTAAACAGGTGGAGCTCACGTGACCTGGACGATAAAGCTGAGCTAAGCAGGTGGATCTCACGTGACCTGGACGATCAAGCTGAGTTGTCTATGTTGAATAGTCAATGTATAGGAGAGTCCACGTGGTATGGTCCTCCATACCAGTCCACAGTCCACCAAGCGTCAAGCCTGTTAAGGCGTAGATGTTTGTTTCTCCACAAGGCCGACCTGAACCAGTCCACAGTCCACCAAACGTCAGGCCTGTTAAGGCGTAGACGTTTGTTTCTCCACAAGGTCGACCTGAACCAGTCCACAGTCCACCAAACGTCAGTCTTTGGAACCACTGCATCCCATTAATAATTTGTTTTCAACCAATTTTTCCACTTCTCATGTTTATGAGTTTTGAATTGATGGGACTGATGGGACTACTCAGTCTTGTCACACCACTTGTACTATATTATTATTATTTTTTTTTTACCATTGCTCTTTTGAATTTCTTCACTTCTATAAATACCACCATTTACCTCATTCATTTTCACCATTTCACTTGTTACTTCTCTATATTTATCTTCCTTTCACATGTGTTGCTCTCCGTTCATAGCTTCTTCTCATTGTCAGTCCTCCGAACCAACAACTAACACAGGTATATATTTCAAAATCTTCTCATCTGTTGTAGTCTGTACCTCTCTATTTATTTTTTGCCGGGGTATAAGGTAGTAACAACACGAGCTCCGATGGGAGCTCTTCCGCACCCAGATTACCTTGTTTTGAGGTAGCTCCGCTAGTATTATTATTTTTCATAAGGATTTGAATTCTTAAATTTTCAGGAAAAACACTCTCACAATCTTACACTATGTTACCAACTCTCATAGATGATGTACTCAGCTTTAAAATAATATTATTATCACTTTACTATGTCAAGAATTTCCTAGCATCATTCCCTGGATTTGTCAAACGTGCTAAGCCCATCCATTCCCTTTTTTATTATTATTACTTTAAGACAAGCAAGTACATGGCTTTCATGTTGCTTTTATGAGCTCCACTAGTATTGTTCACATGATTTGTTAGATCCAAACTTTCATCCCATTCCTCCCACTTGGAAAGCACTCAAGCTCCACTAAATAACCACATAGCTGCTCGGCACCTCAGCTGCTCGGCGGAACCTCAGCTGCTCGGCAGCACCTCAGCTGCTCGGCAGCTTGTCTCCTTGACAGCACCTCAGCTGCTCGGCAGCTTGTCTCATTCGGTAACACGCTAGCTGTTCGGCAGCCCCTCAGCTGCTCGGCAGCTTGTCTGCTCGGCAGCCATTCATCTCCATCTCCCGATCTGCTCGGCCACTCACCAGCTCAGCCTTCAGACCTGTTTGGTCTTCCTCCCTCTCCTCTTTGGTTTTCTCTAGCTGCTCGGCTCCTCATTAGCTCAGCAGCTCGGCAGCCCAGCACCTCCTCTGCTCAACAGTTCTGATTTTCATCTGCGCAACACCTCCTCATTAGCTCAGCAGCTCGGCAGCCCAGCACCTCCTCTGCTTAACGGTTCTGTTTTGATCTGCGCAACACCTCCTTCGCTCTGCCAAACATCCGCAAAGCCTCATACAGCTGCTCAACTCCTCCTCTTTATTGTCACTTTTAACTTGAAGCCTCAAGTAAGTGTATTATACTTGATCATTTTTCCCTACTCATCTTATTCATTATTACTTTCCCAATGATGATTTCATTAGTTGTTTTATCCTGTGTTGATTTGATGAGCAATTGATTGATTCAAGTGACTATGCTTTGCTTATTGTTGGGGAATATGGAGTTTCACTTGTTTCTTTGGTATTTCTCTCTTCTCCCTTGGAATGCACACAAGCTGTTTGATAAAACTCTTCACCATAAGACCAAAACGCTTCCTCACAACCATTTCACGAAAACTCTTCACCACAAAACTGTGAGCTCATCTCGGCTCTCAGCAGCCCCGTGGACAGCTCTACCACTTTTTTCACTCTTTGTTCCATTTTGGAGTATTCATAGGCTTTTGGAAAATTTGGTTTATGTATGTTAGCTAGTCGTATTTTCGTCTCTCCCTGATAACTTAGCATAGGATTTTACTTAGTTCTCCATCTCCCCACTACAAATTTTATGTTTTGCTTGGCCAATACAGCTCGGCACCTGACCTCTCTGTAGCTCGGCAGGTACGTAGCTCTGCTATGTGAGTTGTAGCTCCCCACCTCTATCTTGCAGCTAGATGCTTGGTGAACCAACCTATATGTGTAAGGTTTTGATAATGGTTGTTTTTTAGCTCCTCGTCTTTTCCTTGTTTCATGCGTGTTAACCTGTGTAAGAGCTTGTTGATCATAGCTCGAATTTTGGAATTACCGAAGTATCTTAGCTCACCTCCTCTTTCCCCCTTTTTTTTGTTTATTTGCATAACAAGTCCACTGATTGGGATTTTTGTGTTATTCCAGGTTTAGGAGTGAACCAAAACCCTTCATGCCTCGTAGGGAAAAAAGACGTGTCGATTCCCCTGATGTGTCCTCGTCCCCGTCCTCTTGTTCTGTTGGGTCCGATGTAGAGGAAGATGGGGCACCTCAGAAAGCCGATGTAGTTGGGTGCATGAGGATGTACGATCGAGCTTTTCTATCTACTCTGAGTTCTCCTCCGCTTTGAAGTGTTACCCCTTCTTGAGTAATCCTTATTACTGTACCTCCTTCGATATTCAGCCTTGCAATGAGGACGATGTGGTCTGTGACTCTCCTTTGGATGGAAATAGATGCTACACCTATGTGTATTGTTGTATCTTTAAAAAGTTGGGGGTGAGATTTCCTTTGTCCGATTTCCAATGTGAGATTCTTAGAACTCTTAATGTCGTCCCCTCACAATTACATCCAAACTGTTGGGCCTTCCTGCGGTCCTTTGAGATTCTATCAAGAGGGTTAGGCATCCCTGCTTCAGCCTATTCCTTCTTTTCTTTCTTTAACACCAAGAAATCCAAACTAAATTCATGGCTTTATATGAGCAACAATCTCCACCATACCCTCATCAGGTCTTACTCCTCCTCTTGGAAGAACTATAAGTCCGACTTCATTCGTGTGTGTCCGAGCCCTTCCCGTTCAGTTGGCTGGTTCTTTGAGTCTGGGGAGCCCCGTTTTCCCTTTTTTTGGACCAAAAAACCAATGACCAAATTTGAGGTGAGTGACTTACCACATTCGCCTGAGGATGTGAGAGTCGTTGATGTTCTTCGTGAGCTAAGAAACCTGGAGGCGGGCGATTTAATTTGTCGCGAGGATAACGAGAATGAGCTCTCCATTTATTTACGTAATTTTCCTCTTCCAATTCATAACTGCGGCTTTAACATATTTGAATAACATATGTGTTTAATTGTTTGTTTCCTTGCGTTTTTTTTTTCAGAATCAGGAAGGATGGCACCCTTGGCTCCTGAGAGGATTGCAGCCATTAAAGCTCGAAAGGCGAAAGAGGCAAAGGAGAGAGAGAGATGAGCTCCTTTGTTCCTCCTGCTGCTACCACTGATCGAGCTTCTCCTCCTCCAAAGAAATCCAAGAAGAAAAAGAGTTCCCATGGCCGGATGGCTGCTGAATCTTCAGGGCACAGACGATCACATAGGAGTCCGCCCCGACCTAATCACCTTACTCCTACTCCTACCAGCTCATCCTCTCTTCCAGCTGACAACTGGCGTGCCGTGCTTGCAGTGAATGATTTTGGGGGTGGGCAGAATTCTGCTTCGGATTTTCAGTTTTCAGGAAAGAACATTGTGTCGCAGTACACCACCTCCTCAGATCGGGAGAGGATTAGAAGCCTGACTTATGAAGAGGCATTGGGGGCTTCCCGCACCTATGCTCTTTGGTTTGCAGCCATAGCTACTGAGGTCGGCGAGTCTGTTGCTTCGGACCGTGCTGAACTCCTGTCATCCCTTGCTGATGCGCGAGGCTCCTTGCTCCAGGCTGAAAATAAAATATGCGGCCTGGAGGAGCTGTCGGGGAAAACTCAAG
Source organism: Medicago ruthenica (assembly GCA_018208015.1). NCBI lineage: Eukaryota > Viridiplantae > Streptophyta > Magnoliopsida > Fabales > Fabaceae > Medicago > Medicago ruthenica. The sequence continues at coordinate 99,333,011 of CM031373.1, read as the reverse complement.
AAGAACTCAAGGTTTCTCGTGATGAGTATCAAATCCTTGGTGCGAAGTGTTTTACGCTGGAGGGAGAGATGAAATCTCTTAGACTTGAGAAAGACAAAGAAATCAAAAACTTAGAGGATGATGCTGAGGACTGTTATGAAGACGGGTTTGGTAATGCTATTCAGCAAGTTGGGCTGTTCCACCCTGGTATTGACCTCTCCGGAGTTGACTCGGGTAAACGCGTCCAGGGAGGTCGGCTTGTGTCCCCCCGAGCTGAGGAACCATTCGGTACGGTGACAAGTTTTCGTGCCTGTAGCCCTTGAGGTTTGATTACCATTGGGGTTGTAATATTTGAGGTCACTTTTGGGCCAAAACTATGCTCGTTTGATGTTGTAATATTTGAGGTCACTTTTGGGCCAAAACTATGTTTCTTTGATGTCTGTAAGCCTCCTGACCCTTATTGCTCGGTGGTGAGCGAGCTGAGCTTGATTACACGTAGATCATATTATTTTCTATGATATTCTCCATTAATGTTTTTGTATTTTTGCCATGTTTATTCATTTTTTACTATACATTTTTCTTATTGCATAGATTTGCCTAAGGGTCGGGTCTATACCGATACTCGCTTAGGTCTTGAAGGCGTAGCTCTGCTCGGCTACCCTTATTAAGATGTCAAGGAAAGTCTCTAACAGATCAATCCCTATAACGTAGACTTGCCTAAGGGTCGGGTCTATACCGATACTCGCTTAGGTCTTGAAGGCGTAGCTCTGCTCGGCTACCCTTATTAAGACGTCAAGGAAAGTCTCTAACGGATCAATCCCTATAACGTAGACTTGCCTAAGGGTCGGGTCTATACCGATACTCGCTTAGGTCTTGAAGGCGTAGCTCTGCTCGGCTACCCTTATTAAGACGTCAAGGAAAGTCTCTAACGGATCAATCCCTATAACGTAGACTTGCCTAAGGGTCGGGTCTATACCGATACTCGCTTAGGTCTTGAAGGCGTAGCTCTGCTCGGCTACCCTTATTAAGACGTCAAGGAAAGTCTCTAACGGATCAATCCCTATAACGTAGACTTGCCTAAGGGTCGGGTCTATACCGATACTCGCTTAGGTCTTGAAGGCGTAGCTCTGCTCGGCTACCCTTATTAAGACGTCAAGGAAAGTCTCTAACGGATCAATCCCTATAACGTAGACTTGCCTAAGGGTCGGGTCTATACCGATACTCGCTTAGGTCTTGAAGGCGTAGCTCTGCTCGGCTACCCTTATTAAGACGTCAAGGAAAGTCTCTAACGGATCAATCCCTATAACGTAGATTTGCCTAAGGGTCGGGTCTATACCGATACTCGCTTAGGTCTTGAAGGTGTAGCTCTGCTCGGCTACCCTTATTAAGACGTCAAGGAAAGTCTCTAACGGATCAATCCCTATAACGTAGATTGAATATATCCTGCAGACAAAATGGCCTTGATTCAATGTTATAAAAAAAAGTAGAAGGAATTACAAAGATTCAACAACTATTGGCATAATGCCTTGATTAGAGCTCTACTCCTAACATATTAGACTATGCATAAAATAAACATAAGACTTGGCCATTTTGATTTGTCTTCCTTAGCTGAAATAATAACGAAGGTTCGCTGCATTCCAAGTGCACGGCACCTTCTTGCCGTCCAAACACTCCAAACGGTAAGCTCCCTTTCCCACTTCGTCCTTTACCCTAAAAGGCCCTTCCCATCGTGCGTGCAGCTTCCCTGGTTGCTCCGCTCCCGGCCTTCTCCTCAGAACTAAATCCCCTCGTTTAAGATTTCTTATTCTTACCTTTGAGTCATATCTTCGTGCTGCCCTTCTCTTACAAGCTTCCTCCTTCACCTGAGCCCGAGCTCGAATCTCCTCCTGGAAGTCCAAATTGTTCAGTAGATTGTTATCGTTCACTTCTGTCTGTGCGAAAAGAACTCTTGCACTTGGCTCCATGACTTCAATGGGGATCATGGCATCTAATCCATACACCAACCTGAAGGGAGTTTCCTGCATGGATGAGTGCGGGGTGGTATGATATGACCACAAAACCATTGGCAATTCCTCTACCCATAATCCTTTAGCTGCCTACAATCTCTTCTTTAACCCTTGTAAAATCACTTTGTTTGCTGATTCAGCTTGACCATTCGACTGCGGATGCTCTACCGAGGTAAAATTAAGTTGTATTCCCCACTCCTTGCAGAAATTTCCCACAGACGAGCTAGCGAATTGAGTTCCATTATCAGTAACTAAAACTGCTGGAAGACCGAACCTACATATAATCTTCTTCCAATAAAACTTCTTGATCCTATCAGTCGTAATTGTGGCCACTGGTTCCGCTTCAATCCATTTCGTGAAGTAGTCTACTGCCACAATCAAAAACTTCACCTGACCTTGTGCTAGAGGGAAAGGACCCAGGATATCCACTCCCCACTTGAAAAAGGGCCACGATGAAATCAGGAAGTTGATCTGCAATAATGACAAACTTGACTGCCTTCTTTTTCACTTTTGATGCATGTTCCTCCTCCCTTGGCAGTTGACCATCTTTCAAATATCGAATGATATCACCCATCCATGACTCAAAGTCTTCTGTAATAAAAAGCAACTCTTCCTGCTCAATGCTTGGTTGTTTCAGAGTCTCTTGAATCACCGACCTATTATTTCCCGGCCGTTTGGTGCTAGCTAATTTAGCCAATAAGTCTGCTCTACTATTCTGCTCTCTGGGTACATGTGACAATTTGAAGCTTTCGAACTTTTGGGTTAAGCATACAACTCTTTCAAGATACATCAAGAGCTGAGGGTCCCTTGTTTGGAAGCTTCCTGTCACCTGTCCAAAAACCAACTGAGAGTCACTCTTTGCCTCCAGCTCCTTAACTCCTACTTCAAGTGCTAAACGCATTCCTGCCAACAAAGCCTCATACTCAGCCTGGTTATTACTTGCTTTGAACTCAAACCTCAAGGATTGCTCTATTAACACTCCATCTGGTCCTTCCAACGCTATTCCCGCTCCGCTTCCTTTAAGGTTAGAAGAACCATCAACCGACAATACCCATTTAGCAGTTTCCATGTTTCCTTCTTCCACAACCATTTCTACAAGAAAATCCGCCAAGACTTGTGCTTTTATTGCCCCCCTTGGTTCGAAAGCAATGTCAAACTCGGACAATTCTACTGACCATGCTATCATCCTTCCTGCTAGGTCCGGCTTTTGCAGCACTTGCCGAACGGGTTGATCGGTTCGGACTATTATGGTGTGACTTTGAAAATATGGTCTTAGCTTCCTAGCTGATGAAACTAGAGCCAGCGCTACTTTCTCAATCTTTTGGTATCGCAACTCCGCTCCATGCAGTACCTTGCTAGTAAAGTATACTGGCTTTTGTTCTTTATCTACTTCTTGCACCAACACTGAGCTGCAGGCATTCTTAGACACTGCCAGGTAGAGTATCAGGGGAATGCCTGGCTTGGGTTTCACAAGGATGGGAGGAGTTGTCAAAAATTCCTTTAGCTTTTGGAAAGCTCCTTCACACTCCTCTGTCCAGCAAAACTTTTCATTTTTTCGGAGCAAATAAAAAAAAGGCAGATTTTTGTCAGCTGAGCATGACAAGAACCTCGTAAGTGAAGCAATTCTCCCTGTCAGCCTTTGTACCTCCTTTGCATTGATTGGACTCCTCATGTCCATGATGGCCTTGCACTTTTCCGGATTAACCTCTATTCCTCTCCTGGTTAGCATGAAACCTAAAAACTTTCCTGCCTGCACTCCAAATGAACATTTTTCTGGATTCAGCTTGATATCGTGCTTCCTGAGCATGTCAAATACCTTGCTGAGGTTGCTTCGATGGTCTTCTTCCTTTGTTGATTTCACCACCATGTCATCTACGTACACCTCAATTGTCTTGCCTATCTCACTCTCGAAGACTTTGTCCATCAACCTTTGGAAAGTTGCTCCAGCATTCTTCAATCCAAACGACATCACCTTATAACAGTAGTTAGCTCTGTCTGTCATAAAAGCCGTCTTTTCTTCATCCTCTGGGTGCATTCGAATTTGGTTGTAACCTGAATAAGCATCCATGAAGCTGAGTAGATCATACCCCGATGTGTTATCTACCAATTGGTCTATACTCGGTAGAGGATAAGCATCTTTGGGACACACTTTATTTAGATTTGTGTAGTCGGTGCACATTCTCCACTTTCCTGAGGACTTCTTCACCATCACCACATTGGCTAACCAGGTCGGATACTTTACTTCTCTAATAAAGTTTGCTTTCACCAGCTTGTGTGTTTCCTCCTCTACTGCCTTTTGTTTCTCTGCACTCATCTTGCGCTTCCTTTGCTGCATTACCTTTGCCGTTGGATCTATAGCTAGTCGGTGGCATATGAAGTTGGGATCTATTCCTGGCATGTCTTTGGCTGACCATGCAAACACATCTAGGTTTTTCCTTAGTGTACATTTCAACTCCTCCTCCGCTTCTCTTGACAAGGTAGTGCCGACCTTGACCTTCTGACTTGTCTCTCCCCCAATCTGCACTTCCTTCACCTCCTCCACCGGCCTTGGATGCCACTCCTCCTCACCCTTGCTAAAACCCCTTGGGTCAAGGTCCAAGAAGTTGCAGCGCAGGTCCTCAGGTATACTCTTCCTTTCAGCTCTTTTGTGTCTCAAGCTATCCTCATAGCATTTTCTTGCAGTGACTTGATCTCCTTTGACGATCCCCACACGACCGCCCTCCAGCGGATATTTCATACACAAGTGCGCAGTCGACGTAACTGCTCCCAAGCCATTCAATGCCGGTCTCCCTAAAATGATGTTGTATGAAGATCGCGTATTGACTACAATATATTTTATCGCTATCGTCTTTGCATTCTCGCCTTCTCCAAATGTGGTACGTAAGTCTACATATCCTATGATCTCTACTGATTCTCCCGCGAACCCCAGCAGGGCTCCTCGGTGCTCCTTCATTACCTCCTTGGGTAGATCTAGCTTTTTAAATACTTCCCAAAATAACACATTCGCCGAGCTGCCAGTGTCCACCATTGTACGCTTGACTTGGAAACCAGCTGTGAATACTGAGATGACCAAAGGGTCGTCATCATGAGGATACGTTCCTCCAAAGTCTTTAAAAGTAAAGGCTAATTGGGGATGTTCTTTGAAAGCATACACTCCCACCATATTGCAAGATTTGGTTGAGCGCGAATACCTCCTTCTGGCTGAGCTAGTAGATCCACCTCCTGAAAATCCCCCAGCTATGCTATTAACAATGCCTCTGTCGTTTCTTTCATGCTCCCCCTCTGCTTCTTTGTCATGGGCCTTTTCCTTTCCACGACCTCACTTCGGGGATCGACTTGAGTTCCTGCTGGGAGCCGACCTCTCGTCTTGGTAGCCTCCACCTCGTCCTTGTACATACCGCCCGAGGTGACCCTCTTGTATCAATTTCTCGATGTGCATCCTAAGGGTACGGCAGTTCTCTGTGTCATGTCCTTGTGTGCGATGGTATTCACACCACAATCCTGCTTCGTTCCCCATGGGGCGAGGGTTTGGAGGTGGTCGTTTGATAATCTGAGTGTTCATGACCTCCTTGAGTATTTGAGCTCTTCTTTTGTTCAAAGGGGTGAAGTTTTCTTCCCATTGATTTCTTCTGATATGGGCTTCACGCTCTGGTCGGCCTCCCCGGTCCAGTCGGGCACTTCTAAGCAAACCTTCTCCCCCTAGTCTCCTCAACACTCCTTCCCGACGATCCTCATTAGCTCGATCTCTATTTTGTATCTCCCTGGATCCCTTCTCTCGTGTGATCTCCTCGACCTCGATATGCTTCTCCGCCCTCATCCGAATCTCATTTATGGAGTTTTCCTTTCGCAAAGTTAAAGCTTCGCTAAAAGTTCCAGAGTTTAGACCCTTCTCAAAGGCCATAACGAAAATATCTTCATTGGGTTCCGTCACCATGAGTGTGGCACTGTTGAACCGGGCTAAGTAGCTCTTCAAGGATTCTGTGGAACGCTGCCTGATGTCAAACAAATCTGCTAATAAGAAAGGCTTCTCGGTGTTTGCTGCAAATTGGGCAACAAAGCGGGTCGCCAGGTCTTCAAAGTTTGTTACTGACTTGGCCGGCAACCCCGCAATCCACTTATGCGCTACACCTTTCAAGGTCCCAGCAAAAATTTTGCAGCTCAACGCATCATCAGCTCCACTTATGAACATCTGCGTTTGGAAAGTTGAGACGTGACTATGTGGGTCACCTGTCCCATCATATGAGTCAATAGTGGGTTCCCTAAAATGACGAGGGATCTCCACAGCTTGTATCTCCGCTGAGAATGGCTGAAACACCTTAGGCATCAATCTGATAGTTTCAGCACCGGTGACATTGTTTCTTAAGAGCTCGAGCTGCTCCCTTAACTCCCTCTCCCTGGCCTCCATCTGATGTCTGAGCTCAAGCTCTCGATCTTCCAGTTGTTGTTTCAGCTCGGCCTCCCGAGCTCGGGCTTCAGCTTGCAGACGTTGATGTTCATCATTATGTCTTTGCTGCTCGACATTCTGCTCTTGAAGCTCACGCACTGCCTCAAGCAGATGAGCTAGCTGGGGGTTGGTGTCGTCTTCCAGCTCGGATCCAGATGAGGCTCGGGTTGGTCTACGTCCTACCATGGAGGTAGGTTTGTTGGGATGAGGTAAGTTTGTTGAAATGGAGCTAGGTCGTTGGAGATTTTTACCGTAGCCCCACGGTGGGCGCCAATGTTCACGGATGTAAACACAATTTTATTACAACAGGTGAGCTGCTCAGTGAAGTGTCCAAGGTGGAACTCCAAGAGCACTCCGAATAATCTCTAGGTAAAAAACACTGTTCAAGATGATCCAGATCCGCCTCCGCACTCTCTAGGTGTCTCCTTTTATAGGCATCACCCTCTTGACCTAATGGGCCTCTCTGGATGTTCAGGCCCATTAACCGTTTGAGGTCCATACCACTCATATGTATCAGGCGCGTGGAGTCACGGGTATACAGCTCACGTCACTTGTCCGTGCAGGACGCGTGGCACGTTATGAGACACTTCCAAGAGGTGGACCATAACGTTGTTTGGAGCTCGCGTGATTTGAACAATCAAGCTGAGCTAAGCAGGCGGAGCTCACGTGACCTGGACGACCAAGCTGAGCTAAACAGGTGGAACTCACGTGACCTGGACGATAAAGCTGAGCTAAGCAGGTGGATCTCACGTGACCTGGACGATCAAGCTGAGTTGTCTATGTTGAATAGTCAATGTATAGGAGAGTCCACGTGGTATGATCCTCCATACCAGTCCAATATTTCTTTGTTGGGGGTTAGATATCTCAACTAATTTGAATTAAAAGAATAGGAGTTGGAGGTCGTGGGTTTAAACCTAAACAAAAAATCAAAATATTCATCTAACAAATTAACTACTAACATTTTGTCTTTCAAAAAATGATAATTTATTTTCCTGTCAGTATATAAGCTTTTTTGATTTTGTGTAAAAACAATAGCTTTGTTGAATTAATTCTCGAAAGATACATATATATGATATATGCTTTGTTGAATTAATTTCTTGAAAGATACATGTACATGATATATGCGCTCATCTTCTGGCCTTGAGTGGTCCTAAAATTCAACTCAGGGACTAATAACTAATCAAAATACACCACATTAATCTGCTTGGCTATAACCTTTTATTTTGTTTTTTTCACCAGTACTGTAGAATCTGATTCAGCCATATATACACATGGTTGCGTAAGTGTGTTTGCTTGTGACGTGGCTAATTAGCTATCGAGTTTCCGATAACTAATGTTTGCGGTTGGTACAAGTATATATTGTGCACATAGCATTCGTGGCCTTATTTTTTGAATGATTCACCCCTTTTCTTTTAGCATGAGAATTGGTTCTCTTTAATTTTGCTCAAGTAGTCCATGAGCTCATAACAAAAAATATTGATAATATTTATCGAGAGAAGGGGATTATGCATGCATTTTTTTTGGCTCTTTGTTTGATAAAAATTTATAGTAGGCTTGTGGCTAATTGTGAATAGATTTATAACGGATAAACTAATTAATAGAGGATAAGGTCACATTTTATATAGGGTTTTTCTATCATGTGCAACATTGCACATGTTAAGAAGTTCAAAAAGGTAAGTTTGCATTGGAACTTGTGCATCTAATATTAAATATATATCTTTTTAATAAATAATTGTTGTTTTTCAATAAAAAATTTCCATTTTTAGTAACATGTGCAATGTTGCACATGTTAGACAAACCCATTTATATATATATATATATATGCATAGTTTATGGCATTGCCAAATATATATGAAAACAAATGTCACATACTTAATTGTTGCACATCAAATCCAGTGATCTTTGAGTCACGGACATAATCTTTCCATTTGCTCCGACTATCTGCTAAGCGCTAATAAAAACGTTAACTTTTCATTAATTGGTCACCAAAAGATTCATTTGCCTTCTCACTTATCAGCATGCATCTATTAATAATATTCATTAAGTATATTACAAATATATACTAGGTTAATACCGCTTTTAGTCCCTGTTTTATTAACGAATTCTGGTTTTGGTCTTTGTAAAAAAAAAATTTAGATTTTGTCCCTGTCATTTCAAATTCTTCCATTTTTGGTCCCTCATTTAAACATGTCAGCAGAATCTGCCTATGTGGCACGCTGACTGTGTAATTTTTTATTTTTATCATTAAATTTATTTCCACTTGGCTTTAACTTTTATTTACATTTATATTCAAACAATTGGAAACAAATTTTAGAATTAAAATAAAAAAACTTAAATTAAAATCAAAAACTAAAATGAATTCATCTTTCCCATTTCTTCTATGTTCCATTCATATTGTGCCTCTTCCACTGCTTTGTGTAACTAAAACCAATCAAAACCACTCCATCTCTTTGATTCTACCAATTAACAAAGGTTATGTTCCAATTAACAAAGGTTCCTACCCAAAATCGAATTTTGGTTCCTACCCATTAACAAAGGTTATATTCTGAATTTTGGTTCCTACCCAATCAAAATCGAATTTTGCTGTCAAAACCGAATTTAAAAGGTTATATTCTGAATTTTGGAGGGGAAGAAAATTAGGGTTTAGAATCAAAGTTTGAGGCTTTTGATTTAAAGCATAAATTGTCAAAGTGAGATGGTGGTGGGTGTGGTGGTGGCGACGAGGATGGTGGTTGTGACTGGGGAGGAAGGGTGTGGTGGTGGCGACTTTGATGAGGGAAAGATGACGGTAGAGGGGAGAGATGGGGAAGAGGAAAAAAAGAGATGACAGTGGAGGGTGTAGAAGGAGAGGGAGAACGAGGGTGGTGGTTGGTGGTGCGCTGCGATGATGAATGGTGTGATGGACGACGGGGGAGATGGTGGTCGGAGGTGAAGAAAGACAGAGGGAGAAAATGAAGCTAAGATAGAGAGAGAGAGAGAGAGAGAGAGAGAGAGAGAGAGAGAGAGAGAGAGAGAGAGAGAGAGAGAGAGAGAAAGGAGATGAATGAGGGATTGAAAATATTTTTGTTTTTTAATTTACTTTTTTAATTTATGTTTTAGAATTTTAAATAATGAAAATAATTATAATTTCAGGTGGATTAAAAATATTAAAATTACACAGTCATCAAGACACGTCAGCAGATTCTGCTGACATGTTTAAGTGAGGGACCTAAAGTGGAAAAATCTGAAATGACAGGGACAGAATCTAAATTATTTTTTTTACAAGGACCAAAACCGGAATTCGCTAATATTACAGGGACCAAAAGCGGTATTAACCCTATATACTATTGTATAGTATTTATTTGCATTTTAATAATAGTGGTGGTTTTCGACAAACACCTTTGAAGTGGTGGTTAGCGGTGGTCTTTGTGCCCGTCAATGGTTGTGACCTATGGTGGTGGTCAGTGGTAGTTTTTGATGGTCATAGTAGTAGTTAGAGTAGTGGTAGGTGGTGGTGATCGAGTGTGGTCAAAGTGGTGGTTAGAGTGATAGTAGATGATGGTCAGATTAGTGATCAAAGTTGGATGTAGTGGTGGTTGACGATTCTCAAAGTGTGTAGTGGTGGTGGTCGGAGTGGTAGTCGGCGGTGGTCCGATTAGTGATCAGGGTTGGATCGTGTAGTGATCAAGGGTGGTCAAAATGGTGGTCGGCGAAGTGAAAGCAGTGGCTGATGTTGATCGGAGTGGTGGTCATAATGATATTCATTGATGGTAAGATTGAAGATCATAGGTGGATAAAAAGATGATCAAAGGTGGTCATAGTGGCAGTTGGTGGTTAGAATGGTGGTTGACAACCATTGATGGTGACGTGATAGTGTCAAACAAAAATAGAAATTATAAAGCCTATCTTTATGGTTTTGAGCTATTGTAGAAATATGTTTTGAAATAAAGTAAAAAATTAACTCAATCCCATTTTACCCGATCATGTTCTAGTTTTGAAATTGATTTTTAATACCAAAAATAAAAAGCTCACAATCTTCCTGAACGGGCTCTTAGATAATAGCACACCCATTGATAAAAAATTGACACGAACCACTTGTAATTTTGTTATTTTAGTTCTAACTGAATTAAATATTCTCAACCAACAATACATTGCTTCGAGTGGAACTAAATTGAGATTCATTAAAGAAAATATCACATTCGCGCTTTGAGAAAAGAAAAAACATAGTTGAGAGGGAAGATCTCTCCAAATGGCCATCCAAATTCTTTGTCAAAAATTAATCATCGACAAAGTTTATGGATATTTCACACTAATAACATCATAAAAAATTCTCTAAGAAAACATAATAAAAAAAATTCTTTTTATTAATACTACTAACTTATTTTAAAATATGAAAAGTCAAAGTTAAACTCATTACTAATATATATATATACATACAAGATGTATAAATTATATTCCTTTTTCCCTTATTATTAATTATACCTTTTTTTTACAAAACAATATACAATTTTTACCTAATGAAAAAAAAAATACTAGATGAGAATGAAAGAGACAAATAATATGACTCCGGTTTCATGCTGAAAATGTCGTTTGCTCGATAGAAAGAAAAAAAATACTAGAAATACGGTAAATAATTTCCTCTCTTCTTGGACTGATCTGATTATCTATTGCATTGTAACAATAACAACTGACAAGTGACAACATTATCTTCTGTATGGTTTTCTACATTTAGTGTATATTTGGTTTTGGGATCATAACAATTGATTTTGAGTGAATTGATTCTATAAAATTGATTCTGGATAAAAGTGATTTATGTTTTGATATATTTACGTAAAAGTGGATGTAACTAATTTTAAGGCTAAAATCATTTATAGAAGCCAAAAACTACGTATTTTTGTTTTAAGTAGAATCAATTATACAAATAAAATCAATTTTTCTTTAAAATCAATTCTACAACTTCTAAAATCATTTTTGACCCTTCAAACTTGAAATTTAGACGGACCATATATTTGGCACAGGGTGTTTCTCTTCTTCTGCGAGTTGCCTTTTTTTCCACTACCGAACATTTTCTCACTTTGGGCCCATCCCATCCCTCCCAAGCTAGTAAGCTACTCCCTCCATAACAAAATATAAGCAAAATTCAACCATTTCAGTTGTAACTAATTATAAGCAAAATTGACTTTTTTTGTCATATTTAAGGATAATATACCTAAAATACCCTTACTTTAATTTTTTAAATGCACACACGTTTAACAACAACACCTTGAAAATATACTACTGTACACCACAATTAATGAGGGCAAAATAGGTTATTTAACTTAAATTAAATAACACAAACCACATTCCTTAAAAAATGTGAATTGGTCAAATTTGCTTATAAAAAGTTATGGAGGAAGTTCTTATAAGTCAATTTCGGCGGCTACACTCTTCCGTGTTTCTCTTGCTTTTCTGCTCAGTGCTCACCTCACCTTATGTCGTCGTTTTTATTTAACAGACATCACCATTTTGGTTATAATTAAAAATAATTTATAAATAAGTTATAACTCAATTGATATTTCCTTAAAAAAAAACCAATTGATATTATTAGAACAAATATCTTCATTCAGAATCAAATTTAAGACCTTACTTATTAACAAAAGAAATTATAAACTATCTATTATAAGCTCAAAAATAATTCTTACGAAACAGAGTCTAAATAAATGTTTATCAAGTATAAAGAAAAAATATTTTAAAATATTGAAAATGAAATATCATACAATGTCAGTATTTTGATTGCAAATACACAACTGATGAAAAAAAGTATTGACATAACGTTATCCCTTTATAAAGTTTACCTTACTAGGTTTACTAACTAAACTCAAATTAAATAAAAGATTTATACCAACGGTTGGGTTTAGCTTCGACAATATATCGAATCAACTATCAATTATATTTGAATTTCAACTTAAAAGTATACATATTTAATGTCCAACACGCCTCAAATAAAATTTACCTCCAACACGATTTACCAACAATAAAATCGAAGATCTAAACAAAACCATTTCCTAAAATAAATCAACAAACATTTATAAAGTGACATTTAATTGGATATCTACATTTTTTTTCGGCAAATGCTAACCAGTGCTCTATGATAAATGTTAAAAAATCGGAGATAGGGCATCTGTTAGCGATTAGGGCATTATAGCGACACATTTTTTTTAAATGAGCGATTAAGACATTTGTTAACGAGACATTTATTTTTTAATACTACTATGGCATAATCTCTTTTTATCTTCATTCAATCATTGTTTTGTAGTCCAAGTCAATGGACTGTATGAAACTAAGTACATTGGCTGCCTTGGCACCCAGTTACCACACGGTTGGGCGGTTGGCCATCTTCCACACGGAACAAGAGTGGATGATTATTAGATTGAGGGACCAGAAACCAAATTTTGTGAATCAAATTAAAAAGAAAACACGTGAGTGCTTTTGGAAAAGAAGCAATAACAATGTGGCATTATCACTAAGGATAAAAAAAAGAGGAGTAAAAAATACAGAAGATTATAAAGAAGAAAGCGACCGTTATAACAGAAATATGAAAAACAATCTTTAAGAATAAGACCACTACCCAACCATGTTTTTACCTCCTACAATTGCTTTGGCGACCACCTCATCATCCTCCTCTTTTTTCATATCTAGTGCAAACACCACTTTATTTATTTTTTAGTCAAAGTGACAAACATCATCTAAATTCTCACACACAATTGTAAGTTTCGAGTTTAAACTCGCTTTAATCCGATCCGAGTGAAAATGTCCTGTCATTTGAAATAGAGAACACCACTTTATTTTTCTTTAATATATCACTACTTAATATTCAAACTTGTAAGACGCAAATATCAACCCTTTCTCATACTTCTTTTTTTCCTCTGAACCTTCCAACATGTTTTCCTCGCGAGTTTTCTCTCTTCTCCTTCTTCTTCTCTTGTCACTACTCACAATTGCCAAATCAAACGAGCTTCAAATTCTACTAAACCTTAAAGCCTCCCTCGAAAATTCAAACACCAAAGATTTCTTCAACTCATGGAATGCAAACAGTTCCATTTGTAGTTTCCATGGAATCACCTGCAACTCCATCAACTCCGTCACAGAAATCAACCTTTCTCATAAACACCTCTCAGGAATTCTCCCAATAGACTCACTTTGCAACCTTCAATCTCTCACAAAACTCGTCTTAGGTTTCAACAGTTTCCATGGCAGAGTCAATGAAAGCCTTAGAAACTGTGTCAAGTTACAGTTCTTGGATTTAGGAAACAATTTTTTCTCAGGACCTTTCCCAGATATTTCACCTCTTCATGAACTTGAATACCTTTACGTAAACCAAAGTGGATTTTCTGGAACTTTTCCATGGCAATCTCTGTTGAATATGACGGGTTTGTTACAGTTAAGCGTTGGAGACAACCCTTTCGATCTAACGCCGTTTCCTGAAGAGATTTTAAGTCTCAAGAAGCTAAATTGGCTTTACATGAGTAACTGCAACCTTGGAGGGAAATTACCAGTTGGAATCGGTAACTTAACGGAGTTAACAGAGTTAGAATTCGCCGATAATTTCATTACCGGAGAATTTCCGGGTGAGATCGTCAATCTTCACAAACTCTGGCAGCTTGAATTCTACAACAATTCCTTTACCGGGAAGATTCCGATGGGGTTGAGAAATCTCACAGGACTCAATTATTTGGACGGATCAATGAACCAATTAGAAGGAAATCTCTCTGAGATAAGGTTTTTAAGTAATCTAGTTTCACTTCATTTCTTCGAAAACAAATTATCAGGCGAGATTCCACCGGAGATAGGCGAGTTTAAAAACCTCAAGGAACTGTCTCTTTACAGAAACAGATTGACAGGTCCAATTCCTCAGAAGACTGGATCGTTGTCAGAATTTGAATACATCGACGTTTCAGAGAATTTCTTAACAGGTTCAATTCCACCAAACATGTGCAATAAAGGAAAAATGTACGCACTTCTCGTTCTTCAGAACAATCTCACCGGCGAGATACCGGAAAACTACGGTAACTGTTTGAGTCTGGTACGGTTCAGAGTGAGTAGAAACTCTCTCTCAGGTACCGTTCCTTCCGGTATTTGGGGATTACCCAATGTTCAAGTAATTGATATTGAATTGAATCAGTTAGAAGGTTCTGTTAGTTCAGAGATTCAAAAAGCGAATAAACTTGCTAGTATATTCGCAAGGAGTAACCGGTTAAACGGTGAAATACCGGAAGAGATTTCTAAAGCAACGTCCTTGGTAACAATTGATCTTAGTGACAATCAAATTTCTGGGAACATTCCAGAAGGTGTTGGTGAACTTAAACAACTTGGTAACCTGCATTTGCAGGGTAACAAGTTAACAGGGGTAATTCCAGAGTCTTTGGGTTATTGTAACAAACTCAACGACGTTGATCTTTCGAGAAATGAACTCTCGAAAGATATTCCTTCGTCACTGGGTTTGTTACCGGCTTTAAATTCTCTAAATTTCTCAGAGAATGAACTTTCCGGTAAAATACCAGAGAGTTTAGGTTCATTGAAGTTGAGTCTCTTTGATCTTTCGCATAACCGATTATCCGGTGAAATTCCAATGGGTTTGACTATTCAAGCTTACAATGGAAGCCTCACTGGAAACCCAGGTTTATGCACGCTTGATGCTATTGGTTCCTTCAAGCGTTGTTCTGAGAATAGTGGCTTGTCAAAAGATGTCCGTGCCCTTGTTCTTTGTTTCACTATAATTTTGGTTTTGGTCCTTTGTCTTATGGGTGTTTACTTGAAGTTGAAGAAAAAGGGGAAGGTAGAAAAGGGAGGGGGTAATAAATATGGAAGAGAACGTTCTTTAAAGGAAGAATCATGGGATGTGAAATCTTTCCACGTGCTAAGTTTCACAGAAGATGAGATTCTTGATTCTGTTAAGCAAGAGAATATAATAGGAACAGGAGGTTCAGGGAATGTTTATAGAGTCACACTTGCAAATGGAAAAGAACTTGCTGTTAAGCATATTTGGAACACCGATTTCGGGTCCCGGAAAAAGTCATGGAGCAGCACACCGATGCTGGCGAAGCGCGTTGGTAGCGGTGGTTCAAGGTCGAAGGAATTCGATGCGGAGGTTCAGGCCTTGAGTTCAATAAGACATGTGAATGTGGTGAAGCTTTACTGTAGTATAACGAGTGAGGATTCGAGTCTTTTGGTTTATGAGTATTTGCCTAATGGAAGTTTGTGGGATAGGCTTCATAGTAGTGGGAAGATGGAGCTTGATTGGGAAACAAGGTATGAAATTGCGGTTGGTGCTGCAAAAGGGTTGGAGTATTTGCATCATGGGTGTGAAAGGCCTGTGATTCATAGAGATGTTAAGTCTAGTAACATTTTGTTGGATGAGTTTTTGAAACCTAGGATTGCTGATTTTGGTCTTGCTAAGATTGTTCGTGCCGATGTTGTTAAAGATTCTACTCATATCATTGCCGGAACTCACGGCTACATCGCCCCCGGTTAGTAACGAACTAATGATTTTAAGTTACACTTGCACTATGAACTTTGATATTGCCGACAAATACAACAACTGATGTGGTTAAAATTAGACTTGCGTTGCAGAGACCTCTAAAATATTTATTACGGCTGCAGTTTTAGTTGTGGATCACAATTTAGAATTAAGACTAACACTCTATTATGCCCCTTTTAAATTTGTTTTTTTCGTTATTAATATGACGATTATATGATTATTAATGTGAGTTGTTTGAATTGGGTGCAGAATATGGTTACACATATAGAGTGAATGAGAAAAGTGATGTGTATAGTTTTGGAGTGGTGTTGATGGAGCTTGTTACTGGTAAAAGGCCAAGTGAAGCTGAATTTGGAGAAAACAAGGACATAGTAAGTTGGGTTCATGGGAAGACAAGGAGCAAGGAGAAGTTTATGAGTGTGGTGGATTCGAGAATTCCGGAGATGTATAAAGAGGAAGCTTGTAAGGTATTGAGAACTGCAGTTCTTTGTACTGCAACTCTTCCTGCTATGAGACCAAGTATGAGAGCTGTGGTTCAAAAACTTGAGGATGCTGCACCTTGTAAATTGGTTGGAATTGTTATTAGCAAAGATGGGAGTGGAAAGAAAATTGAGGTCAATGACAAATGAAGTGTTTAATTTCAGAAAGTGGAAGTTTTTGGATCAGTGATTACAAAGGGGAACCACAGTTTCACTATTTAAATTAGCTATAGATTGTAAATTTTGCAAGGAAAAGGGAGTAATGTAAGATAGTCATAATAAAAGAAGTAACAATTCCCTTTTCTTTTTCTGCAGAACTGAAATAGTGTTCAAATAATTGGTTTTGGATCTGTGAATGTGATCACTAAGGGGAACCACTGTTTCACTAATTAAATTAGCTATAGATTATAAATTTTGCAGGGAAGAGGGAATAATGTAAGATACTAGTCATTATAAAAGATGTAAAAATTCTCTTTTCCTTATTATAGAACTAAAATAGTGTTCAAATAATTGGCTTTGTCTGATCTGTATCATAATAATACAAGATGCTTGTGAGTTGTGACTAATACTACAATCTTTTTTTATCAATGGTACGGTTGTGATCATAATGTAATGACAATTCTTCCTTTGAAAAAAATAATACTAATCTAAATATAGCATGAAAGTGGTGGATATTCACACTGCTTTTCAATTTGGGATACCTTAAATTAAAATGTAAAAGCAATATACTACAAGATGTTTGTGGGAGGTGAGTGGGCCAATGATAAGAAGAAGTGAAGAAAGGACAAATTTAATTGAATGTGTTTAATTTGCTTTCATGGAAAAGTCGGTCAATTCCAAAAGTATGTGCATGCATCTCATATTGAATTATTGGGTGTGTGATGAATTTCTTGTATATTCAAATCGACTGTCGCCATCATATTTATCTGCTTCTTTATAAGGAAATATGTTAAGACTACTAGACTAGTATCCCTCAAGAAAAATAAAAGACAACTAAAAATAAACTAGTAAGCTTAATTTTACATTTATTTATTGATTAACAGCAGTATATTTTGTGCATAAGTGTGGGTATTGACTATTTTAGCCATGATGATAAATTAAAGCAATGCTAGTATATTTTTTTAAATACTCGCTCCATTGCACTTTATATGTCATTTTAGAAGGAAAAAAAATTTGTTCCAAATTATATGTCGTTTTATAATATCAATAAAATTTTGCATTATTTTTCCAATTTTATCCCTCTATAATTATTACTATATATCATTTGTTTGACCAATGTTATCCCTCTATAATTATTACGGGTACATTGTATTTGTGAGATCATTTAACTTTTGGTGGCAATTATTTTCATCCAATTCATTTTAGAATGCATAGTGAAAAGAGAAATTCAATAAAATTAGAGAGCAATTGATTTGTGCTTTATTTTTAGAGAGCTATTCCATTTATTTTTGGTAAACCGAGGATGAAAGTACCGAGAGAAGTATCTTAAATAAGGAGCAACTCATGTATAGGCACAATTCCAAATAAAATTTGTTTGGACATACACACTTGATTGATAAAATTTAAAAGAGAAATGATATTGAGTGATGTGAGTGTGACTAAGGGCCCGTTTGAATTAGCTTATTTTAGAGCTTATATAAAATAGCTTATGCAAATAAATAAGTTTTTATGTATTATTTATAAGTTTTTAAGGTAGTTTATGAAAAAAACAGATTATGAAGATACAATTTTCGTTTGTGAGATCTTATAAATTAAAATAAAAGCTAATTTATTTACATAAGCTATTTTTCATAAGCTCAAAATAACCTCAAACCAAACGGGGCCTAAATTATTTCTCTTTTAAATTTTATCATTCATGTGTGCCCAAATATTTTTGATTCAGTAACGCTATTTGTAACTGCACTTTTTATAGCGAAGTCCTCACAATTGTGGTCTATCCAATTGAATCACATACTGGCAGGAAAACATGGGGGTGGTGGGGTATAGTTGAGGTTGGACTTTCAATTGTGTAGCACTAAATTTCCTTTGTGGTCTACTCACGATTTTATTTATCGTTGTGTTCAACATGTTCCTTTTTGATTTGGGGTTGGAGATTTGAGGTTGTGTCCAACTAAGTATTTCTTCTTAAATAAGTTTGGAATGCATTGTGGATGGAGAGAGAAAATGGGTTAAGTCATAAGTGTCTTAAATAAGTTTTTTATGGAAGTTTGTAATGACAATTTGATGTAAAAGATTAAATGAAGGTACTTTTGAAACGTAAAAATTAATATTCACACTTTAATTGTATTTTTTAATCCATGTGCATTTGCTAGAATGACTTATAAAGTGGAACAGAGGGAGTTGTTATAATCGGACACATGGTTATGTTAGCTTTTTTAGTGTGCTTTTTGTTGCGAGATTTTTTTTAATCCATGTGCTTTTTTAGTCTTGGTCCTTGATTTTTTTTTATTTTCTGGGCCAAGATTCGGAGCAACCCGATCAAGTGAATTTTGAGGGGCGGAGTCTCATAAGAAGTTCGTACTATGGGAGTCTTGGTCCTTGATTTTTTTCCTGATTTTCTAAGCCAAGTTTCGGAGCAATCCGATCAAGTAACCGAAAATCAAATTTTCGACTGAGACACGACGGAAACAACTAACAATGACCTAAAACACAAGAATATGGGTTAGGATGGTTAGTATGATTCTTAAATTGGCTATCTCTATTACAAACATGTTCAGTCTTTGTGTTGTTACAGTTCGGATTATATAATTCAAGTTGGTTTCCCCTGAATTTTTGGCATAAGAGGGGGTACTGGGGTATATAAGGTGTTCAAATTTTATAATATAAAAAAACAAGGGACCCGCCCTATACATGGGTTGTTTCGGATTATAATATTCAAACTACCTATTGTGTTCGGATCGTATAATTCGAATAGGTGAAAAACTCATTTTTTTTTTCACCCAAAAGTAGGGGAAAAACTCATTTTGGATTGTATAATCCGAAAATCCCCAAGAATATTTTTTGGAACGAAATAAGACACGCGAGGAATGGCTAAGGTGAAAAAAGTAAATCCTTTTTTAATAACCCAAAAGAGTCCACCTGATGACAATCAGTCATACACTATTTTTAGAATCACTTTTAATTAAGTTTTAATCTATTTTATTAGTTTAGTATTTCATTTAGAGACATTTTAAATAAATTGTCGTTTTATTTATTAATTGAGTCAATTAGTTTATTATTGTTATTATAGTGTAGTATATATAAAAAAAGGAGGTGGCATAATGTTTTAGTGTCATGGACCAATGTGAAATAAGAAAAGCATTAGGTTGAGCCGAGACATAGTAAAAGAAGGTTTAGCATAATATAAGGGAGCTGCGCACACAGTACCAGGGGATTCACGTTTTGGGAGACAAAAGGAGCTATCACGATTTGGAAGCAGGAGGCAACTAGAGGGGAAAAACAAACCGTGATGAACTTTTGAGCGATCCACCACCACGGTTCATGATCCTCTCCGGTTTAATTTCTTCTCTGATCATGTCTAGCTAATTTCTTTGATTAGGTCTTTTAGATGATTTTAATTTGAGTTGTTTAAATCATGTGATTGTATAAACTTTTTTCAATGCAATTACAGTCCTAGTCTTATTCAGAATTATTTGTTCTTAATGCTTTTTGTATCCTGATCATATATAAAATGATTTCAAATATCAATTGACATTAGCTGTTGAATTGGACCTAATAATTCCGGTTAATCTAACGGGTCAATCTAGGGATAGATGATTGTTAGGTTATGACATAGAAATTAACGCTCATGTAAAACCTTCAACGGTTACGGACTCACCTAAAGAATTAGGGTGTTGTAATTTGAGAAGAGAGTTCTGACTTAAGGGATTGGTCAGAACTATTTTGTTAATTTGTCGTGAGACTAGGAGAATAATTGTAGAGACCAGGTGCAATTTACCAAACAGCGAGAATTAATTGATTCGAAAAATCTGATCACTTTTTCTCTGTTATTTTCCAAAACAATTTATTTTTATTTTTATTTTATATTAAACTCAAATATATGCTCAACATACCCCATATTTGTTAAATCCTTATTATAACTAAATTGTCGAGTTGAGATTGAAACAATCCCTGTGGAGACGAACTTATAAATTTTATTACTTCGATGCATTTTTAGTACACTTGCTAAAAGTCTATCAAGTTTTTGGCGCCGCTGCCGGGGATTGTTGATTAATTTCGACGAGACAATTTATTTTATTTAATTTTCTGTTTTAAAAAAAATTGAAAAAAAAATTGTGCTCTTTATGTCTTTTTCATTGTGTCTTGCTACTAAAATGTTTATCTGAGTTGTTGTAGCAATGTGGGGTAGAAGACTACTGATAGATACTGAAGAGATAATTATCCTTCGGTATGAAAAGTTTAAGTTATCTCTTCGTATAAAAGATTTGGATATAAGTTTAAAGGTGAGATGTGATTTTTGTGGTAAGAATCGTCATAGTGACTATTGTAAGGAGCATTGTATAGAGAGAGAATGGCAGCAAGTGATCAATTTTGATTATAACTCTGAACTTGAAAATATGTTAGATGAATTTTTGAGGTCCAATCGAGCTTTATTTGATAAATTTGAGATTCAGTGTGGTGATCTTGTTGAGAAAGCATATGAGTGTGAAAAGAAGTTGGTTGTGGTTGAGATGAAGCGACATGCCATCATGGTGCAAGCAGAACATTTAAAAAATAAAAGTATCAACATAGAAGAAAAACAACGGGTGAGGCGCGTCGATTTGTACCTTACAATGGAGACTCAATCAACATGGATGAAAGAAAACATTCATTTGCAAAAAGAGACTCATTCTTCTCTAAGGTGGAAGGTCACAATTTCCAGAAGTCTACTGATGGGAGCATGGAAACATCTACTTCTTTGTACCAAATTCATGGAATTCCTACCAAACAAGAGGAAAAAGAAGGATGATGTGTTCTTTTTGTCATACATGTCGCCCTAACAGTTGGTAAGGCGTCAAGCTAATGACGTTAAAGAAGCGCTTGATGGGAGGCAACCCATCGTTTTTCTAATTTTGTTTATTTTGCAGGTATTTCTATTCAGTAAAAAAAAGAAAAAAAAAGTGAAAAGATGGACAAAAAAAAAAGAAAGAAAGAAAAAATCAAAGTCCACATCAGTTCTTTTTTTCAATTATTTGTTTTTGTTAGATGTCCATCGTGTCAGTTGTTAGTTTGAGTCATTTTCAAAAACTTTTATTGCTTGCTTGTTTATTATTAATGAATTTTCTTGTTTCTTGAAATTTTCCAGTCTCATAACAGATGCTTATACCAATGATATTTCAAAAGTTCAAAAGGGGGGCGATGCTTGCATGAAATTTCAACGGGAAGTGTTCGGCATTGAGAAAGTTAGGTAGCCAGTAGCCACAACTCTCAGAAAACTCAACTTGTAAGGTTCATAGCCAAATTTTATTTCTCAATTTTACATATATGAGTGTTCCATGTAACTGTCATTTCTAGAATTTGCGATGTTTCTCTATTTGTTGATTGGTCTTGTTTTGTACACACTAAGGTAGAGTGCTTGTTACCTAGAGCCTTTTTGAACTCACCTTGAATTTTATGTTTATAATTATCCTTTGTGAAGCCAAATTGAGCCTTTAGGATTAGACCCCATTGTTCGGTGACTAACCACATTACAAACCTAGAAGACCTTAAGTGTAAATGACCCAAATTTGTTTTGGAGTTAAGCTGTTTTGGTTGTGTGAAATGTTTAAGTTTGGGGTTACTGTTGGAACTAGCAACATTCTAAGTTTGGGGTAGGGGTATTAGGGAACTAAGAGATAAAAAAATGTCTCTTAAAAATGAAAAAAAAAGCACTTAAATTGTGCAGAAAAAAAAAGAAAAGAAAAATTATATGAGACTAATTTGTGATTATATGTCTCAGAAAAAAATTAAATAAAAAGAGTTCTCTAGCACTCAATTGTTGATATTTTTGGGAGGATTTGAATTTGATTTTTTTCTCACTGTTTACAAAGTAGAATGAGCTTAACTCCATTGTTTGTTTAACACTACTTTCCAAAAATATCCCACCTATACCTAAGCCCCGTTATAACCCAAAAAGTCCTTAAAAGTGTGTACTGGACAGTGATTTTGATTGACAGTTTAGAAATGTTTCAAGCCTATGGTAATATGGCAGACCTGCATGTCGACCGTGGGAACCCTTTCAAATTTGTGCGAGGAGTTGTGGATAAGGAGGTTTGAACAAAAGCATCTGGTACATCATTACACCGGTCAGGAGTGAATTTTTTGATAATATCATTGGTCGGTAAGCTGTTATTTTACTGTAATTTTTCATTTAACAAGTTTGTTCCTTGAGGACAAGTAACAGTTCAAGTTTGAGGTTGTGATGACAATCAGTCATACACTATTTTTAGAGTCACTTTTAATTAAGTTTTAATCTATTTTATCAGTTTAGTATTTCATTTAGAGACATTTTAAATAAATTGTCCTTTTATTTATTAATTGAGTCAATTAGTTTATTATTGTTATTATAGCGTAGTATATATAAAAAAAAGAGGTGGCATAATGTTTTAGTGTCATGGGCCAATGTGAAATAAGAAAAGCATTAGGTTGAGCCGAGACATAGTAAAAGAAGGTTTAGCATAATATAAGGGAGCTGCGCACACAGTACCAGGGGATTCACGTTTTGGGAGACAAAAGGAGCTATCACGATTGGGAAGCAGGAGGCAACTAGAGGGGAAAAACAAACCGTGATGAACTTTTGAGCGATCCACCACCACGGTTCATGATCCTCTCCGGTTTAATTTCTTCTCTGATCATGTCTAGCTAATTTCTTTGATTAGGTCTTTTAGATGATTTTAATTTGAGCTGTTTAAATCATGTGATTGTATAAACTCTTTTCAATACAATTATAGTCCTAGTCTTATTCAGAATTATTTGTTCTTAATACTTTTTGTATCCTGATCATATATAAAATGATTTCAAATATCAATTGACATTAGCTGTTGAATTGGACCTAATAATTCCGGTTAATCTAACGGGTCAATCTAGGGATAGATGATTGTTAGGTTATGACATAGAAATTAACGCTCATGTAAAACCTTCAACGGTTACGGACTCACCTAAAGAATTAGGGTGTTGTAATTTGAGAAGAGAGTTCTGACTTAAGGGATTGGTCAGAACTATTTTGTTAATTTGTCGTGAGACTAGGAGAATAATTGTAGAGACCAGGTGCAATTTACCAAACAGCGAGAATTAATTGATTCGAAAAATCTGATCACTTTTTCTCTGTTATTTTCCAAAACAATTTATTTTTATTTTTATTTTATATTAAACTCAAATATATGCTCAACATACCCCATATTTGTTAAATCCTTATTATAACTAAATTGTCGAGTTGAGATTGAAACAATCCCTGTGGAGACGAACTTATAAATTTTATTACTTCGATGCATTTTTAGTACACTTGGTAAAAGTCTATCAAGTTTTTGGCGCCGCTGCCGGGGATTGTTGATTAATTTCGACGAGACAATTTATTTTAGTTAGAATTTATTTTATTTTATTTAATTTTCTGTTTTAAAAAAAATTGAAAAAAAAATTGTGCTCTTTATGTCTTTTTCATTGTGTCTTGCTACTAAAATGTTTATCTGAGTTGTTGTAGCAATGTGGGGTAGAAGACTACTGATAGATACTGAAGAGATAATTATCCTTTCGTATGAAAAGTTTAAGTTATCTCTTCGTATAAAAGATTTGGATATAAGTTTAAAGGTGAGATGTGATTTTTGTGGTAAGAATCGTCATAGTGACTATTGTAAGGAGCATTGTATAGAGAGAGAATGGCAGCAAGTGATCAATTTTGATTATAACTCTGAACTTGAAAATATGTTAGATGAATTTTTGAGGTTCAATCGAGCTTTATTTGATAAATTTGAGATTCAGTGTGGTGATCTTGTTGAGAAAGCATATGAGTGTGAAAAGAAGTTGGTTGTGGTTGAGATGAAGCGACATGCCATCATGGTGCAAGCAGAACATTTAAAAAATAAAAGTATCAACATAGAAGAAAAACAACGGGTGAGGCGCGTCGATTTGTACCTTACAATGGAGACTCAATCAACATGGATGAAAGAAAACATTCATTTGCAAAAAGAGACTCATTCTTCTCTAAGGTGGAAGGTCACAATTTCCAGAAGTCTACTGATGGGAGCATGGAAACATCTACTTCTTTGTACCAAATTCATGGAATTCCTACCAAACAAGAGGAAAAAGAAGGATGATGTGTTCTTTTTGTCATACATGTCGCCCTAACAGTTGGTAAGGCGTCAAGCTAATGACGTTAAAGAAGCGCTTGATGGGAGGCAACCCATCGTTTTTCTAATTTTGTTTATTTTGCAGGTATTTCTATTCAGTAAAAAAAAGAAAAAAAAAGTGAAAAGATGGACAAAAAAAAAAGAAAGAAAGAAAAAATCAAAGTCCACATCAGTTCTTTTTTTCAATTATTTGTTTTTGTTAGATGTCCATCGTGTCAGTTGTTAGTTTGAGTCATTTTCAAAAACTTTTATTGCTTGCTTGTTTATTATTAATGAATTTTCTTGTTTCTTGAAATTTTCCAGTCTCATAACAGATGCTTATACCAATGATATTTCAAAAGTTCAAAAGGGGGGCGATGCTTGCATGAAATTTCAACGGGAAGTGTTCGGCATTGAGAAAGTTAGGTAGCCAGTAGCCACAACTCTCAGAAAACTCAACTTGTAAGGTTCATAGCCAAATTTTATTTCTCAATTTTACATATATGAGTGTTCCATGTAACTGTCATTTCTAGAATTTGCGATGTTTCTCTATTTGTTGATTGGTCTTGTTTTGTACACACTAAGGTAGAGTGCTTGTTACCTAGAGCCTTTTTGAACTCACCTTGAATTTTATGTTTATAATTATCCTTTGTGAAGCCAAATTGAGCCTTTAGGATTAGACCCCATTGTTCGGTGACTAACCACATTACAAACCTAGAAGACCTTAAGTGTAAATGACCCAAATTTGTTTTGGAGTTAAGCTGTTTTGGTTGTGTGAAATGTTTAAGTTTGGGGTTACTGTTGGAACTAGCAACATTCTAAGTTTGGGGTAGGGGTATTAGGGAACTAAGAGATAAAAAAATGTCTCTTAAAAATGAAAAAAAAAGCACTTAAATTGTGCAGAAAAAAAAAGAAAAGAAAAATTATATGAGACTAATTTGTGATTATATGTCTCAGAAAAAAATTAAATAAAAAGAGTTCTCTAGCACTCAATTGTTGATATTTTTGGGAGGATTTGAATTTGATTTTTTTTCTCACTGTTTACAAAGTAGAATGAGCTTAACTCCATTGTTTGTTTAACACTACTTTCCAAAAATATCCCACCTATACCTAAGCCCCGTTATAACCCAAAAAGTCCTTAAAAGTGTGTACTGGACAGTGATTTTGATTGACAGTTTAGAAATGTTTCAAGCCTATGGTAATATGGCAGACCTGCATGTCGACCGTGGGAACCCTTTCAAATTTGTGCGAGGAGTTGTGGATAAGGAGGTTTGAACAAAAGCATCTGGTACATCATTACACCGGTCAGGAGTGAATTTTTTGATAATATCATTGGTCGGTAAGCTGTTATTTTACTGTAATTTTTCATTTAACAAGTTTGTTCCTTGAGGACAAGTAACAGTTCAAGTTTGAGGTTGTGATGACAATCAGTCATACACTATTTTTAGAGTCACTTTTAATTAAGTTTTAATCTATTTTATCAGTTTAGTATTTCATTTAGAGACATTTTAAATAAATTGTCCTTTTATTTATTAATTGAGTCAATTAGTTTATTATTGTTATTATAGCGTAGTATATATAAAAAAAAGAGGTGGCATAATCTTTTAGTGTCATGGGCCAATGTGAAATAAGAAAAGCATTAGGTTGAGCCGAGACATAGTAAAAGAAGGTTTAGCATAATATAAGGGAGCTGCGCACACAGTACCAGGGGATTCACGTTTTGGGAGACAAAAGGAGCTATCACGATTTGGAAGCAGGAGGCAACTAGAGGGGAAAAACAAACCGTGATGAACTTTTGAGCGATCCACCACCACGGTTCATGATCCTCTCCGGTTTAATTTCTTCTCTGATCATGTCTAGCTAATTTCTTTGATTAGGTCTTTTAGATGATTTTAATTTGAGCTGTTTAAATCATGTGATTGTATAAACTCTTTTCAATACAATTATAGTCCTAGTCTTATTCAGAATTATTTGTTCTTAATACTTTTTGTATCCTGATCATATATAAAATGATTTCAAATATCAATTGACATTAGCTGTTGAATTGGACCTAATAATTCCGGTTAATCTAACGGGTCAATCTAGGGATAGATGATTGTTAGGTTATGACATAGAAATTAACGCTCATGTAAAACCTTCAACGGTTACGGACTCACCTAAAGAATTAGGGTGTTGTAATTTGAGAAGAGAGTTCTGACTTAAGGGATTGGTCAGAACTATTTTGTTAATTTGTCGTGAGACTAGGAGAATAATTGTAGAGACCAGGTGCAATTTACCAAACAGCGAGAATTAATTGATTCGAAAAATCTGATCACTTTTTCTCTGTTATTTTCCAAAACAATTTATTTTTATTTTTATTTTATATTAAACTCAAATATATGCTCAACATACCCCATATTTGTTAAATCCTTATTATAACTAAATTGTCGAGTTGAGATTGAAACAATCCCTGTGGAGACGAACTTATAAATTTTATTACTTCGATGCATTTTTAGTACACTTGCTAAAAGTCTATCAAGTTTTTGGCGCCGCTGCCGGGGATTGTTGATTAATTTCGACGAGACAATTTATTTTAGTTAGAATTTATTTTATTTTATTTAATTTTCTGTTTTAAAAAAAATTGAAAAAAAAATTGTGCTCTTTATGTCTTTTTCATTGTGTCTTGCTACTAAAATGTTTATCTGAGTTGTTGTAGCAATGTGGGGTAGAAGACTACTGATAGATACTGAAGAGATAATTATCCTTCGGTATGAAAAGTTTAAGTTATCTCTTCGTATAAAAGATTTGGATATAAGTTTAAAGGTGAGATGTGATTTTTGTGGTAAGAATCGTCATAGTGACTATTGTAAGGAGCATTGTATAGAGAAAGAATGGCAGCAAGTGATCAATTTTGATTATAACTCTGAACTTGAAAATATGTTAGATGAATTTTTGAGGTCCAATCGAGCTTTATTTGATAAATTTGAGATTCAGTGTGGTGATCTTGTTGAGAAAGCATATGAGTGTGAAAAGAAGTTGGTTGTGGTTGAGATGAAGCGACATGCCATCATGGTGCAAGCAGAACATTTAAAAAATAAAAGTATCAACATAGAAGAAAAACAACGGGTGAGGCGCGTCGATTTGTACCTTACAATGGAGACTCAATCAACATGGATGAAAGAAAACATTCATTTGCAAAAAGAGACTCATTCTTCTCTAAGGTGGAAGGTCACAATTTCCAGAAGTCTACTGATGGGAGCATGGAAACATCTACTTCTTTGTACCAAATTCATGGAATTCCTACCAAACAAGAGGAAAAAGAAGGATGATGTGTTCTTTTTGTCATACATGTCGCCCTAACAGTTGGTAAGGCGTCAAGCTAATGACGTTAAAGAAGCGCTTGATGGGAGGCAACCCATCGTTTTTCTAATTTTGTTTATTTTGCAGGTATTTCTATTCAGTAAAAAAAAGAAAAAAAAAGTGAAAAGATGGACAAAAAAAAAAGAAAGAAAGAAAAAATCAAAGTCCACATCAGTTCTTTTTTTCAATTATTTGTTTTTGTTAGATGTCCATCGTGTCAGTTGTTAGTTTGAGTCATTTTCAAAAACTTTTATTGCTTGCTTGTTTATTATTAATGAATTTTCTTGTTTCTTGAAATTTTCCAGTCTCATAACAGATGCTTATACCAATGATATTTCAAAAGTTCAAAAGGGGGGCGATGCTTGCATGAAATTTCAACGGGAAGTGTTCGGCATTGAGAAAGTTAGGTAGCCAGTAGCCACAACTCTCAGAAAACTCAACTTGTAAGGTTCATAGCCAAATTTTATTTCTCAATTTTACATATATGAGTGTTCCATGTAACTGTCATTTCTAGAATTTGCGATGTTTCTCTATTTGTTGATTGGTCTTGTTTTGTACACACTAAGGTAGAGTGCTTGTTACCTAGAGCCTTTTTGAACTCACCTTGAATTTTATGTTTATAATTATCCTTTGTGAAGCCAAATTGAGCCTTTAGGATTAGACCCCATTGTTCGGTGACTAACCACATTACAAACCTAGAAGACCTTAAGTGTAAATGACCCAAATTTGTTTTGGAGTTAAGCTGTTTTGGTTGTGTGAAATGTTTAAGTTTGGGGTTACTGTTGGAACTAGCAACATTCTAAGTTTGGGGTAGGGGTATTAGGGAACTAAGAGATAAAAAAATGTCTCTTAAAAATGAAAAAAAAAGCACTTAAATTGTGCAGAAAAAAAAAGAAAAGAAAAATTATATGAGACTAATTTGTGATTATATGTCTCAGAAAAAAATTAAATAAAAAGAGTTCTCTAGCACTCAATTGTTGATATTTTTGGGAGGATTTGAATTTGATTTTTTTTCTCACTGTTTACAAAGTAGAATGAGCTTAACTCCATTGTTTGTTTAACACTACTTTCCAAAAATATCCCACCTATACCTAAGCCCCGTTATAACCCAAAAAGTCCTTAAAAGTGTGTACTGGACAGTGATTTTGATTGACAGTTTAGAAATGTTTCAAGCCTATGGTAATATGGCAGACCTGCATGTCGACCGTGGGAACCCTTTCAAATTTGTGCGAGGAGTTGTGGATAAGGAGGTTTGAACAAAAGCATCTGGTACATCATTACACCGGTCAGGAGTGAATTTTTTGATAATATCATTGGTCGGTAAGCTGTTATTTTACTGTAATTTTTCATTTAACAAGTTTGTTCCTTGAGGACAAGTAACAGTTCAAGTTTGAGGTTGTGATGACAATCAGTCATACACTATTTTTAGAGTCACTTTTAATTAAGTTTTAATCTATTTTATCAGTTTAGTATTTCATTTAGAGACATTTTAAATAAATTGTCCTTTTATTTATTAATTGAGTCAATTAGTTTATTATTGTTATTATAGCGTAGTATATATAAAAAAAAGAGGTGGCATAATGTTTTAGTGTCATGGGCCAATGTGAAATAAGAAAAGCATTAGGTTGAGCCGAGACATAGTAAAAGAAGGTTTAGCATAATATAAGGGAGCTGCGCACACAGTACCAGGGGATTCACGTTTTGGGAGACAAAAGGAGCTATCACGATTTGGAAGCAGGAGGCAACTAGAGGGGAAAAACAAACCGTGATGAACTTTTGAGCGATCCACCACCACGGTTCATGATCCTCTCCGGTTTAATTTCTTCTCTGATCATGTCTAGCTAATTTCTTTGATTAGGTCTTTTAGATGATTTTAATTTGAGCTGTTTAAATCATGTGATTGTATAAACTCTTTTCAATACAATTATAGTCCTAGTCTTATTCAGAATTATTTGTTCTTAATACTTTTTGTATCCTGATCATATATAAAATGATTTCAAATATCAATTGACTATTGACACTAGCTGTTGAATTGGACCTAATAATTCCGGTTAATCTAATGAGTCAATCTAGGGATAGATGATTGTTAGGTTATGACATAGAAATTAACGCTCATGTAAAACCTTCAACGGTTACGGACTCACCTAAAGAATTAGGGTGTTGTAATTTGAGA
The DNA here is from genome assembly GCA_018208015.1 of Medicago ruthenica. Classification (NCBI taxonomy): domain Eukaryota; kingdom Viridiplantae; phylum Streptophyta; class Magnoliopsida; order Fabales; family Fabaceae; genus Medicago; species Medicago ruthenica. Next base: position 99,302,816 of record CM031373.1, on the reverse strand, counting down.
AAAGAGTTCTGACTCAAGGGATTGGTCAGAACTATTTTGTTAATTTGTCGTGAGACTAGGAGAATAATTGTAGAGACCAGGTGCAATTTACCAAACAGCGAGAATTAATTGATTCGAAAGACCTAATCATTTTTTCTCTGTTATTTTTCAAAACAATTTATTATTATTTTTATTTTCTATTAAACTCAAATATATGTTCAACATACTCCATATTTGTTAAATCCTTATTATAACTAAATTGTCGAGTTGAGATTGAAACAATCCCTGTGGTGACGAACTTATAAATTTTATTACTTCGATGCATTTTTAGTACACTTGCTAAAAGTCTATCATCATCCACAACCAAAGAGCTCGATAATAGCATAAAATAGCCCGTGCTCTCTATTTGTACCAGTAACAAAACTTTGGCTTTATACAACCAATTCGTGACCACACTTTCTGCATTTGTGTGCCACACCGAAGTAAACCCAATGAAAATCTGAATTTGATATGATTTTTTTCTACAATATAATTTGACTAGTCTTGATGGCGGCCTTTAGGATCACGAGTGAAACTTTTTTTGTGCCATACAAAAAGGTGTTTTTCACCATTGATATATTATTAAATTTATTAAATAATTTAATGACTAAGATTGAAGGTTTTGTGTTTAATTGTTGGAACCAGGGGTGGGAATAGGCCAGGCCGCCGGCCAGGGGCCTATGGCCCGGCCTACTTAAAGCCCGGTTCGGCCTAACTCGTTTATTAAATAGATTAGGCTCAAACTTTTTAAAAAGCTCATTAATTTAAATAGGTCAGACTAAAGCTTATAAAAAAACCTACTAGACCTATCAGGCCAGCCCATATATATGTAATTATATATACCAATATATAATACACGCATATTAGCCTCTACAAAATGGATGTGGTAGCTCTACAAGATTTTATTGGATATATATATATATATATATATGCTAATAAAGTTGGGGAAAATGGATATACATGTTTTTTACAAAATTTTATTGACTTATTAGCATTTTAAAACAAAATTGTTTATTAGCCTTTTTATAAATATGTCAAATGTTATATTTAAAATTGTTGGTACAAAGTAGGCTCTTAGACAAGCTAATAGGTCAGGCCGGACTTTTAAAAAGGTCAGGCCAAACTTAAAATAAAGTCTTTGACAGGCTAATAGGCCAAGCTTAGGCTTTAGTTTTTTCAACTACGCCCGACCTATTTAAGCAAAGCTCGGCTCGGCCCGGCCTATTCCCACCCCTAGTTGGAACGCACAAACGCGACTGAAAAAATGTTTATGTTTCAGCTTTTTTCTTGTAACGTGAAAAATTAAAATTTCCATTTTTCTATGATGTAAAAATTTGGAATTTTGATTTTTTTTCAGTTTTTAAATTTTTTGAAATGTGTATTTTGTCCAAAGTATAATTATCAAAACACTGACCAGTGTTTAAAGAAATTAAATATCCAATCCACCCCCTAAAATGCAATTTTTTACCGGTAGTGTATTTTAGCTGAATATAGGGGTGCAGATTGAAATTATTTCTAAGGAAATATAGCTGCAAACTAGTTGGGCTAACCTGGCCCTTTAAATGTTATAGTTGGGCTCCTATTTCTGTTTGTAAGCCTCAATTTACAATGTCTTTGATAAGGAAATTTCTCTTCTCACTTCTCAAATTTCTTCTAAACTTATCCGAACAGTAGTTAACTGTCGTTCGACACTCCAAGGACAGTAAGTGTTGTTCGGCACTTTTTAGAGTTGTTCGATCACTTTTTAAATCAGTTTAACAGATCATAAAAGTGTCGAACGACACTTAAATATCGTTGGACAACGACAATTGGAAAAAAGAGAATTTTGAGAATTGAGAAGAGTAATTTTCCTTTGTTAAGCATAAGTAGCTTTAGCTTCAGAGTGAAGTCTCTAAGCTACAAATGATCAAAGGAGAAAGGAAGAAAAATATATTTTCTAAAATTAATATGATTTATCTACCAAGACATACAATGCAACTATTTTTTTCAAAAATTAAAATTTCTCTATTTTTCGTAACTAAATGTATTATTTCATATTATCTTGTATTGGCAATATTATGTTAGTATGAGCAAATTTGAATTCATATTACTTAGGTAAGTGTAATTTCAGAGTGCAACCTAAGAGGGGGGGGGGGGGGGGGGGGGGGGGGGGTGAATTAGGTTGTATGACTTTTAATGGATAATTTTTATGGTTTATTGTGTTCTTGTAAATTTTTCCGGAATTTTGTATGAATGTATGAACGAATGCTTGGAAAAATAAAGAGTGTAGGGAAGAAGAAGATGGACACAAGGAATTTAGTGGTTCCCCTACTGGTACTCCACTCCCCCACAACCCTGTGAGGAATTCACTATGTTAGAATCTTTGTTACAATCAATCTCTCCCCAAGACCCCCTAACAATCTTTCTAACATACACAAGATAGCACCCCACTATCTTTCAACAATTCTCACCAAAACTATGGCAAGAATTCACAACAATGGTTTTTGAAGAATAATAAATTGTATGGCTGTTATCTTTCTCAATATCACTTTAACAGATTATAACTTAGTGCTCAGAAAACTTTTATAATGATATGAAAGTGTGTTCAAAGTTTTCTAACAAGGATAATGAAAGTTTGTAAGTAAGTGATATTGAAATTCACAATTGAGAAGTTGAAAGTTATTGTCTTAATTTACTTTGATTCTCAATTGAATTTATAGAGGCTAAAAAGATGTTTATGAAGCAATACTATTTTTTGAAAAATGGTTACCAATGAATAGACACATATTTGAAATTGCACCTATTCATAAAAAATAGTTTGAAATACATTTAAAAAAAAGAAACTAGCCTTTTGCCAAAATAAAATATATGAATGCATGCTAATATATGAATACAACGGTAATTTAGAATAATAGCCATTTGTAATGAACTAGAGTAATTAGCCGTTGGAGCAATACTGCCTTTTTGAAATGTAGAATCAAAACAAAAATGAATTGTCATAAAAAATATTACGTTTAACAAAAATTGCCTTTTAACAAAAATTTCCGTTTTGACACTTAATGCAATTCATAGGTGACATGATTTCAAAAGACCAAATGCATGCTATAAGTATTTTATTAAATATTCTATTTTCCAAAAGCAATTATAGTTTTTGTAGTAAAAAAAACAATTTTATGTAAAATCACATTTAAATAAAAATCATCGTGAGTGATTTATTTTCAAAAGATATTTAGGCATTGCTTCATATGAAGACTTAGAAAAATGTTTGTAATTATTTTCTGAGCATTCTAAGTCATAAACAATGCTAAGAATGATAGATCAAAAGATAAGGACCATACTTACAATGATTATAATTTAAAACCCTAAGTCCTTAAGCTTGTTCATCATCTTGATCCATGAGCCTCCATAAGCTTTCTTCTTTTTGTGATGTAGTCTTGTAATCATCAAAACCCAGCCAAGTCACAAGGAAGGAAATCTTCTTCACAATCTCCCCCTTTTTGATGATGACAAACCATATCATGTTGACATTGATGTGCAAAGAAAGCTCCCCCTGTCTTGTATATCTCCCCCTTTGATTTGCAATTGGATAACCTGTAAAATGTCAAAGTACAAGCACATACCTACACTTTCTCCCCCTTTTGACATCATCAAAAAGAAGAAAGATCGGCAAAACAGATATCCAACCAAAAATATGCATACAAGACAAGTAATAATAATATAAAACTTAAAACAAAGTTATCCGAATCCAAACTTATCATAAAAATGCATATAATCCTATATATAAAAAATCATATAATTTGAAGAAATAGACACCTAAAATAAAAATAACATATTTTGCATGTACATATGTTAAATATCATTCTCATCCAAGATTCCCAATTCTCTTCTTATTTTAAAAAATTGTTCTTTTGCCAAAGGTTTTGTAAAAATATCCGCTAATTGAGAATGAGTATCCACAAAAGTAACTTCAACATCTCCTTTGAGAACATGATCTCTTAGGAAATGATGTCTAATGTCTATGTGTTTGGTCCTGGAATGCATGACTGGATTTTTAGTTAAATTAATTGCACTGGTGTTGTCACATCTTAAGGGAATGCATTCTAAATTTAAACCAAAATCACGTAATTGTTGTTTCAACCAAAGAACTTGTGCACAACAATTTCCTGCAGCAATATATTCTGCTTCTGCAGTACTCAAGGCTACACAAGCTTGCTTTTTACAAGACCAAGAAACTAATGCATTTCCCAAAATGTGACATGTACCACTAGTACTTTTTCTATCAGTCTTACATCCAGCATAATCAGAATCAGAATAACCAACCAATTCACATAGACTCCCTTTGGGATACCACAAACCAACATTGGGAGTGCCTTTTAAATATTTCATAATTCTTTTAACAGAAGAGAGATGAGATTCTTTTGGACAAGATTGAAATCTAGCACATAAACAAACACTAAACATAATATCTGGTCTACTTGCAGTAAGATAAAGGAGAGAGCCAATCATACCTCTATATTTTGTAATGTCTATTGGCTTACCAGATTCATCTTGATCTACATAAGTGCTAGAACTCATAGGTGTTGCAATCTCCTTGCAATTATCCATATCAAATCTTTTAAGAAGTTCTTTGCAATATTTTGATTGATTGATGAATATTCCATCCTTTGATTGCTTTATTTGTAGACCAAGGAAGTAATTAAGTTTTCCCATCATAGACATTTCAAATTCTCCTTTCATCATGTTAGAAAATTCTTTACACAACGATTCATTAGTAGCACCAAAAATGATATCATCAACATAGATTTGCACAAGTAAGGTATGATGATTAATTCTTTTTATAAAAAGAGTAGTATCAACTTTTCCTTTTTCAAAACCTTTTTCACAAAGAAAATTGCTTAATCTATCATACCATGCTCTTGGTGCTTGCTTTAGACCATAAAGTGCTTTCTTAAGCTTATATACATGAGAAGGATTTTTAAAATCTTCAAAACCTGGAGGTTGTTTAACATAAACTTCTTCATGTATATAACCATTTAAAAATGCACTTTTGACATCCATTTGATATAATTGAAAATCTAAGGAACATGCATATGCTAAAAGTAATCTTATGGCTTCTAATCTTGCCACAGGTGCAAATGTTTCATCAAAATCGATCCCTTCTTCTTGATTATAGCCTTGAGCAACTAATCTGGCCTTATTTCTTACAATAATACCATTTTCATCTAATTTATTTTTGAAAACCCATTTTGTACCAATGATATGTTTATCCAAAGGCCTAGGTACTAATTCCCAAACTTGATTTCTTTCAAATTGATTTAGTTCTTCTTGCATGGCTAAAATCCATTGATCATCACTTAAGGCTTCATCAATTTTAGAAGGTTCGATTTGTGAAACAAAAGCCATATTTAAACATGCATCTTGAAGATTAAGTCTAGTAGATACTCCCTTATTTATGTCACCAATGATGTTGTCAATTGGATGGTCTCTATGAATTCTCCATTCTTGTGGTAGATCATTATTTGTTTGCTCTTGTTGTGGCATTTCTTCTTCTTGGTGTGCATTGTTTTGTTTGTTCTGTTCATCTTCAATGTTGACTTCTTTTGGTGAACTATCTTCATCATCTTCATCAGAAAGAATAACTTTTTCCTCCTTGGAGGGGTTAGTTTCATCAAAAGAGACATGAACAGATTCTTCAATAGTAAGGGTTCTTTTATTGAAAATTCTATATGCCTTACTAGTGAGAGAATAACCAAGAAAGATACCCTCATCAGATTTTTCATCAAATTTACCAAGGTTATCTTTCCCATTGTTCAAAACAAAACATTTACAGCCAAAAATATGAAAATAAGAAATATTGGGTTTTCTACCCTTATAAAGTTCATATGGAGTTTTCTTTAAGATAGGTCTTACCAAAACACGGTTACTTACATAGCATGCTGTACTTACCGCATCTGCCCAAAAGTACTTAGGCAAATTTGTTTCACTCAACATGGTTCTTGCAAGTTCTTCAAGAGACCTGTTCTTCCTTTCAACAACACCATTTTGTTGTGGTGTTCTAGGTGCCGAGAAGTTGTGTGAAATTCCATGTTCATCACAAAACTCTTCAAAAAATGTATTTTGAAACTCTCCACCATGATCACTTCTAATAGATACAATCTTCAAGGATTTTTCATTTTGAACCAATTTTGCATACTTCTTGAAAGCTTTAAAAGCATCACTTTTATTTGCAAGAAATAAAGTCCACGTATATCTAGAGTAATCATCAACTATAACCAAGGCATAATAGTTTCCTCCAAAACTTCTAGTTCTTGAAGGACCAAAAAGATCCATATGAATTAATTGAAGAGGCCTAGAAGTTGAGACTATATGCTTTGGTTTGAAAGAAACTTTTGTTTGTTTACCTTTTTGACAAGCATCACATAATTTGTCTTTAATAAACTTAATCTTAGGCAACCCAACAACAAGGTCATGCTTTATTAATTTATTCAAATGATCCATGTGAATGTGTGCAATTCTTTTATGCCATAACCATGCATCATTGTTGTTGTTTACCACAAGACATTTAAGCTTTAAAGACAAATTATCTAATGAAATCATGAAAATATTATTTATTCTTTTTCCAACAAGTTTGATTTCATGTGATGCTACATCTTCAACAAAACAAGAATCTTTATTGAAATTTACTCTAAAGCCTTTATCACATAATTGACTAATACTTAGTAAATTATGTTTTAGACCTTCAACATATAGCACATTATCAATAGTAGTATAGGGAGGCATACCAACTTTACCGATACCAAGAATCTTTCCTTTATTGTTGTCTCCATAGGTGACATATCCTTTTGATTTTAGGGTCAAACTTGAGAATCTTGATTTGTCTCCCGTCATATGTTTTGAATTAGGTTGTATGACTTTTAATGGATAATTTTTATGGTTTATTGTGTTCTTGTAAATTTTTCCGGAATTTTGTATGAATGTATGAACGAATGCTTGGAAAAATAAAGAGTGTAGGGAAGAAGAAGATGGACACAAGGAATTTATAGTGGTTCCCCTACTGGTACTCCACTCCCCCACAACCCTGTGAGGAATTCACTATGTTAGAATCTTTGTTACAAGCAATCTCTCCCCAAGACCCCCTAACAATCTTTCTAACATACACAAGATAGCACCCCACTATCTTTCAACAATTCTCACCAAAACTATGGCAAGAATTCACAACAATGGTTTTTGAAGAATAATAAATTGTATGGCTGTTATCTTTCTCAATATCACTTTAACAGATTATAACTTAGTGCTCAGAAAACTTTTATAATGATATGAAAGTGTGTTCAAAGTTTTCTAACAAGGATAATGAAAGTTTGTAAGTAAGTGATATTGAAATTCACAATTGAGAAGTTGAAAGTTATTGTCTTAATTTACTTTGATTCTCAATTGAATTTATAGAGGCTAAAAAGATGTTTATGAAGCAATACTATTTTTTGAAAAATGGTTACCAATGAATAGACACATATTTGAAATTGCACCTATTCATAAAAAATAGTTTGAAATACATTTAAAAAAAAGAAACTAGCCTTTTGCCAAAATAAAATATATGAATGCATGCTAATATATGAATACAACGGTAATTTAGAATAATAGCCATTTGTAATGAACTAGAGTAATTAGCCGTTGGAGCAATACTGCCTTTTTGAAATGTAGAATCAAAACAAAAATGAATTGTCATAAAAAATATTACGTTTAACAAAAATTGCCTTTTAACAAAAATTTCCGTTTTGACACTTAATGCAATTCATAGGTGACATGATTTCAAAAGACCAAATGCATGCTATAAGTATTTTATTAAATATTCTATTTTCCAAAAGCAATTATAGTTTTTGTAGTAAAAAAAACAATTTTATGTAAAATCACATTTAAATAAAAATCATCGTGAGTGATTTATTTTCAAAAGATATTTAGGCATTGCTTCATATGAAGACTTAGAAAAATGTTTGTAATTATTTTCTGAGCATTCTAAGTCATAAACAATGCTAAGAATGATAGATCAAAAGATAAGGACCATACTTACAATGATTATAATTTAAAACCCTAAGTCCTTAAGCTTGTTCATCATCTTGATCCATGAGCCTCCATAAGCTTTCTTCTTTTTGTGATGTAGTCTTGTAATCATCAAAACCCAGCCAAGTCACAAGGAAGGAAATCTTCTTCACAGTAAGATCTCGAGCTTTTGGATAAAAAAACTAAATGAACAATGATGTGAACTTGAAGTTGGAACACACATCAAATGGGTCAAATCTGTTAATTTTTAACCTCAAATATCTAAGGTGGACCAACATTATTGGTAGTCCACCAAAGACTTTATTAATTTTTAAGTTATATTTGTCTGGTATTTTCTTTAAAACATAAACAATTAGATCTTGAAAGTCCACCGGATCTAATAATGCACCATAACCAACCTATTTTTTCCCCTTTTCTTATCTCTTCTTCTTCTTCTACTTCATTTTCACCATCATCGTCTTCATACTCCTTCATCATCTTCATCAATTTCAACATAGAAAATTATTTTTACAAAATGGATATCCTTAAAATTTGATTTAGATTGAAAAGTGAAGGATCTCTTTCTCAAACCCATAAAATTATTTTTACAAAATGGATATCCTTAAACTTTGATTTAGATTGAAAAGTGAAGGATCTCTTTCTCAAACCCATAAAATATGGCAACCCATCTCTTTCACAAAACTAATGGAAATGACTAATATGCTTAATGGAAGAACAATCAAGGAGATGTTTGATCTGGTAAAAATGAAGGACGGAAAAAGACAACTCCAGTTTTACAATCTTTGATTCGTAAAACTGTTACATGGACATGTCAAGACAAACTGGATGCAATGGACATCACAAAAACTATAACTCTGGTCCCTCACTAAACCACAATAAACTTTTTGTCCCAAATACAAGTTGTCTAAAATACCAAAAACACTTCGTCCACCGAAAATCGTATAAGACAAAAACTTGTTCAATACTATAAAAGTTTATCAAGTGTTGTTCTGCATTGTGTTGTGTTGTTATGTCTTGTGCTATTTTGTTCAGTACTTACTTTTAAGCAGATCAAACACACCCTTAAGGGACTAAAATGGAACAAAAATTATTTAAGGAATCAAATTGAAACCAATAAAATAGTTAAGGTACCAAAAGAGCAGTTTAACCTAAAATATATTATTTTAGTTCCTGATATATGAAAAAATATGTCTAGTTTGAGAGCTAAAGTTACGAAATCTATATGGTTAAGAGATTGTTTATTGCCAATTTTTTAAGAGGTCACTTGGTTGCAAGATTCACTCTTCAACCTTGTGGTTCTTAGTTCGAGACTTGACACCTCTAAAAAATTAAAGAATTAAAAGAGATTACTCATTATTTTTAAACATATGTTTGCTTTTATTTATGGATGAGCTAAAATTAATTATAGAGATGAATAATTGATTTTGATATGTTTGATTGCTCGAGCAAAATTGATTTTGCCTCAAGAATTGATTCTAACTTGAAACTAGAATTTAGAACTTTTGATTCTAAAATTGATATCTACACTCAAATTTATCGTTTAACTCGCTATTGCTACTTGCGAAAAAAAAAAAACTCATTTTTACTTGAATGTATCCAAACATAAATCACTTTAATTTCAATTTGTTTTTAATTAGAATCAATTTTACATAATCACTTTCTTTAAAATCAATTTTTGTTACCACAAAACAATACCAAACACACTTTGTAGTAAAATTAAAGAGAGATTAATTACTTCCTCCGATCATTTTTATAAACAAAAACAATAGTTTTTAGAATTAATATTTATGGTCTATAATATAGATCAAATGCATCAACTATTCAATAAATCTAAAAATAGTTTTTTTTATAATAACAACTAGAGAGAGTAAGTGTTTGTTTTTGCGGTGAACTTAGTGCATGGTTTGTTCGTTAGTATTTGGTGACTATATATATAGGATAGGATGTAATAAACTCATTAAGAGTATTTTTTTTCATCACCGTCTACAAGTTTACATTGATATATTTAGTAGAATATTTGACTTTTCTCCCTTCTTTTCATCGATGTCATGTTTTCTAACACTTATCGCACAACCAAACGTGTGTTAATACTTGTGAAACTAAATCGAAGATTTACTCAAGTTTTAATCGAGAAAAAAAGTGTTTGTGAATCATATGCATGATTACAAGTAGACCCTCTTCACTCCAATAATTATTATTCTATCCAATACAAATAGATTATAGGGTTAAATATGTTTTTGATCCCTATAAATATACCAACTTTTCGTTTTAGTCCCTCTAAAATTTTCCTTCAACTTTTAGTCTCTATAAAATTTTCAATCACTACTCTTGCTCTCTATTTTTAAGTCAATTTTTGTATTTTATTTTAATACAATTGTGCAGAAATGCATAGAATATTGTAAAAATAACTCCCAAAAAAATTAGATTTTTTTAATAAAACATAAATTAAATATGAATTTTTAACCGCAAAAAATATAAAAATTCATATTTAATTCATGTTTTGTTAAAAAATTCTAATTTGTTTTGGGAGAGATTCTTATAATATTATAAATTTTTCTGCAAAATTTTATTCAAAAATATGAATTCTACATATGAGTTAACTTTAAAGGAGTGACTAAAAGTGAAGATGAAAAACTTTTGGAGAACTAAAAGTTGAAGAAATTTTTTAGAGGGACTAAAATAAAAAGTTGACATATTTACAGGGACAAAAACATATTTAACCCTAAATTATATTGCCAATACCCAACAAGTAACTTAATGACTAAATCATATGTATTTTCATACCAAAGTAAAATTTAAAGTGCACTTCACGGTTCATTTTATGGAATATGGAACTTGCTTAAAAAAAATAGTATTGTGGAATGGAATATTAATTTTCACCATAATGTGTTGAGACGCGGCGGCATGAAAACTTGGCTGATGAGAATGTGTGTGGTTTGGCCACTAATTAGTTTTTTGCATATAAAATCGTTGAAATGTTTTTTGACATTCTGCAGTGTTATAGAGGGGAATATTGATAAGGCATAATATTTTTTTTAAGGGTTGATAGAGCATAATTATACATCCACAATGGTTGTTTATTCGACACGAGCATAAATATAACTATTTCTTTCTTCTACGTGAAAAAATAATAGCGGCTTTAAAAGAAATTATGGGTCCCTCCGACATGTGTAGAGAAGAGTAAAATAATTTATAAGAAATACACACCTTAGGATTTTCACAAATACTCCTAAGAAAAAGTAAAATCAACATAAATTAATGTATTTGAATCATTTATATCAAATACATTAACTTTTGTCTTTCTATTGTACTTAGGATTGGAGGGAGTATCACTGCAAAATCAACACTATTTTTGTAGAGTGGGCATATTTGTTTGCTAGTTGCCTTTGCATTTCTATCATTGGGCAATTGAGCACTCATACACTCATTCCTATTCGAAAATTGCTTTTCTCACATTCAATTTTTCTTAAAAACATATGAAAATGACGATTTTGTCACCAACGGTAGTTAACTACCGCTCGGTTTTATCCGGCGATAAACTAAAAAAAAAACTCCAACGGTAGTTAACTACTCTGGAGCAAGAAAATTCACTTGTATTGCAAGGTGGTTGCTGATACTTGGTCATGAAAGGTGCTGCTGCTATTGTACAAGTGTTGTGTTATCTATGCTATTAAAGCATGATGTTTTGCATGATTTTTTTTGGTGCAATTGAACTGTATATAATTGGTGCACCTTTTTTTTCCTAGGAAACTACAATAATTTTATCTAGTTTTTATTTTGTGAATTATTTCTTGTATCTTTAGAATAATTTTTTTTACTCAGATGTAGGTGAAATTGTACTTTTTGGCTTTATTGTTAAAAATGGGGAGCTTGTTATATTTGTCTTTTGCAAGCTTATATGTAATGGATTGGTGAAGCTTAGCGACATGTAATTGTTCACAAAAATGAATTTTCTTGCTCCACGGTAGTTAACTATCGTTGGAGTTCTTTTTTATTTTTTTAGTTGTGCATATGGAACGGTAGTTAACTACAGCCGGATAAAACTGAATGGTAGTTAACTACTGTTGGAGGCAAAATCATCATTTCTATGTGTTTTTAAGAAAAATTGAATGTGAGAAAAGCAATTTTCTTCCCACTCATACTATTATGGGCTCATTGATCTTTTGGGCTTTCACTTAGGGGCCCACTTTACTCTTCAATTTCTTGATCATGAGTAGTCTAACCCAAAAAAAATAGAGAATTGCTCTTCTCCCATATGTTTTTGTTCATTCCCATAAAATAGTCGAGCGTGAGTGGTGTATTTTCAACGTAAGTTAACTCACACATGTGCATTTTTTAGCGTGAGTTAACTCACGTAGGACGAGAATGAGCAAAAACAGATAGGAGAAGAGCAGTTATAAAAAAAAATACTAAAACGTTCTTGAAATTGTTTTGTTAATATTGCGGAATAACAATTCTTTTTTATAGAGTTTGGGAGCGAAACTTACATGCACTATAAATACTGAGAAGAGTTAAGAGATTGAACTCGTGCTTCAACATATCAAATATTTTTGCAGCTTTTAACCATTTGAGTTTTACTTACACAACTGCGGAATAACAATTTATTAATATCATTTTTTGCCAGTTGGGCTTAATAAGTTGGCTTAAATGCACTTTTGGCCCCCTATGTTTTAAAAAGTTGCGATTTTGGCCCCCTATTAAAAAAAATGGATTATTAGCCCCCTAACTTTAGCCCCTTTTGCGAAAGGCTGATTTTGACCCAGTCAACGCATATGTGGCAAGTCACTTAGCTTATTTGGCAGCCAACTGTGTAATTATCAATTAAAAAATAAAAGAAAACGCCAACTGTGTAATTATCAAATTAAAAAAAATGAAAAATGGATTTATGGATTGGAATGGCACGTGAGGTTAATTTCCCCCATTTTCAGAAACTAGGGTTTCAAACCCCCTATCTTCCTCAATTTCACTCCAATCGTAGCTCTTCCAATCCCATCTCTTCCAATCGAAAACCAATTCAATCCCAATCGCAACCTTCGAATTCCACATTCTTTCAATCCGTTACCCCGATTTTTTGCATTTGCTTGCTCGAAAATCCGTTACCCCGATTTTTTGCAATGAAGTGGGCTGATGATAGTTCGACGAAGAAGAAGCTTGACGCTGGCGTGGTTACGAATCAGGAGCATGGTCTTTCAGGAAGCAGCAATGACATGGTCCCTGAGAATATTCCCGACAACAATGATTCAAGGTCAGTGCTTTTTTTTGTATTTTAGTGTTTTGTTCACATGCTATTTTTGGAACTTTATGCCATATTTATGATTAAAAAATGGTTGGTGGAACTATTGAATACTATTACTATTGAACTACTGATTTGGCAATTTTTTAATCCAAGTTAACTTGTAACCCTAATAGGGATGTTGCTGACCACACATTGAACCACACATTGAAAATTCGTTTCCACCACAAAGGTTATTTTATTTCTGACCCTGAGATAGCTTACAAAAGGGGTGAGGTGTACGAATTTGGTGGGGAGTGGAACATAGATGAGATTAATCTCATTGACTTGGGTAATCTGGTCAGAGAAATAGGTGTGAAAGGGGAGTACAAGCTGTGGTATGTTAAACCAGGAAAAGAGGTTAGGAATGGTCTGAAGTTGCTAGAAAATGATAGAGATACAATAAGGTTCATAAATGAGTTCAAGGGTGAGGTAAGTGCTGACTTTTATGTAGAAACCCCAACAGTTGATGGACTAGATTGTAGGTATGATAGTGATGTTGAAGTGGTAGGTGAAGCCAATGGAGAAGGAAAGGATGATGCATCTGAAACAGATCCAGAATACCAAGGTGATGAAGAAGATGATGCTGAAGCTGGAAGCCAAGATGGAAGCTTAGATGGAAGCTTGGATGGGATTGAACTTGATGACAGTGAGTATGAGGAGGACTTCCAGTGGACTTCTGTGTTGCCTGACCACACTCTGAACCCAGTTCCATTTATTCCAACTGAAGTGCCTGGTGGGTCAAAGGCTGCTGTGGAATCATCAAGAAATGCTGCTCCAACTAGTTTGTCTGACTTTGAGGATGAGAATGGTGACTCAGAAGAGCTAGAGAGTCCAGTAGGTTCAGATTGTGAAACTGGTAAGAAAAAGAAAGTCAATAAATTTACTTTAGGAGAAAATGGTGAAGTGAAATATGAGAGAGGTCAGGTTTTTGCTAGTGCTGAATTAGTTAGGTCATCTGTTAAAGAATATGCTTTGCAGAGTAGTAAAAATGTTTACATTAAGAAAAATGAAAGGAAGAGGATTGTGGTCAAGTGTATGGTTGGTTGTCCATATCATATGAGATTTAGTAGGGCTGAACCCAATACATTTTTTGTGCTGTCTAGTTATAACTCTGCTCATAAGTGCCATAAGACTGCAAAGGTAAGGCTGTGCAAAACTACCTTGCTGGCTCAGAAACTTGTACCAATTCTGAAACACACACCCAATATGAAACTGAAGGGGTTGAAAGAAGAGTGTAAGACCAGGTGGGGGGTTCATCTGAGTAGTTACCAAATTTATAGGGCTAAAAATAGGGCTTTGGAGATGATTCATGGTGCTATTGATGACCAATACACTCACCTCAGAAGTTATGCTCATGAATTGATTAGGAGCAACCCTAATAGTACTGTGAAGATTAAAACAGCTCCTGGAGTTGGGGGGTCAGTATTTGAAAGGATGTATGTTTGCTTCTTTGCATGCAAAAAGGCATTTGTGACAACTTGCAGACCCTTAATAGGTCTGGATGGTTGTTTTTTGAAGGGAAGATATGGTGGACAACTACTATCAGCAGTTGGAAAAGATGGTAACAACCAGATGATTCCTATTGCTTTTGCTGTTGTGGAGGCTGAAACCAAAGATTCATGGGATTGGTTTGTGGAGCTATTACTGTCAGATTTGAATGGAATTCAATACAAAAGATGGTCTTTCATTTCAGACCAGCAAAAGGTTAGTTATATCTGTTATTTCTGTTAGTTATTTCTGTTAGTAATTTCTGTAAGTAATTCTGTAATTTTTGTTAGTTATATCTGTTATTTCTGTTAGTAATTTCTGTAATTTCTGTTAGTAATTTCTAGCATAATTTCTGTAATTTCTGTTACTAATTTCTAGCATATTTCTGTTAGTAATTTCTGTTAGTAATTATAGTAATTTCTGTAATTGCTAGCATATCTGAACATGTTAAGGGTTTGCTAGCATATCTGAACATGTTAAGGGTTTGGTGAATGTAATTTTACTATAATTGATGTTCATTTTACTGTATATGATATTGAGGGTTATATCTTTATGTAATTTCTGTTTTTTCTTATTTAAGGGTTTGGTGAATGTCATTGCTAGCATATCTGAACATGTTGAACATAGGCTGTGTGTTAAACATCTTTATGGGAATTGGAGAAAGAAACATTCTGGTGAGCATTTGAAGGAGGCTTTGTGGATAGCTGCTAGGGCCAACACCATGCCTGAGTTCAAGAAAGCTATGGAGAATCTTAAGAAATTGAGTGAACCTGCTTGGAAGGACATGAATGAGATAGCAACTGGTATGTGGTCAAGGGCTGGGTATAGTACCCACACATGTTGTGACTTACAAGTCAATAACATGTGTGAGGCATTTAATAGTGCTATTATTGAGTATAGGGAGTATCCAATAATTTCACTTGTGGAGGGTTTAAAATTCTACTTGACCAATAGAATTGTAAGACTTAGAGACTATATGTTAAGGTATGAGGGTGACATATGTCCAGTTATAGTCAAAATATTAGAAAAGTGTAAGAAGCAAGCTGATAAGTGGAGTCCAAACTGGTGTGGGGATAGGGAATATTCCAATTTTTCAGTGTCTGATGGTACTGATACTTATGTGGTTGATCTTAAAAATAAGACATGCTCATGTAGAAAATGGGATCTCACTGGTATCCCTTGCCCTCATTCAATTACTTGTATGTGGTGGAACAACCATAACCCAGATGACTATGTTGCTCATTGGTACAGGTTAGTTTTAGTTCTTTATTAAATCTGATTTGTATTGACTTTGTTTAGCAATATGTTCTTCTAATTAGTATGTTGATAATTCAACAGAAAATCTACTTTCTTAGAGACATATGAAAATTTGATTCTCCCTTCAAATGGACCAAAGTTGTGGCCAGAAGTTAATGCTGAACCTATTTTACCACCATATGTGAGAAGGGCACCTGGTAGACCAAAGAAGCTCAGGAGAAAGGCAAATGATGAACCAAGAACTTCTGGTAATCCAAAAAGAAATCAGGAGACTGTGAGGTGTAAGAGGTGCAAGGTTCTTGGACATAATACCAGAACTTGTCAAGGTAAAAGTGTTGCTGATAGGATAATTCCAGTGGGAGGAAATAAGGTAATGTATCACAAACAGATTGATTAATTTATGTTTGATGATTATGTGCTGATTAAGTTGTGTTGATTTGTGTTGATTTCTGTTGATTTCTGTTTGATACCAGAACTTGTGAAATTATTTCTGTTTGATACCAGAACTTGTGTGTTGATTTCTGTTTGATACCAGAACTTGTGTGTTGATTTCTGTTTGATACCAGAACTTGTGTGTTGATTTCTGTTTGATTAATTTATGTTTGATGATTATGTGCTGATTATGTGCTGATTAAGTTGTGTGTTGATTTCTGTTTGTGTTTTCAAGACCAATACAAGTGTTGCACAACCAGGAACTGTTAAGGGAAAGGAAGTAGCAGGAAGTGCTAGCAAGAATGCAGCACCTGCTAGCAAGACTGGGACGTCTGCTAGCAAGAATGCAGCACCTGCTAGCAAGACTGGGACGTCTGCTAGCAAGAATGCAGCACCTGCTAGCAAGACTGGGACGTCTGCTAGCAATAATCCAGGACCAGCTAGCAAGACTGCAGCACCTGCTACCAAGACAACTGCACCTGCTAACACAGTTGCTACCCAAACTACAACACCAACTGCACCTGCTAACAATAATTCAACAACAACTGTCCCAGCTGCATCCAACAATGTGCCAGTTTCTACAAATCAATCTGCATCAATCACTACTTCTGCAGGAAATGCTGTCAAAGGTGGGAAACATATAGTGGGGACAGAACAACTTTTTGTGCCAAGGAAGATAAGAACTGCTGGTGTGAAGAGGAAAATTGAAGAAGTTGGTCAACTTGGGACTCAACAATCAGTTAACAAGACTTAGACTTTTTTAATTATCTTGAACATGAGACTTGACTTATTTTATTAGCTCCACTTTTTTGGATTGTAATCTTTGAATTACCTTGTGGATTGTAATGTTAACTACTCTTTGAATTACCTTTTGGATTGTAATGTTAAGTACTTTTGAATTATCACCTATTATGAAACCACTCTTGGCAGTGTATTATTTGCCTATTTGCCTCTTGTTCACTACATTTTCACCAATTTATTACCTATTAGAACATTTTCAACACGATCCTATTGAACATGATCCTATTTGCCTCTTGTTCACTACATTTTCACAAATTTATTTGCACAAATCATAAGTTAACCCAAATCATAAGCAGTCAAATTTCACACAAATCATTAAAACACTTTGATTTCTAAATCTTCTTCATTATCAATTCATAAGTTACACATAGTTTTCAAACCATTACAAAGGTAATACATAGTTAACATACTTAAACACACTACATAAACTTACTTAATGCAGCTTACATTTCCTTAACATACTCTAACATGACAGCAGCTAAACAAGCTTAATGCAGATTACACATAAACTTAGCAACAACAATACCCCTAAAACTACAATGACAGTCACATGAGTTTTCTCCTTTTTTCTCATTGAATCATTTTTCTTCAGCAATCCTCTAATGATTTTCTTCTGTCGATCTGGAACCTCAGGATCAAACCACCTAAAAAACTTACATTTCCTTCTCTGAAAATATCTCCCACACCCATAAAATCTCCTCCCTGGGTTTTCATCTGTCCAGGCAGTGACCAACGGTGAATCTACACCACAGTAACACACCATGTTTGGTCTTTGTTTCAATGTTGACCCAGAAAAAGATGAAGAAGAATAATCACCCATTTCAACACGAAGATGAAGCTCGCGAAAGTAGCTGAAGAAGAAGAAGCTGCGAAAGAAGCTCAGAATATAACAACACGAAGAAGAAGCTGCGAAAGAAGCTGCGAAGAAGAGGAAGAAGCAGAGCTCGAGATTGGGTGAAGAAGATGAAGAAGATGAAGAAGAATAATGGAGCATGGAGCATGGAGCATGGAATGGAGATTGGGTGGATTTGGGGTTTTTTAACCCTAAAATCCTACCGTTGGTAATTTAACCTCACGTGCCATTCCAATCCATAAATCCATTTTTCATTTTTTTTTAATTTGATAATTACACAGTTGGCGTTTTCTTTTATTTTTTAATTGATAATTACACAGTTGGCTGCCAAATAAGCTAAGTGACTTGCCACATATGCGTTGACTGGGTCAAAATCAGCCTTTCGCAAAAGGGGCTAAAGTTAGGGGGCTAATAATCCATTTTTTTTAATAGGGGGCCAAAATCGCAACTTTTTAAAACATAGGGGGCCAAAAGTGCATTTAAGCCTAATAAGTTTAATAATCCATATACTGTATAGTTTTTACAAACATTTTATCATATTTTATAATTATACCACATTGTGAAATTATTTTTTAAAATACACACAAATACATTTGATTATATTTAATTTAATGTATTGTAAAATTTTCCTACATTGTGGGTATTAAGTTTGGAAACTAATAAGTGACTTACTTTCACTTGTTTTGTGATGAAACAAAACAGAAAACCTTTATCTGAAGTTAACCATAATGGTCCCAAAGAATGATTTGGTGGCTAAGTTCATCTTTATCCTTACAGCATAGATATCAGCAATCCTTTTATGTTCTTATTCTCTTTTATAAAACACATTATGATATAATGCATTTGCTTTACAAACAAAACAAACAAGGATGCACTAGTTATGACATGTACACGTCAAGAATGAGCATGCATGGTCCCATGTCTTTCCATATATTTGATTAAACATAGAATATATAGTAGTCTCCACCCTTTTGATAAGACAATGCCACCAATTTGGATTTATATTTCTCTCTTAATTTGTGTAAAATTCAAAAAAGAAAAGAAAGGGAATATTTCAGCAAAAGATAAAATTGAAACGTGAGAGAATCATAGACACTCATTATATTCGGTAGCACCCCTTATTTTTTTAGTTTTTTCTTACTGGGAGTATTACACCTTATTTCTACTGCAATACCAACTAGCATGGTAGAAATTAATCTACATTCACAAAAATTATCCATGTTCTATATTGAGAATATTTAATATGCAGAGATGTAAGTGGAATTCACTGTACGAATTAGATATTAAATATAAGAAATAAGTGGAATTTACTGTGCAAGCCAATAACAACAACTATTTCAACCAATATCTAATTTCTTTATATTTTTTTCGCCATTAATTTTATTGAATGGTGATCCTGGTGGAGAAGCATCTTAATTAGGAAGCAATTGATTTTGAACTTCAATTATTTCAAGACTAGGGAAAATTGAGAGGTAAACATTAGGCATATTTGGATTTTTGTTTCAAATATGTGTTTGGGTACAAAAGTACATTTATCCTAAAAGTGTTCTCACGGTAAAGTTGACAAAGATTGATAACTTTTTCTATATTTTATCAAATTGATTTTACTTTTCTTTTTCTGTATTTTTGTAATGAGCCCTATTTCTTTTACTTGTTTTGTGAAATGGAAAATGTTCTCAACTTTATGCATATAAGATCTTTTCTATTTCAACTATTTACATATCAACTCGATGTCCCTTTGACTTCAATTGATCTTCTCGTTAGTGGACGGTCCAACTTCGTCGGTTATTGGATTAGATACCCAGTGTTAAAAAAAAAATTTACATATCAAATTATGCTTAACTAAGGAAGATAGTGGACGGTCCAACTTCGTCGGTTATTGGATTAGATACCGAGTGTTAAAAAAAAGATTTACATATCAAATTATGCTTAACTAAGGAAGAGTTTTCACCAAAATTTTATGATGCATGTATATCAACCTATTCCTATAGTCAGGCTCGGGACCATACTTAAAGAAATAATTCCAAGTACTGTACTACATAACTAATTAAGATAGACTCTGATAAGAATAAAAATAAACAAAGAGCTCATGCAGTCGCTATATATAAGTATAACTAATGATCTGTAAAACTTGTTCTAATTTGTTTGAAGCAGCTTAAAAAATAAAATAAAAGGTTTGTTCAGGAACACCAAAAAGCATCAATGATTCGGATTCTCTCCCACAGTGTAAGGGTAAAACAAACTTTTTTTTTACCAAGACAGCATATACCTATACTACTGTAACACTTTTTCTTTCACATATTTTTTTGTTACACCGTTGCACTGCGAGAGAGGATCCAACTCTATCAAACACAAGGTTATTAAGATCAGATACAGTTTTATTCTGCAGGATATATCAGTATAAAGTATGTATACTTTCACTGATATACATTCTCTAATTATTATCTTTTCACCTCCTTTCTTATATCTCTTTCTATGATATTTTTTCTATTGTATCCCTATCACAACTCTTAAAATCTTTTATTTTCCTTTTTCTTTGTTAAAGACTGTTATTTTTCTCTTAGTCTTATACAATTATTTTAGGTCCATTTTTTTTTCCCTTACACCCTAATATTATTAGAGTTTAGGATAGTTCACCTTTATTCCCCTTTACACATAGTGGAGTATAAACATAAAGCCTCTTTAGCAAAGATGTTCACCTCACCCCTCCCTTCCAGTAGTAATAGTACTACAACAAGAACCTACTTTTCCCAAACTCATCCACTCAAACCTTTCCATCTTATATACATCTCTCACTCTTCTCTTTCTTTGCAATCTCTTACACTTATAATATTACCAAACCACAAAACAACACTTCAAATTCTTCTCTCTTTTCCCCCTCAAAATCAAAATGAACCATCATCAACCATTCTTCCTCTTTGGGCTAACAGTTATTATTTTCATGACCAACATGTCACATGTTATCAGCACAAATCAATCTGAGTTTTTTTCTCTAATGAAAGAGTCTCTCTCAGGAAACTTCCCTTTTGATTGGGGAGTAAGCAAAGTGGATAAACCAATCTGTGACTTCACCGGAATCACCTGCGACAACAAAGGAGACATCATAAGTCTTGATTTTTCAGGTTGGTCATCACTTTCCGGAAACTTCCCTTCAAATATTTGCTCTTACATTCCAAATTTACGTGTCCTAAACCTCGGTAATACAAAATTCAAGTTCCCAACAAACAGCATAATCAACTGTTCTCACTTAGAACAACTCAACATGAACAAGATGCACCTGTCAGGAACACTTCCTGATTTCTCGTCTTTAAAATATCTCAGAATCCTCGACTTATCATACAACTCCTTCACTGGTGATTTTCCTATGTCTGTTTTCAACCTCACCAATCTCGAAATTCTCAACTTCAACGAAAACAATAACTTCAATCTTTGGGAATTACCAAAAAGCTTTGTAAGATTGAAAAGTCTCAAGTCCATGGTTTTATCAACATGCATGTTGCATGGTAGAATTCCACCATCCATATCAAACATAACAACACTCATTGATCTTGAATTAAGTGGAAATTTCCTCACAGGTCAAATTCCAAAAGAACTTGGTTTATTGAAAAACTTGCAACAGCTTGAACTTTACTATAACTACCTCCTTGTTGGCAGCATCCCTGAAGAGCTTGGAAATTTAACAGAACTTGTCGATTTAGATATGTCGGTAAACAAGTTAACTGGAACAATCCCTTCTTCTGTTTGTAAACTTCCAAAGCTTCAGGTTCTCCAACTCTACAATAACAGTCTCACAGGTGAAATTCCAAAATCAATTGAAAACTCAAAAACACTTAGAATGTTGTCACTTTACGACAATTTCTTAAGTGGACACGTTCCTGCGAAACTAGGACAATTCTCAGGAATGGTTGTTCTTGATTTGTCCGAAAACAAGTTGTCTGGCCCTTTGCCAGAACATGTCTGTCAAGGAGGTAAACTGTTATATTTTCTTGTTTTGGATAACTTTTTCTCTGGTGTTATACCAGAAAGTTATTCAAATTGCATGTTTCTGTTAAGGTTTCGTGTCAGTAATAACCGTTTGGAAGGTTCTGTTCCAAAAGGACTCTTGAGTTTACCACATGTTTCAATCATTGATTTGAGCAGCAACAATCTGACCGGTCCGATTCCCGAGATCAACGGAAATTCTAGAAACTTATCTGAGCTTTTCCTTCAGAGGAACAAGATTTCAGGACAAATAACACCAACAATCTCTAGAGCTTATAACCTTGTCAAAATTGATTTCAGTTATAACTTTCTTTATGGTCCAATTCCTTCTGAGATTGGTAACCTTAGAAAGCTTAACTTGCTTATGTTACAAGCAAACAAGCTGAACTCTTCTATTCCTGATTCATTCTCTTCCTTAGAATCACTCAACCTTCTAGATCTTTCCAGTAATCTCTTAACTGGAAACATCCCTGAAAGCCTCTCTGTGTTGTTGCCTAATTCTATAAATTTTTCACACAATCTTCTTTCTGGTCCCATTCCTCCTAAATTGATTAAAGGAGGGTTAGTTGAAAGCTTTGCAGGGAATCCTGGTTTATGTGTGATGATGCCGGTTAATGCTAATTCATCTGATCAAAGAAACTTTCCATTATGTTCGCATGGTTACAAGAGTAAGAAGATGAACACTATATGGGTAGCCGGTGTATCTGTGATTTTGATTTTTGTAGGTGCTGCTTTGTTCTTGAAAAAAAGGTGTAGCAAAAATGTGTCTGCGGTTGAACACGAATACACACTCTCTTCATCTTTTTTCTCTTACGATGTTAAGAGTTTTCACATGATTAGTTTTGATCAAAGAGAGATTGTTGAGTCTTTGGTTGATAAGAATATAATGGGACATGGAGGGTCAGGGACAGTGTACAAAATCGAGCTGAAAACCGGAGATGTTGTCGCGGTTAAGAGGCTTTGGAGTCGAAGTTCGAAGGATTCTTCGCCAGAAGATGCATTATTTGTGGACAAGGCATTGAAAGCTGAGGTGGAAACACTTGGAAGCATAAGACACAAGAACATTGTTAAGTTGTATTGTTGCTTCTCAAGTTTGGATTGTAGCTTGTTAGTTTATGAGTATATGCCAAATGGTACTTTGTATGATTCTCTTCACAAGGGTTGGATTCATTTGGATTGGCCTACAAGGTATAGGATTGCACTTGGAATTGCTCAGGGTGTTGCATACCTTCACCATGATTTGGTATTTCCTATTATCCATAGAGATATTAAGTCAACAAATATTCTCTTGGATGAAGATTACCATCCTAAGGTTGCAGATTTTGGGATTGCTAAGGTTTTGCAGGCAAGAGGAGGAAAGGATTCCACAACCACCGTTATTGCTGGAACTTATGGTTATCTAGCCCCAGGTAAATAAATTCTCAATTTGACCTATTATCATGCAACATAATTATCGACCAAATCACGAGAATTAAGAAAGTTGACCTTAATATGAAATTGGTTGCCAATTAATATTGTTTTACAAGTTTATCCTTTAGAGAACACGTTTAATTTATATTTTCATCATAGTACTCATTACAAGTTGCAGAAAACTATATAACATAATTAGAAGTATGTTGGTAAAATAATAATTAACACAGTTAAAACTTCAAAAGGGGAGTCCTATAAAAAAGGACAAAGAAATATCTAAAAAGGATTATATATTTAGGGACAGACGTAGGATTTGATTAAACAGTATTTTGTATTAGGGTATTAGTCATGTGGTTAACTTAAGCGGTAAGTAATCTTATTATCATATTGTAAGTTTGTTGAATATTTGTTTAAATCTATTTAATTTGTTTTGATGGGTGTGACAGAATATGCATATTCACCAAGAGCAACCACAAAGTGTGATGTGTACAGTTTTGGTGTGATTTTATTGGAATTATTAACTGGGAGGAAGCCAATTGAGTCAGAATTTGGAGAAAACAGAAACATTGTCTTTTGGGTTGCAAACAAAGTTGAAGGCAAAGAAGGAGCTAGACCAAGTGAGGTTTTTGATCCAAAGTTATCATGTTCATTCAAAGATGATATGGTTAAAGTATTGAGGATTGCCATTAGATGCAGCTACAAAGCACCAGCTAGTAGACCAACCATGAAAGAAGTTGTTCAGCTTTTGATTGAGGCAGAGCCAAGAAAATCTGATTCTTGCAAGTTGTCAACCAAAGACGTATCAACAAATGTCACCTTAGTAAAGAAACCATTTGAGTTATAATTATTATTAAGTAGCTTAATTAAGGGGTAAGAGGGAGCATAAATATATAGTTTACCAACAACTAAGAACATAAGCAGTCTCTCTTTTGTTGTGATGTAATATAAATGAGAGACTGGTTGTAAAGTGGATAACAAAGTACCATAGTGTTTTTGTTTTTTTTCTAGACAAGTAATTTGTAGATTCTATCTTTGACTCTTGTTATTTTACTTATTGCAACTTGCTTTTCAGAGCCTATATTTGAGTTTTGACTTTTGTGAAGAATTGGAGAAAGGAGAAATTATTATTAATAATTAATTAACACTAATAAACATTTTACAATCATCTCCAATAAGATTTGAAATATGTCTCTTGAAGTTACCATGTAAGACTTAACTATAAATTTTGAGATCATTTTGTTATCCCAACAATTTACAATAATGTGCAGTATCTATAGTTGCCAGACCCACACACACTTGAAATCAATCCCCTACTTGCTTTGTGGAATTTGTTTTTTTCCTCTTCTATGATCACCTTGATTTTGAGTGTTCAAGATGGCTCCAATAACTTGTCAAAAAAATATATTGCTCCAATAAAAGAAGCATATGTTAGTGAGGACCAAAGGATATATAAAACTTTATTTTATTATATATTTAAAAAATTTAAATGGGTTCCAGATTCTGAATACAATATTGTGGCATTATTTGTATGTGGAGGGACCCCTTACCAAAAGTTTTATATATCTAGTGGAGAAAAAAAAAGATGAATGGAATTATTGATTGATGAGAGCATCTTGTCGCCATTTTAATTAGCTATAGTGAAAGAGAAGAAAGTAGAAGCATTTAAGCTTTTGCTTTTCCCTCTTATTGCTTGCTTTTTTTCTTGTATTGATTGATTGTTTTGCTAGAATGAGTTGAGACCTAGCTATGGGGAAAGAGAAAGAAAGGCATCAACCATATTTAACCGTTGGTAGTGTGCGAAGAACTTCCACTCAAAATTGATTGCCCCTTTAATTTATTGAAAGGAATTTTTAAGTTTGATATTTGATTAAACCCAATTGTCCTACCCAAAAAATCTAGGATGAGCTAGTTCTGGTCAAGCTTAGAGGTCTTCGATTTGAATTCACTCTTGAAAATACAGTGGTGTTAATTTTTTTTAGAGTTTTGACGCACATTGTGATCCTATATAATTTGAGAGATTAGTCTACACAATTGCGTGCGGAGTATATCCAATTAAAAAATATTCAATCATCCTCGAAAGCAAGGCAATACAATATATGATGCAATGAAACAGGAAAAAGAAAAAGGAAATGATAAAATATTTAACATGCTCTAAAGCAAATTATAAAAATTATTGGCACATGCTTGCTACCTTGTATGCAAAAATGAATACATAGTTTGTCGCACGTGTGTGTATGCAAATGCAACTATATCTGCATTTATCATTTATGTACATAAATTTCATTTGCATTATGAGTGGATGGAGGGGTCACACTAGAAGAATAAGATTCACAAATACAACAAACATTTCTTTAGGTCTGGCATGGTGGAGGAGAGCCCATAATAAAGAGATCAAGGAAAAAAAAAAAGGTGACAAGGTTCGATATATAAGAAGAATGGTATTTTCCTTCTCAAAGAAAAAGACAGAAGGCATCAACTTATAAAGCATGCTTGGCTATGAGAAGAAGCTAATATCAGGACAGGCATGTTCCTGTTTAAGGACAATAGGAACACCCAACAGCAGATTTATTTAATAATCACTGCATATTCTATTGTTTGATGGACTATAAATGATAACTAAATTAAGTCAGACTTATAAACAGAATTGTATAATATCTATCATATATTCTTGTGATTTTCCCTTCTCTCATCAACAGACACAGAAAAAAGGGCGGAATACATGATTTTTACTAATTAGTCACTCCAATCAAAAGTAATTGATGTTTGTTAGAAGAACATACCAGTTTTTTGTATCTTAACTGTTCTAGACCGGCCAGAAGGCTAACCAGACAACGACACGTGGACTAAACGTCCACCACTCCAAGGCGCGTCACCTGAAGGCACACGGCAACGTCAATGCACGTCACCGCACCATAACGCGCACACATGTGTCCTCTAACCGTCCCCTGATCACACGCCGCATATTCCAGAGGCAGTTATTCACACACACGTCTATATAAGGGTGAGTTAGCTTCACCCCCAAGGTACGATTCACTTTACCCACACTTTTCACGCACTCTTTCTCAGTTCCATTACTGACTTGATCGTCGGAGTGCTAACATGCCTGCAGACACCTTTCGTTCCACCGTGAAGACTCATCACCACCGTACCGGAGCACCTTCCGTCACTGTTGCCTCCATCAGTTCCTCACCGGACAGATCATTAACCCTTCGATTTTGAGGCGAATTAGGCCATAGTAACTTAAACTTCGGTCTAAAGATAAGTAAAATTTGATCAATAACCGTTCTACTACCGGTTGAAACAAGAATTTGTTTAAATATGAAATTAAATTGAATACCTAAAATGTAAAATGATCAATTCATCATAGATTATGAAATGTACATTACCGGACCTAAATGATGCACTATCAAGAAAATAACTTTTTAACAACACTAGTATATAACACACAAAATTAAACACATGGGTTTATCTGTCTATATAACGAGTATACCCCACCCCATCAATGTAAGCATTTCTACTTAATAATAAGGAGAATGTAATATAGTTGGCATTAGCATGTAATGTAATAATGTTTTCATTTTTCAAGTTCCAAAGAGGGATGGATCAATTTGACTTTGTTGATATGGTTGGGAACATTGCCAATCTTATGCACTTGAGAAAATCGACGATACTAAATTGCCAATTGTGACTTATTTTAGAGTAGAAAACACTAATGGCGTACCCACGAGACACCGTTTAAATAATGGATAAAAGAACAGGTTGAAAACAGTTTCTGTCACTAGTCATGAATTGCCCCATTTCTTGCTAAAATTGTCAAAACACCTAATAATAAAATAATATTGTCGAAACATTTAATTCAACCGGTAAATGCCAATATTGTTGGGATAGACATATTTACCCAATTTAAACTCAAAATCTCATAGTTGTGTGTGTGAATTTCAGACGGTACTTACCACTTCCTCTACAGACAAAAAAAAAATATTGTCAACTTTTTTTATGGAAACATTGTCAAATATTTGGTCATTACTAGTAATAACTCATGGGCGAAATGTTATTTTTTTGTTATTTGCTTAAAGAGATAGGAAAAAATCTTAAATGGGTAAAATAGTGATTTTATAATCCATGTTTTGTCCATTTTATTCCATTCAGATTTTATAATCCAAAAAATTGGGTAAAATACTGTTTGGATTTTATAATCCGAAAAGCGTCAAATATGTTTTGGATTATAAAATCTGGAAGAAATAAAATGGGCAAAATGGAGGGCGCGCGAGAAAATAGGAGGGTGGGAAAAGAAATCCTCAGCCACTATGGGCTCTTTCTTCAATATGTAGCCCAATTATTACATAGCAATTAGGCCCAGTGCAGCTCTACAATCAGGATCATTTTATGAAATTTGTATTTCTAATGTTCTTCACTTTAAGATTCATTTATTGTTCTTCTTACAGGAAAAAAAAAAAACAAGATTCATGTATTGTTGCTCTACTTTCTTTAATTCAAAAATCTATTTGTGGTAAATCTAAATGCAAGCAAATCAAAATCTGTGCCCTAAAAAACCATTCCTATCGACAATCATACAATATAATAGAGCAAGGTTAGTTATTTGACAAGTTTGTCAATTTGTCACTCATTACGAGTTCTTTGATTATTTGAAGTTTCTATAATTCGAAATTAAATATATAATTATTTATTTAAGTATTTTATACTAGAAATCAATAGGATTTGAATTACCCATGTGTGTCGTCCCAATTCCCACCCCAACCCACCTATTCATATTACTATAAATTAAGAAAATTGTTTTATACACTTTAAAAAGGCTAAAACACACCAGTAAATGACGGTTTTACCCCGGCGGCAGTTAGTTGCCGCCGGATCCATCAGCAGTTAATTGCCGCTGCGATCTGTACTTAAACAGAATCAGAACAGAACCTGTGTTTTACAGGTTTAGAAACTTCAATCCTCTCAATTTCTCTCCAATTACATTCCACTAAATTTCAAGCAATTTCATACCCATCAGCAACAAGTAAGTAATATTAATAATTTTTAATGTTAATGTTAGTTTAGATAGGTTTATTTTTGTTAATTTTGGTAGATTGCATGTGGTTAGGGTTTATGATTAAATTGAAATTTTGGTAGATTGAATGTGTAGTTTATGATGTTATAGATGAATGTAGTTGTTGTGAATGTTGTTTAGATTATGTTTAAGTATAATGTGGTTGTGAATGTTATCCAATTAACACAATGTGAATGTTGCACTCAAAGTGTTTGTTAAAATGCCTAAATGAGTATCTTGATGAATGTTGTTTAGATTGTGATAGAATTGTGAGAATGTTGGAATTGTGATAGAATGATGTTTTTATTATGCCTAATTTTTTTAGTTTTGTTTTTGTGTAGATATGTCTAATCAGAACCAAGATAGGACGACTAGAGCTGGTAAGCAGCCCATGACTAGCAGCTACTGACGGGAGAGGCAGGCTGCAAACCCTCATGTGCCTAAGAGGGGAAGAGGCCGGAGGCCTGTTGCGAGTGAGGGTAGTTCTCAGCCGACACAGCATGTGTCGCAGGTGGAGGACCCCACGCAGTACCTGCATTATCAGGAGCAGCTACATGATGTCACAGATGGTGCCTATGATGTCACAGATGGTGCCTATGACGTCCATCATGTTGCTGATGAGGGTGGGGACGACGATGCGGCTGCGCTAGATGAGAACGAGATTGCGGCTGCGACAACCCCCGAGCAGTTACCTGATGTGGCTCCATTTCCTGGAGGGCCTTATGATGACTCATTGTTGTCTTCATACGCTTCACACGTTGCATTACCGTTGTGGTATAATGCAAACAATGTAAGTTTTCTTTTTTCTTTTTTAACTTTTATATATGAAGTCAATATATTTTTTTTGTATGATAACTTTTAAAAAAAATGACATGAACACATGTCGTTGTCTGATTATTTTGTTTGCCTTCAATTATTGGTCGCGCGTAATTTTTTATATATGAAGTATATGTTTTTTTTTTTAAAATGACTTGTTGTCTGATTATTTTTTTTGTCTTTGATTATTGTTCGCACGTAATTTTTTATATATGAAGTATATGTTTTTTTTTTAAAAATGACATGTTGTCTGATTATTATTTTTGTCTTTGATTATTGTTCGCGCGTAATTTTTTATATATGAAGTATATGTTTTTTTTGTATGATAACGTTTAAAAAAAATGACATGAACACATGCCGTTGTCTGATTATTTTTTTTGTCTTCGATTATTGTTCGCGTGTAATTTTTTATATATGAAGTATATGCTTTTTTTTGTATGATAACGTTTAAAAAAAATGACATGAACACATGTCGTTGTCTGATTATTTTTTTGTCTTAGATTATTGTTCGCGCGTAATTTTTTATATATGAAGTATATGCTTTTTTTTTGTATAATAACTTTTAAAAAAAAATGACATGAACACATGTCGTTGCCTGATTATTTTTTTTTTGTCTTCGATTATCGTTCGCGCGTAATTTTTTGTATATGAAGTATATGCTTTTTTTTGTATGTTTTTTATTTATGTGGTGTTTTTTTATTATTTTAGATTCGTAACACTCGTAGGATGAGATGCATAAATCACGGGCCGAAGGTGGCAGAGATCCAGCGTCCACATGTGAATCAACTCTGGTTTTGGGATCCTATAAGGGCGAGTGAGTTGCATGATTTGTTATACACAGGGTATTCTACTGTTAATCATGCTCTGCTCCAGGCGCTAAGCGAGAGGTGGCATTTCGAGACCAGCAGCTTTCACATGCCTACTGGGGAAATGACCATCACTTTAGATGATGTGGCGTGTCTGCTGC
Source organism: Medicago ruthenica (assembly GCA_018208015.1). NCBI lineage: Eukaryota > Viridiplantae > Streptophyta > Magnoliopsida > Fabales > Fabaceae > Medicago > Medicago ruthenica. Next base: position 99,272,434 of record CM031373.1, on the reverse strand, counting down.
ATGTTCCTGTTGAAGGGCAAATGATGAGCCATAGAAAGAAGGTGTCTCAGGTTGATGGGATGGAATTGATGGTGATGTACTTAGGTGTCACCCAGGAGTATGCGGTGAAAAATTGCAAGACTGAGTATGGTGGCTACATTAGCTATAAGGCGCTGAAGGAGCTTTATGAGGATCACCTGAGTGTGGCCACCAGATTAGCGCTTGCTGAGACGCAGGAGCAGCTCCAGGAGCTAGCCAGGCGTAGGCTTGCTTGTGTGAGGTGTTTCCTCCTATACATGCTTGGATGTACATTGTTCGGTGATAAGAGCAACAAACACATCGACCTGACATACCTGCAGACGATGGAGACCTTTGCTGGGATGAGGGACTACTCGTGGGGAGGAATGGCATTGGCATACATTTACCACAGTCTATCCGAGACCTCTTTGCTTACAGGAAAGAGGATCGGGGGAAGCACGACACTTTTGATGGTAATAATTTTAATTTACCATGTCTTTTAATTTACTATGCCTTTTAATTTAGGCTTAATTGTAGTTTTAATCCCCCTATTTTCACCGTTTTGCGAAATTGGTCCCCCTATTTTAAAATTCGACAGTTTTGGTCCCTATATCTAATAATTTGTCTAAAATATGGTGATATAACATGTTTTAAATGAAGTTTTTAAGGGAATTTTCTTACGATTTCATCGATGTTGATATTTTATCATCTTTCGATCATATACCACGACATTTAAAACCTATCACATCACCTTTTTAGTTAAAAAATATGATGGAGAAACCAAAACTGTCGAACTTTAAAATATGGGGACCAATTTCACAAAAAGATGAAAATAGGGGGACCAAAACTGCAATTAAGCCTTTAATTTATTATGTTTTCTAATAACTTATAAATGTGTTTGGTTTGTGCAGGGATGGTTCTTGGCACATTTTCCAGAATTTTACCCACATGACCATAATGATAAATACAGACAAAACTATCCTTGCGCGGCCAGATGGATTCCACACAGGGGTCATGCGAATCTGAAGCCCTACTGTCTGGCGCTGGATCGTTTGGAGATGGATGATGTTACCTGGATGCCATACGAGGATCATAGGGAGATCTAGGAGTTTGTGGAAATATGCCGGTATTCAGGCTGGATCATGTGTGGTCGTGACATCATCTACCGTCACTTGCCTGAGCGGGTTAAAAGGCAATATGGGTACGTGCAGGACATCCCCCGAGCTCCGACGTCTGTGCTTCCTCTCCCTTTTCAGGCCGTTGCACAGGCTTTCCTAGACTTCCGTGTGCACATCATTCCTCATGCTGCGTGGGGTAGGGAGGTTGATCAGCCATGACAGTACGAGGAGGGATACACGAGGTGGTACGGACATGTGTCTCACTCAAAGATTCTGCCACCTATTGATGGATCTCCTCCGAGGCCAGCAAATGAGGAGCAGATCATTGCACACCATCAGCAGCGGCACCAGGAGAGAGGCTCGCCTGATACCATTGACATGGTTGGTGGCGTTATTAGTCAGGCTGATGAGTACTTGGGTTAGGAGGCGATGAGCACTGAGCAGCTATATCAGGCCTTGCGAGATATCAGTGACATGATGACACCGATAATGTCCAGAGACATAAGAGGTCGAGGAGGCAGCAACAACATGACCAGGACCAGGATCAGGAGTAGGGCATTTTTTTTAGGACTTTTGTTAGTTTTTTTTTGTTGACATTTGTTAGATTTTTTTTGTAAATTTATGGCACATTATCGTAGTTTTTTTGGTACAATTTTAACATGATTTTGGGTTTATTTTGCTTCATTTTGATTACTTCGAAACAACAATAACAACAATTCATTCATGATCCGAACTAAATCATAACTAAAAATTCACAAAATAAGCGTTACTTTCAAGAATTAAAAAAAATCCAACAAAACAACGACACAACATAATAATACTACCTAAACATCTTCATCCGGCCGAATCAAACTCTTGAGAATATCTTTAGGCGACCTCAGCAACGTAACATCCATCTCGAGGGGGATCATGTTCGGCTCAGTAAATATCGAGAACATGCTCCTCACGTCGTCGTCGTTCGTTAACTCCGACCGAGTGAACGACAAATTCCCATCTGAGTCGAACTATGGACGGTGATACCAAACGTATTCCACCCTCCTCGCGTCTCCGTGGTTGATTCGTTGGTTGATTTCATGAAGTAGATCCTTCAATTCTTTTAACGTCACATCGTCGCAAACCTTGAAAAAATGTTGGTTACAACCGTTGAAGGATACATGAAAGTATACTTGAGCCATTTTTTCAAATCTACACCATTAGAAATTAAAAACAATCCAATTAAAAACTCATTCAAACATTTCATCAAACACCTGTAGTGCAAATTATACATAAACCCTAAGGCTAAAAATTACAACATAAACATGCAAAGATCTAAACATTTAAGCAACATAAGTCATTTCCATGTAAACATTCTATCATTTCTTGCCAAAAAAATCAAAAATAAAACAAAGTCTAAAACTAAAAAAAAATTAAATTAAGATAATAAATGTAACATATAAGCATAAAATGACAATGAACTTGATTATGGAAACTTACTTGTTATTGGAGTGTTGGTTGATTTGAAGTTGAAAAAATTGAGATTTTTGGAAGATTTGAGAGAGTTTTTAGAGATTGAAGAGATGAAGATGCAAGTTCTGGTTGCTGAGCTTCATAAGTACTGATCGCAGCGGCAGTTAGCTGCCGATGGGGACGGCGGCAACTAACTGCCGTCGGAGTAAAAACAAAAATTACTAGTGTGTTTTAACTTTTTTTTGAACTGGGAAAAACAATTTTCATAAATTAATGGGATTTACTGTTTCACTCTCCCATGATCCGCCCATATTTTTTCTAGGCAACCTACCTTCAGTGCTTTTTTTGAAGAAGCTAAACAAATTTTATTAAGAAAAATAACACAAGCTCCTCTAGCACAAGAAGTACCAAAGGAAGCTAACAAGTCCAATAATTACAAAGACAAACACCACACGCTACTACAAAGTAGCGAAAAGAAACACTAAGTTCCAACCTGAAGACAGAAAACAGGTTTAACCCTCCAAACCGAATATTCAAATTCAAAAGCAGCAAAGGAAGATTTAAACCACCAAAAAGCTTGAAGTTTAACTTTTTCCAACAGAGATGGGAGATGTTCAGATTTGTGGTGAAAATGCCTCAAATTGCGATCCTTCCAAATGGTATAAAGAGCGGAAATCCAAATAATAATATAAGCGAGACGAGACTTGTTGGAAAAACCCCCAAGACCTCCAAACTGAAGTAAATGCTCAAACAAAGATCCTTGAAGAGCTGTTGAGAAGCCTAGCCATCCTGATATTAAAAGCCAAAGGCAACCGTAAAAAGCACAAGAAAAAAACAAGTGATCCTGATCCTCAATAAGTCCGCAAGAAGTCGAACAAAAAGCATCATTATAATCCAGAATGTTCCTCCTAAACAAATTCATCTTAGTTGCTAATCTGTTCAAGAACAAACGCCAAACAAAAATATTGACCTTAAGCGGAATTTGCTTAAGCCATAAAACATGGTTACAACGGTCGTCAATTGTCACCTCCGAATTAGTCAAGTAATTATAAGCACTTTTAACCGTGTACTTATGTGAAGAATGAAGCTTCCAGACCCACATGTCGGACACATCAACCTGCAAAACCACAAATGAAAGTTGTTCCGCACATTCTCGCACCAACCCCTCCTCCCACGCAAACAGTCTCCTTCTCCACTTCCACACCTCACCATTAACCTCCCAACCCAAAGAAAACATTTCCGCAACAGTAGCACATTTGTTTACAGCAAGATCAAATAATCTAGCATATCTAGTCTCTAAAGAAACACCATCCAACCAGGGATCCTTCCAGAACAACGAGGAGACCCCATCCCCCACCTGCCTAGAAATATTATCCAACAGCCACCGATCATCTAACAAACCACCCCCTCCTAATATTGTTCACATTCTGCCTCCACACAGAACCCCCTCCGCCACCCACACACAACCGCCCCCCTCCTCATCGTACTTCGCACACAACACATTATGCCACAAACTTCCCCTTTCCTCCAGCATCCTTCACACCCATTTCCCAAGAAGGGATAAATTAAACTCCTTCAGCCTCCTGACCCCCAGACCGCCATTTTCCCTATGTAAACATACTTTATCCCATTTAACCCAAGACAATTTTCGAACATCCTCACTCCCCCCCCCCCCCCCCCCCCCCAAAAAAAAAAAAAACTTACAAAAAATAGAATCAAGGGTAGAAATGATACCTGAGGGAGCTTTGAAGAAGGAAAGAAAATAAACCGGAATGGAGGACAACACAGACTTAAGGAGAATCAGCCGACCCCCCAACGAAAGGTTTTTGCTCTTCCAACCAGACAGTCTACCTCTAATACGATCAACCAAAGGGTTCCAAAATTGAATCTTTCTCGAGTCACCACCGATAGGCAACCCCAAATACACAAAAGGTAACGAACCATGCTTACAATTCATAACAACCGCCGCCTCATGAAGCCAAGAACTCGCCACATTAATACCAAACAGCATGCTTTTATGAAAATTAACTTTTAACCCCGAGATTTTCTCAAACAAAAGTAAAACATTATTCAATGCGCGAACATTCGCCCAACTTTTCCCACCAACCAAAAGGGTATCATCAGCAAACTGTAAATGAGATACGGACAAAGCATTTTGCGCCCCAACAGTGTACCCACTAAAAAAACCATTAACCACCAACGCATTCATCATAACATTAAACCCTTCAGCAGCCAACAGGAAAAGGAAAAGGGATAGAGGATCACCTTGACGAAGACCTCTCTCCAAAGTAAACTCAGCAGTCGGGCTCCCATTGACTAGAATCGATGCTGATGCGAAAGTAACACATTCCATCATCCAATTACGCCAAACAAATGGGAAGTTCATCTTGCACATGACCTCCTCTAAATACCGCCAATCAACTGAGTCATAAGCTTTTTCAAAGTCTACTTTGAACAAAAGTAATTCTTTCTTTAACCTGCGGGCATCATCCACCACCTCGTTAGCAATAAGAATGCCATCAAGGATTTGTCTTCCTTGAACAAACGCTGATTGAGTTTCCGACACCACCTTGCCAACCACTTTCCGAAGCCTATTAGCAAGCACCTTAGACAGAATTTTATACAGACTGTTAACCAAAGAGATAGGACGAAAATCTGCAAATCTCTGCGGATTCTCAATTTTGGGAATCAGGGCAATAAAAGTGCTATTCAAACCTTTAGTTAACCTTCCATTTTGGTGAAATTCAGCAAAAAAATTCAACAACTCCACCTTCAACATATCCCAGTAATCTTTAAAAAATCCCAGATTAATACCATCCGGTTCAGGACTCTTAAAGCTAGCACAATCCCACACTGCCTCCTTGATCTCCTCTAGCAAGAAGGGTTTAACAAGATCAACACCCTCCTCATTAGAAATGGACTTAAACACCATCTCCCTTAGACCTGGTCTCTCCTCATCCACCCTTTGAAAATGCCGACTAAAGTGATCAAAAACAGCGCTTCGCACCCCGTGAACTCCCTCAATTTGCGCCCCATCCACAGAAATAGAAACAATAGCATTCGAACGTTTCCTAGAGGAGATCACCCCATGAAAAAATTTGGAATTAGCATCCCCCTCCTTCAACCAAGTTATCCTAGATTTTTGCCACTGCATGCTAGCATGTAATTTAGAAAAAGCCAAAACATCAGCTGACAACCGGTGCATCTCCTCAAACTCTTCCTCCTCTAACCCTTCACCTTCCGCTTTAATGTCCAAAACAGCCATGCGTTCTTGAACCCCACAAATCTTACTACCTAAGTTCTGAGTATGATCCTGATGCCAACTCTGAAGACTCCCTTTGAGAAGTTTCAGCTTCTCTTTCAAAACATACCCACTCCATCCAACAACTGAATACGATAACCATTGCTCTTTCACGAACTCCTTGTAACCAGACAAATCAGCCCAACATTTCAACATCCTTTGCGGTCTAGGTCCCCAATTCTCTTCGTCAACAATCAACAAGATTGGACAATGATCTGAGAGACCTCGAGGAAGGGCAGCCTGGATGCAATTGGGCCAAGCAAAAATCCAAGCTTCAGATAGCAAAAATCTGTCCAACCTGCTCATAGACACACCATCTCCCCGATACCAAGTAAAATTCCGACCACACAGAGGTAAATCAAGAAGCATATTTCCATCAATAAACTGATTAAAACAAGAAAAGTCTTCTATATTGTTACCCAACACACGACTACGACGCTCCTCCACCGAGTGGATAACATTAAAATTGCCTAGAACACACCAAGAAGCCTCAATGTCGTTACTTACCAAACCTCCCAACCTTTCCCATAGAGCCTGCCGCCCCCCACTATCACAAGGAGCATAGACGTTAACCAAAGAAAAATTGAGATTAGATTTTATGAACCTCCTTTTAACCACCAAACAATTATCCAAAGACATTGACAACCAAATATCCACCTCCAACGTATCCCAAAGAGTTAAAATGCCTCCCGACGCACCAACAGAAGGCTTAAAAGAGAAACCAACATCAGACAAACCCCACAACGATTTACACAAAAAAGCATCCACCCCCTCCAACTTCGTCTCTTGTATGCACACCACCCACGGTTTTTTCTCCCTCACCAACCGTTGCACCTCCCTCCGCTTCTCCCCCCCTCCCAAACCACGCACATTGTAAGAAATAATCTTCATTTGCACCACCCCCTCCCCACTACCACCAGACCCCGCCGCCACCTACACATCAGCACCCGCCCCACTCACACTTCCCCTCCCCTCTTTAACTCTCACCGCCCCCTCTGCCATCTTAGTCCCACCACCACCACCTCCTCTAGACAACACATTAAAACTGTTTTCACAAGAAATCCCTAACATCTTACCAACATCTCTAACATCTTCCTCCACGACTTTTTTATTACCATGTAAAACCACCCAATTCTTCCAATCCTTATTATTTGTCGAAGCCCCAGATGTAGCAGACAAAGAAACACCATCCGCCTTCCCTTGCGACCCCTTCGAAAATTTGCATTTCCCCTTCGACCTCTTAACACTCTTGAGAGAACGAATCAACGCATTCCTATCCTTCTCCGACAACCTAGCCATCCTTTTCAAATCAATCACCGATGGCACCAATTTCCTTTTACGGAATTTTCTCTTCGCCGAAACCTCCCCATTACTATTCGAGTTAGAAGCCCCAACAAGATCCTGATAATTCTTAGAATCAACTTGATTAACGTCATGATCATCAGGCGTTGAACATCTTTGCCAACTGATTCAAAGGGAACCTCCTTAAAGTCATCTATCAATTGATTCACAAAAGTATCCACAGCTGGTTCAACATTATGCACATAATCAGGTTCTGAGCAAACAGACTTAACCTCATCCTCATACTCCACCAAACACGCATCCTCAGCTAGCCCAAATTCAAGATCCTCTATAAGACGAATAGGATACCTCCTCCCATCAATACAAAGATTTTCAACCAAATACAAAGAAATCAAAAAACGGGCATAATCCATCCTGTTTTTATTGAGAGTCGGATCATCAATTTTAAGTAAACGACCAAAGAAAGATGCCAAATGCGTAAAGAAATTAATATTCCAAGCATGAACCGGAATGCCATAGCACCTCACCCAAGCTCCTCTTTCATAAGGCACCACAAAATCTTTCAACCAAGGGCGACAATTATCAAAAAAAAGAATTGAAAAAATCAGCTGTTTCATTGAACACAACCATCACATCAACATCTCCAATCGGATACAAAAACACATTGTCGCCTCCGAGCGGAACAATCTTAAAGTTCTCAAACCCAGCATCCAGAAAAGTTTGCTATAACACAGGGATGCCAACACCATTTTTAATGCTAGCAGTCAATCCTTTAGAGGCCCAGAGAACATCTTTCGCATTGGAGAAATACTCATAACCCTCAATACCAAGACGAGGTAACTGACCAGCACCCGACACCTTCCCGTCAACTAACCCCTTGGTCGCTTCAACCTCAAACTCCCCCTCCACGCTCCTACCCTTCAACACCTCTCCAGCCCTCCCGTCCCCTCCCCCTTTCTGCAACTCCCTCACCCTCGCCCTTTCCTCCTCACTTCTAACAGCGTCCTCCTTCACCTTCTCTAATTCTTTTTTCCTTCTCTCCTCTAGCACCGCCTCTCCCCTCCCCTCCACCCTCAAAATTTTCACTGCCACACCACCATTTTTTCTCCCTCTTTACTAATATTTTTTTCTCCCTCTCCCTCCCTAACACTACTCCCCACATTCCTTCCAAACCTATCAAATTTGGCAACGTTTGCAAACAACCTCTGATCTTGAAATGAAACATTATTCAAAGCTTTAAGCAATTTACCCACGTCTCGAACTTTTAGAAATTTAACAAAGCCATAAACTTGCCCTCTAACATTACGGTTTCTTGACACAAAAACATCAAATAAAATCCCGCAAACTTCTAGGCCCTTCCTCAAATCAATTAACTCAAGATTCTCCGGAAAATTAGTAATATAGAACACGGCATTTACCTGATGGGGGCCATCATGATGAGAATGAAGTTGCTGCCCATTACCATAGTTAGTAAGCGTGGCACGTGACGGAGTTTGCTTTCCAGCTTCATGACTATAATACCTTTCACGTGGGTGATGTTTGCCACATGAATCAAAATGTGTTTCCTTAACATACCTTGCATGCCTACCATGGGATTGAAACAGCCGAGTTCCCATAATATACTTCCTTTCACGCAAAGGGCTACCACCTGCTGTGTTGCTGTCACGCAATCCCTCACCAGAACGAGAGTAACAATCACTACGCCGCACAAGAGAACGTCCACGTTGTTGATCACTATTAACCCTAATTGACAAATCAGAAAACCTCGCTAACCGTCCAGAACCATTATCAAACCTGTCGTCCAAACCAAAACCTCCATACCTGCTGCTCTCCCGCTGCCTGTGCTGTCCCTGAAATACCGGTCCCATCGCTTTCCGACGTCCGTTTCTCACCTCAGTCCATTCTCCCAAATCCCCCCCCATTTGTGCCTCCCTGGCAAATGACCCACCCCTCCCGAAAGACCTCTCATCCGACGGAAAAGGAAGACGGCGCTGTGACCCAAGGATGGACCAACGACCGCCGTCGCTCTCTCTCCTACGGAAACTCTCTCTCAACGCCGCGTTGCTGTAGCGCCGCCGCTCACCCTCTCGCCGCTCACTCTCTCTCATCTATTGACAAAAAAATTGTCAAGTAGAATTTCCTACCTTCAGTGCTTTGAATCTTCTTCCTATGTTTTTATTCTCCCTCCCAATTCTCAAGATTTCATTCAAAATTGAATCATTTCTCTTTTTTCTTTGCTGCAATACAATCTACACCCTCTCTCATTTCTTCGATAAAATTGAGATTCTAGATCAGAGGTAAAGGGTTTCAATTTTTTTATCTTCAATTATTCTCTGTTGCTTTTAGTTGTTTCATCTTTTTCTTCATTAATGCCTTCCAAATTTGATTTCATTTCTAACTATAGTTGTATTTTTTTTTTTGAAGTAATATGAGGAGGAGTGGGTTCTGAATGAGCTCTATTAAAGGACTATCTTCACCCTCAAACACTTCAAATCAGCTAAGATTTCATTCATATTTGTTGTTAGAAAAAAAAATGGTTTGGAAGATATTGTCATTTTTTATTCATGTTTCCGAAGTTCCGAAATCAGAATGCGTAACACATATATGTTCTTCTACTTTTGATCTCTTATATAATGAGTTATTGTCTATTTTCTTTGGTCAATCATTCTGTTATTTTAATATGAGTGTGTTAGTAAATTTACTAATTCATTTTATTGTTCAGTTTCACTTTTTCAACCTTTGCTCTTTTGCATTCTATATTAGGTACTTACAGAATTTTATATTTAATCAAGTTGAAAGATACTACCGATTCTTCATAAGCATTTTTCAAGTTTTTATATGTGCAGATTTTACATGAAAAAACAACACATTTCATATGTACAGTTCTTATATGTTTGGTCTTTTAATTGTTATTTATTTATTCATTTATTTTGTTAATTATTGATTTTTAATTGTATTTTTATCAAATAATCGGAATTTTTTTTTATGGTATTCAAAATATTGAGCACACATGTTTTCAATGTTTTATGCGACATATCAAATTGTATAATTTTTTTAAATTAAGCAAAATAACACGCATGAATGGATTGTGAAGCGACATAATATTTCTTCATCTGCCCAGTTTTCATCCATCACATATTTGAGTTTTTTTTTTAGGTTTACAAATTTTTGTATGTGGGGAAAATCATATGGATACTCATAATTAGAAAAAATTTCTCTTCATTATAAATTGAAGCATTGTTTTTTCATTTTGTTAGTTGTTTTCAACTCCCGTAAGTGCATATTATATAAGAAGTTGTTGGCCTACGATATGGAGCTTTTCTTTTAGGACATATAATATAATTGTGCATGTAAGTAAAGATCATTTTGAAGCCATATCTTCAAGGTTTTCCATGCATAATCTCAACGATTTTCAAGGTGTTCTCCACGCATAATCTCAACGATTGCCGAAGATCATGCTCTTCAAGGCTGGGAATTAGTCTAAATAATTGGAAACATTCTCTAGCATCTTTGGATAGGAGGAATTGTTCAGTTGACATGCAATGTTAGTGGTTTCTATTTGCGGTCATAGCATTTTACTCTCGAAAGCTAATGTATTTATTATGCTTATTTTTGCCTGGGAGCACAACTTATGCTCTCATGTAGTGCTTATTAAAATTGTTTGCTTGTTCAATCAATTGTTGATTCAATCACTTTTTAGCTTTCAACATGTATTTTCAAGTGAATGGAATGACACTAATTTTTACTACTCCTTATGCTTTTGATCATTGATACCTCTCCATTTTCTCCCTTCAATATTCAATCAAAGTTTGCATTCTCATTATTTATGAAAAAGTAAAATATTATAGCAGAGGTTGAATGTTTTCATAGAAATATTATAGTAGTAGTAGTAATAATTATAATATCTAGACACAATAGATATTCAAATCGAGGGTTAACGTATGCACTTCTTTGTTATTGATGCAAAAAAAAATATACATTGTCTAGACAAAAAAGAAATTTCAATGAAGAATTAATATGACAATACAATCCTCTTATTTGTATTCCTCTTATTGCTTTGTCTCCTTTTTCATGTTTATAGTATACTCATAAAAATCTTATGTCAAATTAAAAAACAATTTGAAATATAATTACAAAGTATGCAATAGTTTTTGTAATTTAATTCAAAATGAATTTTCCCTGTGCGTATACACACTAGTTTTTTTTTAGTTACGTTGTTCCTTTTAGATTTAATAGGTTATTTGGTCCCCTAATTAATTTTTAGTTTTTATTATGGTCTCATAGTTAATAAAATTCATGTTTGGGTCCCACAAGTTAATCTTTTGTCAAAAAAATTCATCTCTGTTAAGTTTAGCCTCAAATGTCTATGGTGGACCAACATTGTAGGTGGTCCACCATAGACCTTATTAATTTTAATTTAAATCGTTTGATCTTTTTGAAGAGAATGCTACCATTGGATTATGCAAGTCTACTTTATCTTATAGTGAACCAACAACACCTAATTTTATTTCCTTTTCTTCATCTTCTTCCTTTCCCCTTCTTCATAAAAAGCCAGAAAAATTTCCAGAAACAAAAATCAACACAAGCATCACATGATCAACCTCTAAATTGATGATGGGGGAATAAAAAAACATGAAATCCCTAAATTGATTTCCACTTATTGAAGAACCCTAACACAAAAAAATCCTCAAATTGATTTTCAGATTTTCCTTCTTCCTTCAGCAAAGTTTTCCTTCCTCCTTCAGATTTTCCTTCTCCTTCTTTCTTGTTTGTTTTTTCTTCTTCTTTCTTCTGCAATCTGTCCTTCTTCCTTCTTCGTTTTCTGCACCATCCCTGCACCACAGATCTGTCACCACCATCTCCGACCAGAGCGTTGCCGCACACAACTCCCTCTTCTGTCAAACTCATTCGCCACCGCATCCTCGTCATTGAAACAAATTGATATTGAATTGGAACGAAGTATATGTGTTGCTGTGATTGAGATTGAAACGAATGGGTTTGTTCATCTCGTTTGTTCCTTTTATTTTTTTAGGAACACATTTACAAGCCAAAAATAAACATCTTGTTTGTTATTCCCCATCATCGATTTAGAGGTTAATCATGTGATGCTTGTGTTTATTTTTGTTTCTGGAAATTTTTCTGGCTTTGTTCATGAGTGATGAAGGTGCTGGCGAATTATGAAGAAGGGAAAGGAAGAAGATGAAGAAAAGGAAATAAAATTAAGTGTTGTTGGTTCAGTATAAGATAAAGTAGACTTGCGTAATCTAATGATAACATTCTCTTTAAAAAAGATTAAACGGTTTAAATTAAAAAATTAATAAGGTCTATGGTAAACCACCTACAATGTTGGTCCACCATAGACATTTAAGGTTAAACTTAACAGAGGTGGATTTTTTTGACAAACAGAGATTAACTTGAGGGACCAAAACATATATTTTATTAATTATGGAACCAAAATAAAAACTAGAAATTAATTAGAGGACCAAATGATATATTAAGCCATCCTTTTAAGAAGTTGCCCGTGCTATTAACTCCAAATGTGTTTTCTAACTGAACAAATGAGCATATTAGTACTTACATTTTTGTAAAAAAAATAAAATAAGTGTATTATGTTTGTTGCTAGTAGTGGTGGGGTGGAACACAGGAGTAATGTTCAAGGAATCAAAGCACACAACAGAACATAAAACAGAAACAGCTTTTGTATGTCTGTCATACATAAATGAGAGAGGACGGCTATTTCATTTATTGTGCTACCAACGTACTACTAATGTTAATTAATTATTTAAAAAATAATTAATTTAAAGAGCTGCACTTTAATGAACAATTTCTTTTAAAAAAAGTATATATTATTATAGTTTTAATTTTTTTTTATCAAATATATAGTTTATAGAATTCTAATAGTTAAAGTCCAAGAACAAACATACATACATACACAACGAAAACTTGGATTGCAAGAGGCGATAACAAAAAACAAATGTAGCAATAGTACTATTAATCTTGGTTGGATCATTTAGGATGATAGACATTTGGGAAAATTACAACTCAGACAGAGAAGGAGCGGGAGAGCAAAAAGGTGAAACCAAAAAGAGGTGCACAATAAAATCGTTGGACAATGCAATAAAAGCCATTGAGACACAATTTAGGAAGGAAGTAAAGAATTCCTGTCACACTTTTCTAATACGTCATTTCATGCTTTTACAGTCAAAAAATGGAACCCCAAAGTGCCCCTCTCCTTAGGCTATTCGCTTCTCCTCTTTTTTATTTTTTATTTTTTTAATTTATAAGCTAGTCACTTTTTACTTAATGTGTAATGCGTAATTCAATTTTATAATAGTTCTTGAATATGTTCAAATTAGAGACACATTTCATCTAAGGTGATCAAGAATATCGGCTGAACCGGAGCGACTTCCATCAAATTGGAAGTTGGGGTGGTGGTTGCAAACACATTGACGATGAGTTAATTTAAGAGCAAAAGATGAGAGGTTTTAGGTGGAAAGAAGTCTATATGTTTTGTTGTGTGAATGATTGTATTTATATATGCATCGATGAGGAGCTGTTGGAGTGTGATGGATGAAAGGTCCATTATAGACGACGCTCTTCAATGCTTGAATTCGGTAGTCGTTGAGGGACGTTTCAAGTCAGAGAAGATCCGAAGCTGAGAGATTGGTCCTACTGAACTGAATATTTACAAAATGGGTCTTTAGATAATAAAGTTTCGTGCCTTGGGCCCGTTTAAAACAACATCAAATTATTTCTTTTATTAGTAAAGACACATTTAAAAACTAAATTAATTAACAAAAACACATTTAAATGTGATTTCACAATTTTAACACATTTAAGAACTAGTGTGAAACATTTTGCAATTAATTTTGACATTAATTTTTTATTGGTAGGAAAATAAGAAAAGGGTAAGTAGATTTATATTATATAGGAGAGACAAAGAAGAGTGAGTAGTAGGAATAGGAACGAACAGAGAGAAAGTTGAAAATGGCCTTTCACCGGCCTTCCCCAAAACTTCCTCAATGCCTGCAAATACTGTCTCTACACCCTAACCAATCAATTTTCCCATTTTAGAAAACAACACACACACTCTCTCTCTCTCTCTAAGATCTCAAGAAAGGGAGAGTGTGTCTGTGTGTGAGTGAGAGAAGCAACTAGGAATAACATTAGACGACATTATCCTATTCCTACTGAGACTAACTGAAAGCGTAAAGACAAGACAAGACAAGAAGAAGGCTTGGCTATTATCATTTTGATTCTGTTTTGCAGCTACCAGCAATGGATGTGTTTGTGATGGCGGTGGACACGGTGGTGGTTGTTTCATCTTCCACAGTAGTAGTACTAGCAGCATGCAATGACCCTTATACCCTTCCTCACAAACAGTTGGTTCTCTTTGCAAATCCAACAACAACCTCGTTGCTCAACATCAGACATTGACATCGTACCATAAAGGCAGACAGGTTGGAGCCAGGCATATTACTATATTACTACCTTTCTTTCATTCATTCATCACCAACAACAACACTTCTTTCTTTGTTTCTTTTTTTCTTTCTTGGTGGTATCGATGATTTTCTTGATGTATTGACTTCAAGTATTGAATCCAATATAAGGAAGGGGATTTATTAATTTTTGTTGTTGTTGTTGTTGTTGATTGTGCGGTATGATTTTAGAACAAGTGGATAAGTAATTATTTTATATTTTGTTATGTGTGAAATAATGTACGGACGGGTAGGGAAAAAGGGGAAAAAACATGGATCAAATGTGGTCCAAGAATGTCAGGGAGAAGGATTGTTGTGTTGTGGATTTGAAATCTTTGGTCACTGTTTTTCCCCTTTATGCTTCACTGATGTAGCAGTTGCAACATGATTTGACACTAGTGGGGCTTATTTTCTGTGACCTTATTATATTATTATTTGTCTGATTAGGATTAGCATAATAAACATGTTGCTCATGCATAATTCTAGTAATAAAAAAAAATTTCAAGATCTCTCAAGAAAAGCAAGTTTCACGGGTATACCTTGTTTAGGTCAAAGGTCTCCACAAAGAAAGTAAAGAGAAGCCGTTGTTTAGGTACAAACAAACATTTTGGATTTAGTACTTACTACAGTATTACCTTCAGATTTTTCTGGTCTTTAGCAGTGTTAGAGTCTTGTTTATGTTTTTATTCGGTTACACATCATACTCTATAGCATACCACGTTCAATCTTTATTGAAACAACTATTTACAATATCATGTGATTGATTTTCTGTTTTAGCACAACAACTTATACATATTCTCACCCATAGAAATTGACATTGCCACCTCTTAGAATTAATTTGCATTTGTCAAACAAGGGTCGGTCTTCCTGGATTATTGGAGATAGGGTGAAATTTCCTTTAGTTAATTACTTACGGTTTTCACTTTTTAGTTCTTGTGTACTCCTAAAGTTCTTTTCCTTTCATTTTCAATTTTCTTAACTATAATGTGTCTTCTTGTAGCAATCTACCACACTTAGACATATGCAGTTTGTCTCGTTCTTAACTCTGTCATTTTGACCCACAAATTGTTTGTCTTCATTTTAGACTGTTAGTTCTTGTTCTTGTGCGCATGTTAGGTGAGTTGGTTGTGCTTTGTTTTATTATTTTTTGAAAGGTTGTGCTTTGTTTTATTATTGTTAAGGCGAAGAATGAGATATTTCCAATTTTCCACAATAAACTTTATAACTTTCTATTATGTTTGGAGGTTTTGTCAAATGTACACTGTAAATAAGTCTTGCACTATGCACAAATTTATTTTATATCATTAGATCAATAAGTCATATCACATCACATTTGATTCAATGGTAAGACTTTTTGATCCAATAGTAGAAACTAATATATAGGGTAAGACTTGTTTGGTTTATACACCATATTGATCATGTTCAGAATATTGTGGCCAACAGATTTGATTATACCTTTGTTTTACATGCTACTGATTTTTTTTAAACCATCCACTGTTTTTCTATTTTTTTTTTTTACAATATTTTTCCTCTTATCCTAGTATCTGGAGATAATAAAACTGTAACCCTATATTACACCCAATACATAAAAAAAAAAAAAAGTAAACTTATTATAAACTACCAAAAAATCACGGGATGTGCGTTGGATAAATGCTTCTAAAGAAAAAAGTTTTGTAAAAAAAGAGATAAGAAAAAAGTGAGCAGAGGTATCGCCAAAAAATACGAAATCATAACAATTTTTTAGCATGAGAAATTATTTTTACACAATTGTCTTTTAACATAAGATATTATTTGTCTTTTTATTTCTTATAGTCCTTTCATGATTAGCTAAGTTATACAGTCTCGTAAGCACAACTCATATCAAAGTGAAATGTTAATTATTTTGTTAGTTTTCTCCTTATCATGACTTGAACTCTGAATTTTTATATCCTCAATTTCTTAATCATTTAGCTTAAATTAGTTGAGCTATCCAACCCATCGTGCAGTATAAACACCTGACTATCAACTTTTTCTCATGGGAAAATAAGAATTCTCCTAAAAAATACATAAATCCCATCGTGAGAAGGACTATAAGATATCAAATTACTATGTTTGTTGATGGGCAGCGCTTTAATATATCTTTGAATAAGGCACTATATTGGAAGACTGATTTAGAATAAGATGTAATTCTCAATACCGAGAGACTTGCATATGTCTATAGAACAGAATGCATAACTCAATTAAGTATTTGTCAATGCACATCATAGATAATAAATCATATATTCCTTAAAAAAAAAAAGATAATAAATCATATATATCTTGAAGATCCTTCCCTAGTGACAAAATGTTTAAAACTTTTCCAATTTCCATCACGCACAACATGGATTCCCACTTTAGTATATGGTTTCATGTTCACAATGATTAAGATTTAGAAAAGTACATGTGTGCATATGTTTTAGTATATCCCTTGTAAACCAAATTTCAGCTGTCAGAATTCAAATACTCAAATAAATAACATATATTGAGAACAAAACTAAAAGGAAAGCATCTTTAGTAGTTACTCCCTCTGGTCCTTATTACAAGAAGAAAAACCAAAAAACATCAAAACCAATACAATCATTAATTAGTATAACTTTTTAAATATTTTTACAACTATACCCTCATAAAAAATTGTGAAGCATTAAATATATTCACAAATATTAAAAGACAAACATTAAATTAGGGGTAAAAAAGTCTTTTAAACAATAACTACACCTTAAAAGTTGTGATATTTTCTTATAAATAGGACCAAAAAGTTTTTTGAAAATTTTCTTATATATAGGACCGGAGGGAGTAATAAATTTGAAGTACTATTGATATTCTCATAGCAATCTCTCAACTTAATCATTGTTTGGCCTTCCTGCCCACATATTCCAACGTAAACATCTGTCATTTGGATCATTGATGCAATTTAGTATAAGAAGCATTTTCAGTTGCAGCAATTGCAAATTAAATATAGCAGAAAAAAATAATTCTTTTAAGAAGATAGTCGGTCCATGTTGAATCCTATGATTAACATAATGAGGCTACTTTTTCAAGTAACATAATTGTAAGTGTATCATGTTTGTGACCTATTTCAGTTTTCTTTCCATAATTTCTATGTAATTTACTTATGATGTCTTATTTAGAATCTAAAACCCACAAATTATATTTTGAAAGCAGACCAATTGGTAACAAAGCAATCTATTTCAGACTTAAGTTTTCAACGAAGGAAATTCATTTTTTTGGCTTCCTAACAGGTTAAATGTGAAACTGTGGCATAACACATAAACAAAGTAGTTGCTGATATCAATGATTTGTCATAATGAGAAACTAAAGGCAAGGCAAAACAAATAAAATCGTGACAACAGAAACAAGTTGTGTACATCTATGAAAAATAGGTGGCATTTGTCATAGGTGGCATTTGTCATGAAAAATTGGTTTGTTCAAACCAAAACATCAAAAAAACCTGCTGTAACAGTATCTCACTGCCAGCTGTCCTTAAAATGCCACCTTTCCCATGGTGGGAAAGGATTAGCCCTTCCCATTGTAAATGGCACCGTTTCTATCTAGGTCATGTTTGTCACTTTTTATGATAAGTAATGTTGGTGCCATTTACAATGGGAAGGGCTAATCCTTTCCCACCATGGGAAAGGTGGCATTTTAAGGACAGCTGGCAGTGAGATACTGTTACAGCAGGTTTTTTTGATGTTTTGGTTTGAACAAACAAAATTTAGTGCACAGTAGTGTTGGTTAAAAAACAGAATCAAGTGTTAAAAACTGTGTTGGTTTTTTTGATCCTGTTACAGTAGGCTTTTTTACACGCCCACCTATCCTTCAAGGCTTCAACCACAACCCACCTTCAACCACAAGATCTTGTCCACGCCCACCTATCCTTCAACCACAACCCACCTTGTCCACGCCCACCTATCCTTCAACCACAACCCACGATCGATCATCACGCCCACCTGTTAGAGTAACACCACCAACCCACCTTCAACCACAAGACCTTGTCCTACCTTGAAGGTCAGATCTGTACACCATAAACTGAATACTTGCTGATCAGATTGTTCTTGAAGGTAAGAAATCTCATTTATTTATAATAGCTTTAGTAAATTTCGGCATGTTGAATAAATTTGGCCTGTTAGGGAGAAAAAACTTTACCATTCAAGTTGTTGATTTTGGTCTATTATCAATGATTTCTTTGTTTTATAATTACAGCCATATTTTTCCTTGTTAACGGTGGAATTTCTTCTCCTAGTTGATCATAACAAGGACCCTTCATTCTGTCCCTTTTTTCTGTTATGAAACTTCATCCACCTGCTTGCTCTTCAGAACTACAACAACCCAGCTTTTTTTTTTAAATGAATAACCAAAAGTTAAATTAAATTAAATTAAAAAATAAAAAGTAGAGTGAAAAGTAAAACAGGTAGAAGTTGTATATAATTGTTGGCGTCAAACGAGAACAAGATAGAAGAAATACTGGGATTATGCTACTGCAATATAAAATTATATTAGAGGTATAGTTAAAATGCAAGTCTTCAATTGAGATTAAATTTGATAAAAACAAGTAGTCATTCAAAGGTTTTACATCATTCAAAGGTCATACACCCTTCATTAACTAAGTTAATAGTTCTGGTTTGCTGTGAATAATTTCGATTTATCTTCAAAAATCTCCTAGCTAAATAATTTCGATCTTGTATAGAGAAATGATTGATTTTGGTCTGTTATGAATAATTCATTGGTATATAATTCCTATTTGTTTACAGTTATTTGTTGTGAATTTTTGAATTAATAATAAGTAATAACTTTCATTGGTTTTTTGTTATTTGATTAGAAACTGCATTATGGATGTTGACCAAATCCTTAGTATTTTCGAAGTACCACGCCACAATGAATTTGCTGAGAGTGACTTTGAGGTATGTTTGTTATTGTGTAACATACTTCTGGTATATTAGAAATTTGGAGAAGTTGAAGTGGTAACAAACATTATTTTGTATTGGTTATGTATAGGGTGTGGGTGATAATTCATTACCGGAGAGTGGTGCCGACTCTGCTGAAGATGAGTATGAAGACACCAATGACGAGAATGCAGGATGCAATTTTGAAGATGAAACAGCTGTGGATTCCGCTGCTGATTTAGAGAAGATTAACTTCAAAGAAATCAGTATGGAGGAAGTAATGAGATTTCATTTTCCAGAAGAGAGAACGGCCGGAAGTTTGGTCACACGAGAGAACGGCCGGAAGAGAGAACGGCCGGAAGTTTGGTCACACGAGAGAGAAGAGAGAACGGCCGGAAGGGAGAACGGTCGTGCGTGGTGAAAGACAGAAGTTTCATGGAAATTTCATCCTCTCCATCACCATGGCACCCTTGTTTCTACTCAGATCCCCTTTACGTTTTTCTATTTCTTAATTTCATAAAATGAGATTTTTTTTATCTCAAAATCAAGTTATACAAGAGTGGAATAAAAAATAATTAGGGCCACTTGGCAGGTTTTTGGCCATTGGATCTATATAATAGTCACATATTAACAATTCTAAAAACTAATTAATATTAATATCTAATCTTTATCTTTATATATATAAATGTTAGGTAGTCTTGACAACCCTAATGACTAACCCTAACTTTTCTTTTGAAAGAAATTTATGAAAAAAAATCCTTGCTGAGAGTTTTGCTAAAATATTTTTATGCACAATCTAATATATTTTGGTTTGTGATATGAAATATATTTTAATACTCAATAATATATTTTTATACTGAATATGATATATTTTGGTACTCAATTTGAGATATTTTTGAATTAAATCTAATATACTATTTTTATATTGAATATGATATATTTTGGTACTCAATTTGAGATATTTTTGTACTAAATCTAATATATTTTTGTACTTAATAATATATTTTAAAATTGAAAAGTAAACCCGTTAAATAGTTATGAGAGAAACCTAGCTCAGTTAAAAGTACCACATAGCAGTTTCTTTTCCTTTTCATTTTTATAGATTTAACAGCTTTTGCGGTTATGAACAATTTCTTGGTGCAGACTTTGTATATTTTTTTTCTTTTTGATTTGTCATTTTTATTGCAGTCCATATTTTGTTTTTGTTGCTTTTTGAGGTAGTTTGATAACATAATACTGAATGTAACTATAAAAGTAATAATATAGTCAATTTGATAGTTATATATGAAGCTCTACAAAACCCGTGCATCGCACGGGTTAAAGTCTAGTTATAAAAAATTGTTAACCCTAACCCTAACCCTAACCCTAATTACATATTCATTGTGTTTAGAACCCTAATTAAAATATTTCAATCAATCTTTAGTTGGATAATAAACAGTGAACTAATATAAAATCAATTAACAGTTAAGACAAAACATTCGAGCAACAAAACTTCACTTTGACAAACGAATGATTATAATAGTTAAGGAAACTCAAGAGACACGGATCAATGAAAGATTTAAGGAACCCTAATAGAAATCATAAGAGAAACGAATTGTTATAAGAGTTAAGGAACCTCAAGAGAAATCGATCAATGAAAGATTTAAGGAACCCTAAGAGAAATCATAAGAGAAACAAATGATTATAAGAGTTAAAGAATGTTAAGGAACCCGAAGATAATTATGCAGGATGCCAATACTGAAAACATAAGCATCAGGAATGTTAAAAAGAAATACTTGCCAGTGGTCGTCGGTGGTGACGAACGGAAATTTCATGGAAGTTTCAGAATGAGATTTTTTTTATCTCAAAATCAAGTTATACAAGACTGGGAATAAAAAATAATATGAAATATAATATTCTAAAAACTAATTAATATTAATATCTAATTACAAAAAATTGTTGAGGT